>QUSF01000035.1:4924404-5239091 GCA_003676055.1 Chloebia gouldiae | reverse complement strand
TGTCTGGGAATTGTACCTCATGAGTGAAGCTGCTTGTTTTCAGCCCAAATTAAATATACTATTGGCAAACATTGCCCCGTGACTGTGGTCTTACTGATATTTGCTGTCATTTTGCCGCACTTTATCACGTCACTCCATTTTGCAATTCCTGTTTTAATCTAGCGGTTATACAACGTCAATAAATCTAGGCGGGAATGTTGCAAATTCCTGTTTCCACATGCCAAACCCTAGCTTGGAAATTCAATTTTAAGGTTGTAAATAGAATCCACTTGGACTTGACTTCACATTGCTGTGGCAAATGGTGTGCATTGTCTTTATGATGCTGGAAATAGCTTCACAAGGAGATAGCTTTGTTCTGGAGAGCTGTCCAGAAGAGACTTTTTGAAAGTGACTTTAAATATAAAACTACCATCAAAATACTAATGACAGCAAAGGCTATTCATTTAGCTAGATAGTCTGCAAACTCAAAGATCCTCCAACTAGCTCTTGTTTAGTAGACATCAACCTAGCAGAGGTATACCAAACTTATCCTTCTGTTACTTGGGTGTTCCCTTTCTGACTGTTTGTAATGTAGGCTCTCTCCTATCCAGAATTCTCCATGTCAGGAAAAGAAAATGGAGAGAGGTACCTTTGTCGATAGCTCTTCCATCAAACCTGCCTCATTTATATGCAGGCAATAACTAAATGATGCCTGTGGGGAAAGGCAACAGAGACAGGCCTGGTTGAGCAGCTTTAAGCGATCCTTTCCCAGATGCATTTTTCAAATGTTCTGAAGGCTGTTTTAAAAGGTAACTTTACTTTAAATTCCTGGACTTGCAGAAGTGTGAAGAAGCAGGATTATTAAAACCATGCAGCCCCCTTAAGTGTCTGAAAGAGAGTGCAGCTTGTACTGAGGTGTTGCACAGAAAGATAAGAACATTTGCTGCCTCAAGATGCTGTTCCCTAAATGGCTCTGGCAGTCTCCAAAGCATTTGTCCTATAAATGTTGTGGTTGGGACAGGAGTGTAGCTGGAACTTCTTCTCTTGGTAGGAGCTGGAAGTTTTGGGGCTATGAGAGTGAAGGAGTGATAATTGTCAAAGAGCTTGGAGCAGATGCCCATGGGGTAAATAAGGTTTTACTACAAGATGCCTGTCTCAAGGAGGAGCCCTGCACATGGAGATTAACAATCAGCATCCTCAAGGGTGCCAAGAATGACATTCCCTCTGCTTCTGCTTCCTTGGGTCATTAAATAAGAACTGCTCTGGCACTTGTCTTTCTCTTCATATCAACATCAAAAACCAATATTCATAGCCTCTTAAATCCTTTCCCCCGCTCAGTGCTGGCAGCTGTTCTCTTACCCCCTTCCTGCACTTGAGATACCTGCTGCAGTAATGGGATCCTCCTGCAAGCTCTTTAATTGAAAGGAATTTCTGTCTGGCCTGAAGATGTCAGGAGATTGACAGAGACATGTTTCTATAAAATGAGGCTTGATCTACAGTGCAACAGGCAGCATCTGGATCACTGAGGATCCTTCATACTCACAGGCTTCATCCAGCTTTTTGAGGGCAGGGGAGTGTTAATTAAAGTGTGTCTGTCAGGGTGTGGGTGCTGGAGACCCCTCTGACTCAGCTGCCAGCTCTCCCTCTGCAGCTCAGCCTGCGAGGTGCCATTGCTTCCTTCCCACATGGCTCATCCCTTTGCCTGCTGTGCCGCTTCCATTTCTGATTCCCATCAATTTGAAACAGAGCCCTGCTGACCCTGCTGACCGCTGCTCATACATCTCCCGGCATGGTTAATAATAATGGCCTCTGTGGGAAATGATGGGCTGAGACAGAGAAAGGACATAATGATGCTCTGGCTGGGGTAGGCAGAAAGAGGAAAGTGAAGTGACAAGCAGCTAAGCAGCAAGAGAGAGGTATGATGATAAAAACAAACAAACCTGCAAATGTCTAAAAATCCACAGTGATGGCATCCCTGAAACAAATGGGGAGAGACAAGCTTGAGTCCCTAAGGAGAGAAGAGGGGGGAAAAAGAGAGAGAGAGAGAGGAAAGCGAGCAGAGAATCAGCCAATAATTGAAATGGCATCAGGGAAAAAAAGAACTGGAAAGCACAGACAGGCTTGGAATTGGCAGGTGGCAAAGAAAGAGGATGAAAGATGGAGAAAGAACATGGAGGAAGAAAGATGTGGATGTATGGAGTGAAACAGAAGAGTGGAGGGGATGGCTATATGGACCTAACAAAAGAAAATAGACACTGAGCAGGAGGTGGAGGAGCATAGAGAGGAAGAGAGGGAGGAGACACATGCAGAGAAAGAAAAGTATAAGGGTACTGAACCAGGGTAGAGAAAGGAGTGAAAACAAGGTATTTGGGCTTAGAAAAATGGAGGAAATAAGAAAGAAGTGGAAGACAGAGTTAAAGAGCAAGTTGAAGAACCCCAGGTCTGTGCCAATAAAGTTCACCCGAGACACAAAGAACATGGTTTGGAAACCTGATGACACCTGATTTTGCAAGGCTTCATCAGTCCCCATCAGCTGCTTGAGATCCCAGTGTAAATTCCAGGGAAGTGTATTTCATTTTTGAGTAAGCAGAGTTTGATTTTGATGGAAAAACTTCTGGCCCTGCACTGCAGCCCCTCTGCCCATGGCAGATAGCAGGCAGATTTATTGTGGGTATTACCATAGCAATACCATGACCTCAGCAGGGAAAGCAGCAGGCATTTCTTGCTTGGGCAGACCAGCTACTTTCCTGCTCAGTGTTTGCTGAGTAATTGTCCCTAGTGCCTGATGCTGTGGCAGAAGAATGTTTCCTTCTGTTGGTAAAGCAGATCAGTGCTGAGATGCGCTGTCAGAGATGTTGCTCTGATGTGCAAACAGTTGCTGCTGCCCTTGGCACTTATCAATAACCAATTATGTGTTCATCTGTGTTTCCTGGCTCACAGTTTTTTACCCCCACACAGAGGAAATCAAAGAAGACGGTTAAATTTCCTCTATAATTTCTGTCCCTCAGCTGTGGCTGGGAGGAAGCTGAGTAGCAGTTGTTGGAACAGCACTGCCTTTGCTGTGCTGCAGGGAGGTTAGCCAAAGCACAGGGGTGAGCTGTGGCTGCTCAGGCAGAAGTGTGAGGGCAGGTCTTTGGCAGGTTCACCACTCTGCTTAGCTGCTCTCGTGCTCAGTAACTGAAGGCATTTTTGCAAGCAATCCTCCATGGTCCTTCACTGAAACACTGGCACTCGTGTCCTGGTTCTGTGCTCATGGCTGGCCCTGCCCTCCTGTGGAACACTGCATAAGCCAAGGATCTCTATATTCACCCTTTTCTCTTCCCCAGAATAAATGTCTCCATCAATCATGAGAATTTTAGATTTAACGTATTTCTAATGCACTTATATTTTTGTTTTTGTTTTTGTTTTCTTTGATGGGATGGAACCAATAGGAGTTAATAGTGAGCACAAAAATAGAATCATAGAATCATCAAAGTTGGAAGAGACCTTTTAAGATCATTAAGCCCAGCTATCCACCCAGCACTACCATTGTAAGCCCTAAACCAGTAACCATATCACCCATTGCCAGATGCACGCACCTCCAGGGATGGTGACTCCACCACCTCCCTAGGCAAACTGTTCCAATGTCTGACCACCCTAACAGTGGTTTGTTTTGGTCTTTTTTCCTAATGTCTCATCTGAACCTCCCTGTCTCAGTTTAAGGCCATTTCCTCTGATCCTCTTACTGGTAGAAGAGCCCGGCCCCCACCTGGCTACAGCCTCCTTTCAGCCAGTTGTAAAGGTGAAAGGCTGCCCCCTGAGCCTCTTCTTCTCAAGACTAAACAAACCCAGCTGTTCTGGTTTGAAAGCAAAACCAGTGAGAGACTCCAAGTCAGAAATACAATTTACTGGGAAAAAGGGGAAAAGGACAAAAAATACATGTAACAATACAAAGGGAAAGACCACCGACAAAGTCAGAACGCAACCTGGCCAGCGTGCTGGCAGCAGTCCAAATTGGAGTAGCTGCAGTCCTCTTGGGATGGCAGATGTAGTCGCTGCGGCCTCTCGGAGAACCTGTGAAAAGGCTGGCTCTTCTGTCTAGAAATCCCCAGTTTATCCAGGTTGGAATGCCTAGCTCCTCCCCGCTGGGCAGAGCATCTCACAATGGGTCATTATGAGTCTCAAGGTGTGTCCTTAATCACCTGCTCCTGGACAGTGTTATCTCTGGTTCATGTGGTAAGGCATTGATGGGGCTATTAACCGCAGATAAGGAAGACTGCCCCAAGGCAACTCCTGCTTAGATGGTAAATAGGAAAACTTTTTTAATCTTGGACACCAGCTCCCTCAGCTACTCATCATAAGATGTCTTCTAAGCCTTTCACAAGTGTTCTTGCCCTTCACTGGACATGCTTCAGCACCTCAATGTCCTTTTTAAAGGGAGGGGCCCAAAACTGAAAGCAATGGTTTAGTTTGGGGTCACAGGTGGAAATGCATGTAAAAGTACAAAATTTGCTTATTTCAGATTTTCCATTTGTAAAATTGAGGCACAAGAACAAGTCTGAAAAGCAACAAGAAAAACAGCACAAACAGAAAAAAAAAATTTTAAATATCTGCATCAATATTCATGGAACTATTTTTCGTTGCTACCCTTTTTCACAGCTTTTTTTCTCCAACTCCTTAGAAACCACTCTTACCCCTCCCATCTTTGCCATTTCAGCTTCCACCTCTCTCATGCAGTGTTCAAATAAGCTCTCATTATTTTTTTTCTTTTCTGGAAAAGATGAGACTCGTTAGTATCAAATACAAGTGGTTGTGGCACAGAGAAAAAGAGGAACCTGGGTGAGCCTTCTGGCTGGCATTCAGATGCAGAGATTTGGTTTTCAATTAGATAATGCTCTCTGAAAACAGGACTGCTGGAGCACATGGGACAATATTGACTGAAGCACAAACCAGTTCAGTGGGTGACCTTCATGCTCTTGCTGTGTAGACAGTGAGGATGCCTGGCGTGTAAATGCCACCCTATCGGTATTCATTTCATGTGATTCGTAACCAACCCGCACCAGGGAATGGATGAAAGGCAGCATTCAGGTAGGTAATATGATTATCAGGTGATACATCAGACTGTGATTCCACAAAGCCAAAGGGTCAACAGCACTGGAAAATTCATTTTGCAGCTTCTGGGAAGACGAATTTTTTTAAAGATGACAGTGTCCTCAATATAAAATGAATAAATAAGTACCTCAAATAAATAGATGTTGTATAACATGGTTCCCACCTCTCCTCAGCTGACCAGCTGGCTTCCAGTGAAACTACTAACTATGTAAACACCATCGTTCATATTTGATCTGGTTTGTGTTTGCACATATTAAATGAGATCAAAGTTCTGGCCTCTTTGCCATTTGGGGCACAGAGGAATTGGGGGGTCCATTCCCACTTTTTTCTTAGCCCTTGAGATGGTTATCTCACTCACTGGCATCTCAAGATACTCTCCTGTTGGCAGTCACTGTGTCTGGACTCCCAGGGATGAAAGCAAGGCTGCCAGTCTAACTGTCAGTCCTGGCTCCTCTCACTAGCATGCCTAGGGAAGGTTTTGTGCTGGACATTTACATCCTTATCAGTCTGTCAAAGCTTCGAGTCAAATCACCTGTGCCTCACAGAATAATGTACTTTTTCTCAGCAGTCAGCCTTTACTTGACCTTTGACTGGATGACCTGACTCCCTCACCTATAGGAGGATGAGAATGGAGAGTGTTATTACAACTGGCTGAAGTTGTGCTGATTAAAGTTTTAGTAAAACACACTCAACTGTTTACTCTAGAGAGACTACAGCTGTGGTCATGCTATAAATCGTTAATATCAACCTATTAAAATAGGTTCCCAGGCATGTGTACTGCTTCTGCTGAACTCCAGTGTGAGGAATAGCCTATGATGCCAATTCCTGTCTCAAAGATCATCTGTGTTATCTCACCAGTACCATTATTCAGGCTGCTCGAGTAAAACCACCAGGTTCAAAAAGGGGGAAGAAACAACAGACACAGACAGAAGGTTTCTGGTTTGTAAATGGACAGAGATGCCCAAAAAAAGCTGGGAGCCATTATCACAAGGTGCCCAGAATAGCTTTTGCTGCAGTCAGTGAGAGCAGCTTTTAAGACAGACACTTTCTTTTCTCACATCTCAAAGAGCAAGTAACAAAAAGAAGTAAACCTCAGAGCAGAGAAATGACCTCTGAATTTTCTCTGGGAAAAAAAATATGGATCTCTTGAACTGAAAAAAAAAAAAAAGCTGTGGCTGAGCTTTGTGAAGAAATATTCATTCCATTGAGGGAAAAAAGGAAATTAGATAAGATTTTGCTTTAGCTAAATTTTAAGGCCAGAAAGGATCATCTAGTTTGGCTTCACACGTAGCAGTCCAGGAATATCTGGCATGGCAATTTCTGTCTCAAGCCCATAACATACATTGGAAGAACAGCCCATCTTTCACAAGGGTGTAGGTGGCACCACTGTGGTCCTTCTCTGTGGCTTGTCCATGCTCCAATAGAGTGCCCACTGTGTCTCTTCCCAAAAGACTCCACTAATCCTGGCATCCCAAAGGAAAGGCCTCCTGCCCTTCCTAACCAGGTTTTCTTCCCATGGAGAACTTCACGCAGCCTGTGGGGTGTATGGAGGAGTAAGGAAATGAAAGCTAATGAGGTAAAATATAATCACAGCACTTCTTCACTCTCACAAGCTGCTCAGAGCAGGTTCTGGGGATGGGCTGTCATTTGTCTTCCAAACTGGCTCGAGCTGGCTCCCCTTTTCCCCGCTGAAATGTTCGTGATTTGAGAGCCTGAGGTGAGAGAGGCATAACAACTTCACTGCACTCAGGACATCATTGTCAAATTAAAAGACTGGGGAGGAGCCACTTCACCCGAGGAAAGCATTTGCTTTCAGACACGGCTTAAGTGCAGACAGCTTCCTCTCCATGGTCCTGAAGGGGAGGCAAGCACCCTCTTGCAGTTTGCCTGTTCAGGGAAACGCTTTGAGTTTTAGAGTGTGGACAATGAGAGGGAAAATGAGCAGGTGGTTCCTGGGAATGCACAGCTTTCTGTCCCACTGCAAACACTCCAGCATGAAAGCTGTTCATTTTTACCACTTCAGGTGTAACTCTGAAAAGAGAGAGAGCAAAAAGTCCTGCAAATAGGTGAGGACAGGAAATCATAGCCTTGAGGAGGGTCCCATGTAGCTAACAAAAGACTTTGTGTAATGTTTACAAGTTACAGAGGGTGCTTTAAATGAACACTAAATGGAGTTGGAAACAGAACATTCTGAAGGGAGCATCTGGTTGCGTTTTGGGCTGTTTCACTGCATTTATATGTGTGCATTTTATGAGAGTCTAACTTCGTATCTTCATGTATCCTAACTTTGGAGCAGCGGGATCTCCTGCGAACAATAAAATAGAAATTGGAAAAGAAAGCGCAACTGGGTGTGTGCTGTGCTCTGAAGAGCCAAGGATCAGACAGTGTGCAGGAAAAGGGATCAAACAGAAAAAATCCACAGCTCCATCAAGAAGGGGACAGCCAGGAAGGCTTTGCATAAGCTGGAGAGAAATTTGATGTTAGATTGTTGGAAGAAATGTTAATTTGTGTGCAACCAGACACAGTTGATACCTGCTCCAACTTCCTTAAAGAAATGGAGCAACTGGAAAGTATTTGATGCTGGAAAGTCAAAGGTGGCTTTAGCTTGTCATTCTTAGCTTTATCTGTCAGAGCTGCCCAGCTGTTTGCCCCCTATGAGCCAGGGTTGTTTGCTTTTTCTGTGGGATGATGGAGACCAAGGTGCATCCTCTCATGTACACAAAGGTCTCATGGATCTCCCCAACACACAGTAACCTGAAAAAGGGAACACTTCTTTGAAAGTGTGAAGTGTACTGACTTCTGAAAATCTTTGCAGCTTTCTTTCTAAATTCTTGGATTGGACACCACTAGAAGGCAGAGCAAATCACTTGACTGGATTTCTGTGATGTCACTGGGTGGAAATTGCTGTTGTCACAGTTTACTTGCTACTATTTTGTGCCTACATATTTATTTATCACCCAGGGATCTCAGAGTGGTTTACAATAATGTGCTGTCTGGCTATTAATCCATGAGACAGGGAGCCAATTACTTCTTTTCCTAAATCCAATTCTATCCAAATTTGGATAGAATTTGGACTGTCTGTCCAACAAGTTTCTTCCCCTTTTAGTACCTCTGGAAGCAGGGACTGTTCCCTTGCATACGTCTAGAGCCAACCAAGACTCTTGGACAGGGCATACTCCTACTACTTAGCACAGCTGGTATGGAGCAAGGAGAAGCTGAAAGCTGTGGTCTTTTAGAAATCCCACCTATTCTGTGTTTTTTTCATAGCTACATCCTGCTGCCCTGGTAGCAGTATGAAGGAAATGAGGTGAAGCTCGTGGCTATCCGTTAGAACTTGAGACAGTCCAAAGGGAAGCTCCACTTGAAGCACGTGAATGATCTCCCCATAGTCAGCATGGAGTCACACTAGTGCTTACAGTCATTCCCTGGGTTCTGGAAGTGCTGTGGACCTCATGGGAGGCAGCAGGGAGCACTTATGTGGGCAGTTTAAGCCTGATGGGACAAACAGTGAAGACACTGAAGCAAATGTATCTGGATAGGCCCAGCTGTATTTGGGCACATTTAATACATAAGCCCTGTAAGCCTTAAGCTGGTTCAAATCTCAGGTTTTATACTGTAACTTTTCTTACTATGTGATAATGCAATTTGGTGGATAGACTTAGTACAAAGCTGTTAGCTAATTTGGAAATTTTAGGGGCATTAACAAATTTGGGAATTACTGTATTTTTAAGATTCCAAGCTTATTAAAATTTGGGATTTAGAATAGGCTTGTCACAAGTTAGAAAAATTATCTTGAAAGTCAGAAGTAGAAAAGGATGTTCAAGGAGAGATGCATGTTACCATACCAACAACCCAGAGAGCTGGTGTGGAATGTGTATATTCCCTGCCTCCCAGATCTTCTGACTTTGAAGGAGATGTCTGAGTGGTAAGAAATATGATACATTATTTGTGGACCATAGATAATCTTACTATACCATTCACATAAAAAGGGCAGGAATAGCTGAGACGTATTCCGTGATTTGGAATAATATTTGTGGAATGGAGATTTACAATCTCTGTCCCGCAAATAGTTTTCTATAACTGAGTCAAGATGGAGAATGCTTAACAACTTGGATAGAGCAAGCCTGCCACTATCCCCACATGAAGACTTTTCCTCTGCCGTGGGACCATAGGTATTTCAGGAAGAGCATTTTGAAGAGACTTACAAGTCCCTTCCCACAAGGACTCAGACTGCTCAAGAGCATACTGTAGGTGTCTGTCTAAAGAACCATGGAAGAAATTGATGATTTTAAGGGATTCTCAGTGTTAGCAGACTTACCGTGTGAGAATTAGATAAGTGAGTAATCAATCCAAAGCTAACCATGGCACCAGAAGCTGTTGGAAAGATAGGACAGCATTAGAAAGACCCTTGGGTCTTTGAAGCAGAACATTTCTTGCAAATAGTCACCTTCCCTTCAGGTACCAACAATAACTTTCTAAAGCTGTGGGTAGATGATAAACTCTGAGAATTCTCACTACCATCCCTGGAAAACTGTTTTTTATTCAGGCTGAGCCTCTGAACCTTACAGAGTCTGGGCAAATATGGGTTTTAGTATTTGGTACAGAACTTTATCTTCAATAGATTACTTCTTTTCTAACCAGCTGGACTTCTACCACTGCCTCAGCATTTATTTGTTGAATGATTAGGTAATGAATGAAAGTGATTAACTGGAGAAGAAAGGATGGTGGCCTTTTTTTTTTTTTTGAGAGAAGGAAATGCCTTTGATAGGTATTGAGAGAAAAGCATAAAGTCTTCCATCCAGAAATAATGGAATAAGTACCAAGAGAAGCAGGAGAGTAACACTTACCTAGCTTTGAGAGAGAAGCAAAATCCCAAAAGGGACTTGTAGTAGATTGTCAGCAAGCTGAAAACAGCAGCAGTGCTTGATGACTAGTGATGCTTACATTTATTTTAGGCTAAGAGATACAGGAGAGGTATTTTGTTGTTGTGGAGGATTTTATTCTTTGTTTTTGTTTTCTTTTAAGAGGATTAATTTATTTTCATGAAAACTATTTCTGGTCTGCAAAATTAAAAATGGAGTAGACTGTTTTATTTTATAATACTTTGAAAAGGAACTTTGAAGAATATTTTTCCTATACATCTTTTTATTACCCTTATAATTTAATGTGGTAAAATAGTAATGTATGCGTGTTCTGTATTTGCTTGCACTCTCCACTCTCTAATTGTTGGGAACATCTCCATTTCTGAATGACCTAAAAACTGTTCATTATACAATAACTTCAGAAGTTAAGAAGGTTAGAAAGCAAAAAACTAAAACATTTGAGTTGGAGGAAAAAGCAAAGGTGAAAAAATAGATATGTATGGATTTAGCATGAAATAAAATGAGAAGATGGGCAAAGGGCAAGAGAGAAATACAGAAATTATATGTTCATTTTTTTTAATGAGTATTTTTAAAAATACTTTTGAACTTGTAACAAGTTTTCTAAAAACACAGTTTTCCTTGTGGAAAAAAAGATCATACAGGCAAGCACATCAGCTGTGGAAAATCAGGTTTTTCAGGAGTACCCTTCTGCTGGAGAACTTTGTCTGCCTGTAGAGGACAACAAGGGCAATGAAGCACTGTGTGTGGCCTGAGATGCTGCAGTAATTCTGAGAACAAAATGGCTTTAAAGCTGTTAAAGGACAGAAATAGACATTATGCTTTACTTCTATATGTTCCTTCTTTGGAATACATATCTAAGCCCTTCCAGTGTGTATTCAGCTGTGACAAGTGCTCTATGCAAAGGTACCTGGTATTGAACTAGGTAGCAAACCTTATTGTACCTGTGCAAATGTTGAAAATAAAGAGAAGGTGGAGTGTGGAAAAAGAGTACATCAATACAGACATAGCCCTCCTGACTAGGGAAATCCATATCTCAGCAGCAAGGTGAGATTATTGTTAACCAACAAAGTATATTGGGAGAAAGACTGCAGAAATGTCAGAACAAATAATTTTAGCATAGCATGGTGGGGCTTGAAATAGGAAGATGAGAATCCTCACATCTGCTTTTGCATCTGGCATGGAATACATGACCCCATATAAACAGTACCCCTTCTTTGTGCCTCAGTTTCCTCAACCATAAAAAGATAATAGTTCATCTTTAGAGCACTTTGGGCTGCATGTCTGAAAAGCCCTGTGCAAGAGCTACCTAAGAATTATTTTTCAAAAATGACAGCAACTCATGTTCACTTTGCACTTTCCTCTATTACCAGACCTTTCTTCACTCGTAGTTTTCCTTATTTATGTCTTTGCTTCCCCATTACCTTTGTATTAAAGCTTGCATCTACATTGATTTTACATCACTGCGCTGTACTGCAGCCATTACAAGTTTACACATCTGAGAGATCCTTCTGAATCTTTAACCAATTGCTCCAAGAGCCCTGACCACAGCATACCCATCATCAGATAACCCCAACTGTGCTTACTGTGATGGGGTGTTAACTGACCACTTGCTGTCCAGGGAAAGGGACAAATACACTGGGCACAACTGTGTTGCTACAGCTTGTAAGTCACTCTTCCCCAGTACATATAACGTTTTTCAAAGCAGGGCACTGTTAGTATTAAAATGAAGCACTTCAGAAAGCATTGTACTAACTTGGAAAGGTTGAATGGTGTTTCACACGTCATGAGGAAAATTTTGCCTGTTAGGAAATGCAGGTCTTCCAAACAATGAGCTCCCTTGCTCCATTCCTCTGGCTGAATGTTGTTAAATCACAGTATGTTCGGCACACTCTGGCTTTCCAGAATGCTGCTATAGCAGCAGCAGCATTTTCCATTGACTGTGGAGAGAGCCAGGCATGACAGCCCTGGAGGAGAGGAATTCTGGTTTGCTCACTGCTTTTCTGAGCATGGATTTGACTGGCATACCTTCAAGTCTTCATCAGCTGTCCCAGTAGATGGACAGAATATAGTTTTTAATATTTTTTTTTGCCTCCATTCCTTTTATGCAAAACTTTATTAAAGCACCTCTTTATAATGGATGTTTGATATTGAGTGTGTTCCCACACAACAGGAAAACTCAAGCATATCAGATGGGTTAATAAGACACTGAAAATATTTACTCCTGTGCTCAAGGAAGAGTTTACCTCTGAGTTGTTTCAAAGGATGAGCTTGCTATTGCAGTTTGTTTAGTAGGAGTAACTAGAACCACGTAAAATATTCCTCACAGATCTTCCCCAAAGTCCAGCCTGACTCATGTGACAGTCTCCCTTCAGCTGGCAGGAGCTGTGGGAGAAGGCCTTATCTCCATATCATCCAGCCTTACAACGATAGCAGTAAAGTGTTAGTTATTGCCCTTTTGCTTGTTGGAGGAACAGTTTATACCCATCAATAGTCTGCTGGGATGAATTGAAAGCCTAAGTGACCTGTCAGTCAGATTTACATTGACTAGAAGGCTCTGCAAATGATCTCATCACTTGAAAAAGCAGACCTGAGTCCCTTCACTGTAAGTCTAGGTATTAATAAGTGTTTCTACGCTTAAGTTGTGGTATAACTTCAATTGCTTTTCACATGTTACTAAAGCACAGCTTTACAATGATGCTGGCACGTAAGAAATTGCTTAGAGACAGCAGGGTGTAGGAAGCAGGGGAGCGGGTATCCTTTCATTTTTGAATTAGTTGCTGGACTTGCTTACCAGGAGTTCTGATGCCAGAATAACAATATCCTGACATTGGCATAACTATGTGCTGAGTCAAACTGGGTTCCTAATAGACATGACTAGCTGCTAAATTCAAGGGCTTTGAGTTATGTGCTTCAGAGTAAATGGTGAAACTGGAAAACAAAAGGTCCTGTGATTAATTTACTAAAGAAAAGAAGAATTCCATTTTTCGTATGCTTAGTCTCAGTGTTCGAGGGAAATTACTCATGCTGTTGTTCCATTTGAGAATGTGATCGTTTAGTGAGGATGAAAGCTTGGAGACCTGGAAGTTCAATCAGGGCTTGATTTGGGAAATAGCAATTTCAGTGTTATCCAAGGACAGATGAGTTAGCAAGGCTGAGGGTATGCATTTGGATGAAATACTATAAAGGACATTTCCTTTAAATTAAGGAGGTACTCCCATGTTAAATATTAGGCAGCGTTATCTTTTGGTTTCCCTGTCTGGTTGATATTAGAACACACTGCCAGATTATTTACAGGCAAAAGCACCTGGCCAGTCTTAGAAATGCCCAGAATTGTAGCATGTGACTATTCACATAATCAGATTTTGGGGACTAGCTTCTGTCCTTGGGATTGGCGAGTTGTTTGAATGATTGTTTTCACTTCCATTTGATTGTACAGGTTGGTTACTTTCTAAAAAAACTCTATGTGACTTGATCCACTCTGAGTTAAAAATTAAGAAACTGCAGAGAAGGTACAGTCTGAAGCTGCATTGGTGCATGCCAGCAGCAGGATCTCTTATGGTGGAAATCTTACCCTGTGGGTTTTACATCCCCACGGGCTCCCACCAGCAGTCTGGTATGGTGGAGGAGTGCCAAGGTTAAGCACAGCCTTGCAGCTCTGTTCAGAGACCCTGAAAAAAGTGGAGTTTTGAGAAAAGTGCAGTGTGGATTGTTTACATGAATAAGTCTTTGGCATGATTTATGTTCTCACTGTGAGCAAAGACTAAAAACTGGACACCAGGGACCAAAGAACAAAGGTAAGCGGCATAGTCTCTCATTTTCTGTCTCCCTAGATGGCTGACTTCGTATAGGAAGCCTGCCCGCAAAGATCTGGAGAGGCGGGCTTCCCTGGTAAGGAACAACTCTGGTTTCTGTCGCCTACCTACTGCCCTGGGAAAACTAAATGGAGCTGTGTGATGAGGATGAAACAGCGAGGTAATGCCTAAGGCAGAGCCTTGCTGCTGCCAGTGAAGATTCTTCAGTGCCCTGAGGCAAAACTGTTTTTAGCTGGGACAGGGGACTGTTGATGTGCTAATTCAAAGGAAATGTTCATTGGAGCAGGAGAAGGTGGATTGGCTTAATAGTAGATGTACCCAAAAAAAGGCATTGCATAAGTAGAGAAAGATAAGAACCTAGATTTGAAGAAAATTACTTCAGTCCCTTCTACCAAATGGTTCCAATTAGCTCTGTTCTGCTGGCCCTCTTCCTCCTTTTCAGTGGCACATCTGCAGCCACACAGCTATTGTTGTTTCCCGGTAATATCCAGCTTTCAGGAGAGCTGTCTTATTATTCCTGAAGTCAGTACTGCATTCTGATTGAGAATCATAGGGCTGTTTTTCCTCTTCCTGGGTTTCAGTAGACCAGTGTATTTAAACCCTACCTTCGACAGTGAGTAGATATGGAGATACTGATTGACTCAGAACTTGGACACACATGGTGATTTCAAGCACAAATCTTCAAGGAGATTTGGAAGCTTAGGGGCTAGTTTATTTTAAAATGATCACTCCCTTGCTTAGATGATTCTTGATTTCAGATTCAACAGGGGAAGGACATGCCTGACTAGAAGGAAACAGACAACCTTAAGGTATTTCTTTACCATCTCAAGGAAGAAATCCCCTTAGAGGGCTCATTCAACTGCGATTTCTACCTCCACTCTGCAAGCTGAGGGCCTTCACCTTTTAGGGGGAGACATGATACAGAGGAGATGGGGAGTTAAATTGTTTGTTTGAACAAGTGACCCTGGGAGGTTACTCCTGTGCCCTGTGTGCTGCTTCCTCCATCCATAAAACACAGATAAAAATGCTTATTAAAGATTAGGGTTGGACAGGTGTCCAAAGACAGCTGAGAGCGTCTCAAACATCTAACTGCTTCTTTTCATGACCTTTTTCATTCCCTCTTCTCAGCACTTATAGCACATAAGGCTTTTCTCACCTTAAGGCTCTTTGTTCACCTGTCCAAATGAGATTGGAAGCCAGGGTACAAGTGTGACACAAATATAGTCCATTCGTAGTCATCCTCACTAATGATGTTCCCATTTTTCCACCAGGGAGACTAAATGCTGTCCTGTGACCCAGAGCACCAGTCACAGACCTCAAACTGCAGGGGTAAAGAGTTTTATTCTAATCTAGTACAGTGACATTTGTTAACATTGGCTGTTCATTAAAACTTTGGAGCAGCAGACATGTTCATAAAGCTCACAGCCTGCTCACAGATAATTCATGAGCATAATAAAAGGATTCATTATTCATGTAAGATCTTTGCTGTGAAAATTAAACCAGCTCTAATACCTCACGTGCTTCGGTGCATGTTGGGAAGGTTTATTTGTGGCATTTCACTTGTGCTGTGAGATCCTGGAATTAAAGTTGCTATGGAGAGAGAAAGCACTGTGGACTGAGTTTACAGCTGTCGTTAATGTCCTCATTAGCTGAGGCCTTATGAACACATCAAGTGTAACTGCAGAGCTGTAGTTCAAGCAGTGCAGCACCACCTAATGCCCACTGTACTAAAGCAGCACAGCCAAAGAGGACCAGGAAGGCTATCCCAATATATAGACGTATATGTTCCAGACATTAACTTTATGAACATCAGATGCAAGAGTATTGCCCCCTCTTTCACCTGTGTTCTTTCTTAACCTTCTCCTTGCTGAACATTGCAGTTCTGTATAGGCAGAGGAAGGGACAGCACCCTACTTCTCTCATCTGCTTTAGTGTAACATCAGCTGAGACTGCTGAGGTAGCTGTTGGCTTTTTGCCTGAGGTGGAGCAAGAGGTGCTGGCATGATCAGCAGGAGCAATAATCTCTAACCAAGAGGTAGCAGGAAATGTGGGGAAGGGATGATGTCTTCAGATGTTAGGCCTGCAGTGAGCACTGACCACAGCCTCCCCATCCTAATCAGACTCTTACTAAATGGATACCCAAATTAGTTGTAGATCACGCTTAATACCCTAATAGACTCATTTCAATGTAAGCTAAGCAATACAAGTGGTACAGAAATCAATGACTATTTCTATCCAGCCTGACAGTAGTGTAAGCTGTCTGTTACTGCACATTTGAAAGGGATGTATTGTACATCCTGAACAGAAAGCTATGCATGCTGAATGGCCTGTGCACAAATGGGCACTTGAACTGCGATCAACACAGACTGTTGCATGTAAATGAATGTGTGAGCATGGAGATACTTCCCTGACAAGCATCCATATGTATGCCAAGGGAATTGTACCAGCCAGGCATTGTTGGTACTAGCAGTGGTATATTCATTTTCATCAGTATAAGACCTTAAAGATCCCATAGACAGTGAAAGATGCTTAGAGAAAGGGGAAAGCTGTTATGGTTTATTTTTGTTTTGAGGACTTTGGCAGTGGTGAAATTACTTTTTAACCATTTCTTCTTATTCATCTGATGCATTTTCAGTGAGAAGATCCTTTGAGCAAACACCAAGGTGAAACTGCCACCAGGGATGAGAGGAAATGTCTTTTGTAGAATGCACCATTTACAAACAAACATGTTTGCACTTGTGCACTGAGCTTCCCTGCAAATTGCTTCTGGTTTAATTTTTTTGTCGCCTTTCTTTTGTCTCCTGCAGGGATACAGTAGGAGCAGGGCAGGCACAGCAGTGTGAATATGGTTGATAGACCCCTTGCAGTTCCTGAATAGGCAGTGTGAGAAGGGATGTGGAACGTGAAGTCAAGGGAGAGTCTGAAACAAGAGTTTGAGAGACTTTGCTGAGGCAGGAACCATCTGAAGAACAAAGCAGGTTCTGCACAAGTACCCTAAGCACTCTCGTTTTGCTGTATACATAGTAAGTCACCTCTGGGACACCAAACTGGCCTGCTTGGGAGTACAGCTACAAACAGTACCTTCTTGGAAGAGCCTGCATGCACATTATGGCGTGTCCTTCCTTTCTGGGTGGATGTTCACCTGCATCCTTGAGCAAATGCATGAGCAGTCCTGCTGCATTTCTGCATTTTCCCCTTCTTGGTTAGGGAGCACAGAGCTAAACTGTATTCCTGCCCCACATGAAGAAGGTGTGAGATTAAAGGGTAGAGTACCTTGACAATTCGTGGAGCAGAAGACCTTGGATTTCATCAGCTTTCAACCTGCTCCTTTATTAAATACCTCCCCACTGCCACTATGACCTTCCAGAGTGAGTGCCTAGAGGAAGGTGAGCAGTGAGCTCAGTACAGCAGTGCTTATCCTCTTCCACAGTCTGCACCTCTGTGTGATCAGCCTTAGGACACTGGCATGGCCAAAGTGTGATCTTGATGGTGACCTGTTTCTAGGCATGGATGAAGGTCAAGGTTTCACGCTCCTTGATATGTTGGCATACTTGATTGTATTGATTGAAGAATTCTTTGAGCACCTTTGAGGACCCAGCAAGAGAAGGTGCCCAGAGCACCAAGAGATGTGAGACACAATGTGCTGCTTTGCCAATAATACAATGACATGGTTCAGTGCTGCACAGCCTTCCCCACTGAGAAAGTGTCTGGCAGCCTCACCATGATGTTTTCCTGCCTGGAGAAAAGCAGGAGATTGAAAAAGGACTTCTGCTTCCAACCAAGCACAGATATTATGATGTGTTTGTCACAGGAGGGCCATACCCACTGTACAATGTATCTCACTGTCAGTTTAAGGCATCTGACTACCAGCCCTCAAAACAGACACTCTCCTGCTGGTCATGCTAAACTGCTGGCTCCTCTTGAGCACTCAGAAAAAGCACTAAGGAAATATTCTGCTATGCTTGTAGAGCTGGTCATACACAGCTTCTTACCTCAAAGAATTTATCTTGAAAATTAAAATCTTACATCCAAGCAATGAAGATATACTGCATTAAATTTTGTTTTGTGGCTTTAAAAATAATTTATAGGTTTCTTTTGGGGTTTTGAAGCAAAAGATCTGCTCCACAAAGCAGGTCTCAGTAACTTATTGGTCAATATTTAATCTGTAAATTCCATCTTCAAATCAGAACACTCCTCACACTTGATAGTGTAGTCTCTGGTACATGGGAAGAGCGATTTTCAAGTGGGATTCAAAAGGGGAGGTACTTTTGTTTTAGGAAATCTCCCTTGAGCAATAGCAACTCCTCTTCAGTAAGAAGAAATACAATTGTCTTAGCAAATGGCAAGTAAAAGAACTAAAAACTATCTCAGCAGCAAGGTTACATTTGAAGAGCCAGCTATTGGCAGGAGCACCCAATCAAGGTGCCTTAGGAGTCACTAGGATAGATGATGGTCAGGTTGGATCCATAAACTGGACCTAAAGCAAATGATAATTGGGTAATGAGTGTGTTTAAAAGTTGATTTAGTTTTGTTCCTCTCAATCTGGTTGGAGACAAGGCCTGAGAGAAGCCTTGAGTCTCAAGTAATATATTTTTCTAGTCTTTAAAAATGGCTGGGAAAGACACAGTGTCCCTGTTTGGTTTTGTATGGCTGAGCCACCGTCCAGCTGTGATAAACAGGAAGGGTTTGTGCCAGGTGGAGAAGTAGCATGTGAAGAGAAGACAGCCACCTGCCCCTGTGTTAGAGCAGCACATAATGGGGATGGCCTCTCCATGCCAGGCCTGTTCACCAGGCATGCCATTTGTCCATGATGAAATGACCAGGCTTGAGAGGAGGTCACACCATGTGGGTGAGAGAACATCACCTCTCCCCACCCTGACTGCCCAGACATGGGTAGGGATGCCAGGCCATGTCAACTGAGATGGCTTACATGGTAAGGGGAGCTGTTGCCATTCCTCTTTGATGAAATGCAGCCTCCTTTGGGTCTGCTGCAGCTCAGAAACGGCCCTCAGTCCTGCTGAGAGCTCCTTAAAGAAGGGCTGATGGCTTCCCCTGTGTGTGCACACCTTCCCAGGCAGGGTGGCTTGTACTCACACTTTCATTTTAACTCCTCAGCTCCCTGTCACTGATGCCAACTGGCTCACCTCATTAAGTTACAGAGAAGGAGGCCCCTGGATTGATGGCAGGCAGGTTTAATGTGGCTCTTTCTGAGCACTCAAGTGCAGCATGTAGGAGGCTGCTGGGGAGATATTCCCACAGGCTCCAGCAGAACTGACTGATTGAAGTTGCTCTGAATTGATGGCTAATGGGGGAGCTTTCTTTGATAGCTCTTTCATTCTGGGTGCAGCTGGATAGAAAAGGTATCTTCACATGAGGGAGTGGGGGTTTATTCCCCCTGCCCTTTATTAACAGATGCTTCTAGTGCTCTCTAGCAGCAGATCTAATGGAAGGTTAATGGCGTAAATGATTCTTAACTCCTTCTTTTTCATCAATGGCTCGCTTATACACACCAAATGACAGTCAGGTCAGCTGAAAAGTTGATAACTATGTAAAGTGAAAAATCCCTTGGGAAAGTTTAGGCCACTGGAGTTGGATGCAGCCTCTCTGTGGCTCCAAAAGCAGGTCCTTGGTTTGGTGTAGGTGTGATAGCTGCAAGCAGAGCATCTAATGCCTTAAAGCCATGGGTGGTTAGGTAGTGGTGGAGTAATTGAGGGGCAGAGCTGGTGTAGGGTGGGCTGCAAGGAAGGAGGGTCCAATATTAGTAGAGACTTCAGAGAAGCTTTCATGGCACCTGTTCATGTTATGCATGGCTCAAGCTGCTGTTGCAAGAATTTGACACACTCAGGCAGAATTATATCAAAACTGATTAAAAGAAACTGGCTAATGGTGAAAATGCTGTTTAACCCACCCTATGGAGGCCTCTGTTCAACAGGGTCATTGCAAATACTTTTCCACCTACATTATCTAATCTTTTAATCAAATAATGGATTTCTTCCCAATGCCATATGTTCTACATCTCCTAAAGTTTCTGTCAGCCAGATGTCCCTGCAATCTGTGTGTATCCATGAACTGACATATTTGTGACCATGCCATTTCTCATTCCCATATACAGATCAGGGTATGTGTTAGAGAGGCCAGAAACTCCAACAATTTGATCCTGTTTGAGATCAGCAGGCCATATTTTGGTTGGTATAAATCAGTGCTGACTTGGGCACAGTCATTTTGCTCCATTTGGGGATCTGACTCATAATTTCCAATCTAAGTCCTGGCATCTGGCAGACTCTATGGCAGGGCACTAAAGAAGCTGTTTGCTTAGGGCTTGCTTTGCCCATTTCCTCAGCTTGACACAGAAGCCATTTGTCTTCAGTGATGTGTGCTGGGCCCCATCTTAAACTGCTGAGGTAAATTTAAGGGAGTCAGAAAGTAACTACACCCTTACCTGGGAACTTGGCCATCACTTTGCAGTTAAAACCCCTTTGCTTTTACAAGAAAAGACTTGGATTGCAGTGACTTTTATTTGTAGGGGATCGAAAAATGCAGTTTTTCACTTCAGAGATAGCAGCTTCACTGTTTAATGCCATGTTGAAGAGCAAGAAGCCTTGAGCTGTCTCTTAAAAAAAAGGTCATTAAGTTCATGTCATAACATGGGTGGAAATGTGTCTGCCTGCTGGGACCCAGGAGAAGACTTTGACCTGTGGCACCTGACAAACTGACAGTAAGTTCCTGGGCAAAACAGGGAGGGTGCATCCTGTCCCTTTTCCCTCGTAAGATTCTGCTCCCCTTTTAGCTGGAGGTGTCGTGCACAACCCCAGTTACTACAAATGGTGTTGCTCTTCCTCTTCCCTGCCTGTAAAATGCCATCTGGGAGGGAGGGCTTCCATATATTTGCAGAGTGTCTGGCCAGCTGGGGTGATGTCCTGTGCCTCAGTGCAGCTGCAGGCAATCCCATAGAACTCCATCATGGCACCTACCTGGCTAGGCTGGGGCTGGGGAGCCATGGGGGAGGAAAATGCTGGTTTAGGTTCACAGTGGCTTTGTGTGAATGTGAAGAAATCCTTCACATAGGAGTTAAACTATCAAGTGCATTGATTTATCCTAACAATTCTAATGATAGCCTGGAGAAAAGAAGACTCAGAGGTGACCTTATCACTCTCTACAACTGCCTGAAAGGTGGCTGCAGTCAGGTGGGGTTGGTCTCTTTCTCCAGGCAGTAACTGACAGAACCAGAGAACACAGTCTCAAGCTGTACTAAGGGAAATATAGGTCAGATGTTAGGAAAAAGTTTTTTACAGAAAGAGTAATAAAGTTCTGGAATGATCTGCCTGGGGAGGTGGTGTAGTCACCATCCCTGGATGTGTTTTAAAAAAGGCTGGATCCGGCACTCAGTGCCATGGTTTAGTTGAGGAGTCAGGGCATGGGTTGGACTTTAAGGTCACTTCCAACCTAGTAATTCTGTGAATTCTGTGAATTCCTGTATGCTGTTCCCCTCCTTTCCTCCTCCCTGTTTTGCCCTCACCATCAGAGAAATGCTGGCTACTGGCAGTTACTGGCTGGACTCTGCTGTTGTCAATATGTTACAACAGGAAAATAACTATGGCCTAGGGACCTCACAAAGTACCTAGCCCATATCCCTGACTAATGGCAGGGTCAGCTCTTCCCAAGTCATTCCTGATAACTGTTTCTGTAGTTTGTTTGGAATGATTTCAGACCCTCAATACAACATACAGGACAATTTATGCTTGTGCTTCATTATACTTTACGTTCTTCCAAGGTTAACTGAAACTTCCCCATTGCAGTTTGAGACTATAGCTTTTTGTCTTGTCTGTTGTGAATGAGATGCAATCATCTGTTGCTTTATTTTGTAGGAGTTTTGTCCATTATTTCATCACTTGTTTTGTCCTACTTTGTTCTTTTTAAGGTGTGAAGATCCCACTGTTTTTTTCCTTTCTTTCTAGTCACATGTCCTAAATATCAGGTCATCATCCTGCTCTTTTCTGGACTCAGTTTGGTCACCTCCTTCTTGTCTTCACTCCTCCATACTTGTCCTGCTCTGGCCTTTCCAGTGGATTTCCAGTTTGTTAAATAAATACATTGCCAATCTGTTGATTGCAACTCAGCCTGATTGTAGGTAATGCAAATATAAGAAGGCATTAATGATTCCATCAAATCTACAGATGTCAGCTGATTGTCTGATTTCCCATCGTGGGACTTGAACCTGGAACTGGCCTGGCAGCCAGTTGTTCTCAGCTGTAGGAGACACACGTGTATGAAACCAGCCGTCTGTCCTTTGGCCAGGGTACAGATGGATTTGTGCTACTGCCAGTGCAGTTCCCATCTGCCTCCATCATCTTCAACAACTATGGAAGTCATTCCTGGCTGCTGCTCAACAGCTGAGCCACAAGTCTGAAACAAGATCATTTGAAACTGGAACAATTATTTTGTGTGGTGCCCCAGTTTTACCTCGATGGTCCTCCAAATGCTGTTTCACCAATAGTTTATGTTATTGCTGCTACTTAGAAGGTGTTCCCCAAGCTGAGCTACGCAGAGTGCCAGGGATCATTGGAAGAACATCATAAAGATTTATGGCAAGCCCAGCTCTACTCTCTTTATTAAAAAAACCCTCCATCTATTTCAGGGATATTCTTGGTGAAAGGGGGGAAATGAAAAATCTTACTTCCATATGCTCTCTCCCATGGGAAAACAGATCTCGTTGTTATAACCTTCACATGTGCCCTGAGCTCCTAAGTTCCCCCTCGCACTGAAGGCAGGGCATCCCATCAATTCCTGTGTGCTTTGGCACAGTCACACCAGGGACAGATCAGGCCCTGCTCCCTGAGCTTCACACAGTGCTCATATTGAGTCATTTCATCCCAGTCAGTCTGTCTGCATAGTGAAGGCTGAGCAGGCAAAAAAGACTTAAGGTCTCACAAATTTCCTGGCGCTTCTTCACTTGGACACTCTCTCATTGTCCCACTCCCTTTCAACCTACCCCTAAACTTCCTTCACTGAACTTTGGCCCAATATTTTCTATTATTTCTAGAGAGATTTTTTAATACCATTTTCCCTGCTGCTGCTCACTTTAGTCTGATATTAACGGCCTTTGAGATACTAGACTGGAGACTTTGCTTTTAAAATAAGCCTTTTGTAGCCCTGATTTCTTTTCTTTCCTCTTGTGTTTCATCTTCCTTTCTTGTGTTTCTTTTGGGGAAGTATTGACTGTTTGAACCCATGTATGATGCTGTTGGAAAATTGGCCATTTTTGTTTGTTGGGGAGAGAGGGAAAATCAGCTTTCATTGCCTGTCTAGCAAGAGGGTCTGGCAGGCTTATTTCTTTCCATCAGTGGAATTTCACAGGTCAATACAGGAAAGCTGAAGGGTAAAAGCAGCTGAGAGAAGCTGGAGCTGGAGGCAAAGGGTGTGAGCCTGTCTGTCTGTGCTGCTGCACTGTCTGAGCAGACAGAGATACTGGATGCAGGAGAGAGAGGTGGCTGGGAAGCAGGAGCACAGGCAGGCAGACCAGACAGATGAGAGGGTAGAAGGTGTAAGCAGCCCATTTCAGCTGATGGCTGAGAGGTACATAGAGTGCATATGAATCCAAATTTATCTACAGAATTAGCCAGGATGCTTGGACAGAGCAGGAGTCTCAGCTGATTCACCAGCACAGAGGGAATTTCTGTGCTGTTGGGATCCCATGTTGGACAGAGCAGAGCAGGGCAGGGCTAGATGACCACTTACCAAACAGTATCTCTAGGGAAAGCCATTAACATGGGAGGTGAGATTCCCAACTTGTGTGAGTTGCTCTGGCTGCTGTCAAACCAGAGGACGTTATGCCAGCTGTGAAAGTGACCATGAGAGGAAGGTTATCTCCAAATCAGAAGGGACTTCATTGACCTCCTTAGACTTTCTCTGAAACAGTGGTGCTCTGAACAGATGATCTTCTAACCCTTGCAGCAGATTATACCCCTTGGGAAAAAAAAAAAAGTGTCTGTGTTTTAACTTTTCTTTTGAGAGAAGCGGAAAAAAATGCAGCTCCTCCCAGAATTGCTTGTCATAGCTCCAGAAACTGAGCAGCTCATGGGTTTCCTGTCTCTTACATGATTATTTCCCTTCTGAAGGAAGCAAACCTTGATGTTCTGCTTAGGGGCACGGGACAAAGGGAACAGCTTTACTATGGTCTTATTCTTTGTTCTCTCTGGTCCTGGCAAATGATCTTAGTCCCTGCTTGCTTCACTTCCCATTTCTCCAACTTCCTGGATGTCAAAACAAAGAATTTAGTAAGCACTTTCCCACTCCTGCTGTCTGGTATTGCTGTGACGTTAATACAGGCTCTCTTGAAGCCACTCTGCATTGGCTGCAGTGCTGCATTTGCAGTTCTGCTGAGTCCAAGCTCTTCGTTCATCTCTTTTCCTTTTATCTAAGCTTTACAGGTGCCAAAGCTGGTATCTCCCCCTCTACTTGCCCCCAGTCCTGTGTTAACTTACAGTTCTTTCTCTGGAATGAGCAGGGGGAAGAATTTCAGGATTTCAGGTTCCCAAGTCATTCTGGCTTTAAGACTGGCAGCCCAGCAAATATACTGCAGTGGGAAGGAAGGGATACAGATACAGGCTGCTGGGATCATCTGTCCATCAGTCAGCAACAATGTAGTGCTTTATTCACTTACTGCATTTTCTCATGTCATAAAGCACAATCCGAATGGAGGACTTGAGAAAAATTAATTTCATAGTCCATAAAGACCCCATTTCTTACATTCCTGGGTAAGATGATGAACTTCTCCAAGTAGGTTCTGCTGCGCTGGAAATTAGAGACCTGGATGTCTGGCATTAACAGTGAGTGAAACATTGTCCTGACCTAGGCCCTGCCCCTAACACTATGCACTGAAGCACCTTAGGGACAGCACCGGAGCCTTTGAAAGCTCTTCTTTACTTAATAATAATGACAGGATACTTCATATGTCATGAACCACAGGGAAACACATTCATGTTTTCCAGAGAAGTGTGGGATTATTTATCTGGGGAGTGTAAAACCACTAGCTATCTTGGGTTTGAAAGCATGTCAGGATTTCATTCTGGTCATGATCCCTTAGCACAAGAGGATGAAAAGAGAGAAAAATATGAGTAAGGAGAAAAAAAATACAAGCCAGAAGCTACATACACAGTGTTGGTCTTGTGTGTGAGTGCTCAGGAAGTGATGGGGTTTTGTGTCAGTGGAACAGGACTCAGTGGCTGTGCATGATGAGTGAACCTTGACTTTGAAGCTGGCAGGAATGGGTCACAGGAAGCTGTAGTGGAAGAAGCAAAATAACGTCAGGTACTGCAGTTCCCCAGAGCTTCTTGATTCCCTGCTCCTCCCTGCCATTGGTCTATGTCCCCTCCTTGTGGATTTTGGCCACCTGTCCTTGATCCTGACACACACTAGAGCATCCCATAAACATTGGTGTTAGCCCCTGAGACCAGCTCCAGCCTGAGAGCCTTTGCCCTGTCCCATCCCACTCCACCTTCCAGTGAGCAGGTTGTGAAGGCATCTGACACCATATTCATTCCCTGGAAGCACTTCCTGAACTCAGGGTGTTTTATGGGGCTGGTTAAATGTTTGCAGTGATAAAGGGGATAGAGAAGTGTGCCACATTCAAGTTAGATTCATCCAATTCATTCATCCAACACACTCAGGTTTTTAGCTCATGTGGTCTTTTTCTAGCTATTTTGAGCCTGATGTGTCTATTACCTACAGCTTATTTGGCTGCCTGAATTAGGTTCCTGTTTCAGTAGGCACAAACTTTTATGTCACCAGCTCTGGCAAATTTTTGTCAGCTAAAATAAATGCAGCATTATTTGAAACAGGCATCCTGGTAACAGCAGGACATTCCCTGCTCAGAAAAGAGCTCAGAGCTTAAAGAAGGCTGCTTCTCCTTGCAACCCTCATTTTCAGGGGGTATGTCACCTCTAGTATAGTCCTAGTGCATGCTGCTGTTGTTCAGTTTCCTTGCAAACCCTTGGATTCCACACAGCTTTCCTGTCCCCAGCTCTGGGTGTGACGGAGAACAGGAGCTACGCCCAGCTCACAAATACACCACCCACACCCTGCAAGCCCACAGCTTGCTCCTGCTTTCTGTAAACCCACTGGGCCACATGCTGACCTGTCTGAGATGGTGTAAGTGTGGAGTTAACACCATCCATGACAGCAGTGTACACCTGGCATTAGGCAGGTGTAGCAGAGGTCAGAGCCTGCCTGTGCTTTGTGTTTCGGGTTACTGTGCATTGACCTGGTGCATACACAGCAGAGGGCACTTCCAAGTGCATTTCCAGTCTCCTTTCCAGGTTCTGCTGTGCCTTTCTGTGCATGTACCAGCTTCATGGATTCATTTCATATTGCCAAATCCTTCCACTTGTTTCAGGATTATCTCAAAGTGACAGAAGCTTGCACTCAGCATATTTAACCATTTCAGTCTTTCCTGTAAACTAGGTCCTCCCAGAAATGGTTGTGTGTGGTTGTGTGTGGTTGCAGGCTCCTCCAGCAGAAAAGCACTGATGCTGTTAGCTGACTGTGGAGACGGTGGGAGTGAGGGATTCTCCCTAGAGCTGAGTTACCAGAAATATCACACTCCAGCTCACTTTCACAGTCCAGGACCTTAGCCCAAACCCACAATCAGCAGCAGTCCAGCACTACAAACAGGGACAGTTGATGCACAGGCACATAATATGTGTATTCCTGGCACTGTCAGGAAGCTGGTAATCTGCACCAGAGCAAATGCTGGAGAGCACAATGTCATAAATTGTCTGAGATAGGTCACCTCAGTTCTTCTGCCAGGGCCCAAGTCTCTACAAAGCAAGCAGAGGAACCAGCCTGTGTAGCTTGGGCTGCAATGAAACTGGCACTGCTAGGACTCAAGGAGAAGCTAGATCAATTATCTGATCACACCACTGTTTCACCTGTCAATTCTTAACCTCTTCAAGTTGCCCTGAGAACACTTGCTGGTTTTCTGTGTTTTGGAAAAAGCTGTTGATTCCACCTTAGGTCTTTAACAGAAATGTCTATCTTGAGCCTCTTCTTCATTTTCTATCAAATTTCTATTCCTGAAAAAATGAAGAAAGAAAAATGGCCTATGTGAAGCTTGGCTCCATATACCTGGGAGCAGAGCAGGTGCCAAATTGCTGGGAATGGTGAAGACCATGTATTTGAATGAATTTGTATGCAGCTAGAGCTGAACTGGGAGCAGTAGTGAGTGTGTGGTGGATTGTGCAAGGATAGTGTAAGATTGCACTAGAACAGGACCAGGGGGAGGGAAATGCACCTCTGATTCTGCACAAAAGAGTCTGAAAGAGGATTTGCATATGTAGCATGTGTATAAGTGAGAGTGGAGCAGTAATTAGGAGTAAGTGAAGGTGAAGCTGAAAGTGGAATTTCATGTTTAGTGAAAGATCTTTCCATGTAAGCTATTGTTCAGAAAGGTTATTAGCAGACAGCAGTACAAACTGTCCTGAGCCACATGCTCTGCCTTTGTGTGACTACAGGATTTTTACAAGCTTTTTTTTCTTTGAGAGCTGACAGCATAATAGTCCTGGACAATGCCAAATCATCATCTGCACACTCACTAGGGGAGCTAGGCTTTTATATGAGAGTGAAGAAGATAAAAACAGCACTCTCAAAGCAAGATAGAAATGACTGAATAAGGGAATAAGAGAAGAAGAGAGAGATTTAAATGCTGTTTGCTGGGCTGGCTGATTTTTTTCTTCCCTTTAATTTTTTCCTCTCCCCTGCTCATTATATTCTGGATGTCCTGTTCCAAAACTGTTTCAGTCATTTTGTGTGCCTGTTTTTGCAGAGCATGAAGGCTCTGGCTTGGAGGTAAATACCAAATAGATGCTTTAAAATATGGCAGATGGAAGAAGGAGAAGAGAAGCCCGATGTAAGTGAAGTTTAGGACAGATTTTGTGTCTCCTTCCCCAAGCAGCATTCTGCTCCTGCCAGGCAACTCTACAGACTGCACTAATGCTTCTCCAGAGGTATTACCTACATGAGACCCACTGGGTCAGCTCCTTAAACTGGACAGGCAGCCAGTTTCAGTCCAGGAAAAGGGACTTGGTTATGATTACTGCCTGCTGGCCAGGACTGGATTAATGTTGCAAGGGACAGAAAGCTCAGACAGAAAGCTACAATTTTCTAACACTTGGGCATATGAAGAAAGATCTGCATTCATCAGATTCCCATAGCCAGGCATAGGTGGGGAGTGTCTTAAGCCTGTGTTCTTCTCCTCTGTTCCCTCATCTCCCTTCTCTGAGGCTTCCAACGCATCCCTCACTCCGCGGCTCCTTTTGTAATATGGCAAGAGCTGAGTGACAATCAATCTCCTGCCCCTTTTTGGCCACTTCCCTTACAAAGATTGCAGAAGCTGTTACAGTCATTAAGGCTGAAAAAATGGCCATGAAGTATTTTTGCTGCCAGTCTGTGTTTGGTAGGAGGAGGATTTCCTTCAATCAGAGGGTCCTTAAGTTGCCCCAGATATGCGATGTGTGCTGGCAGGGATGGCATCTGGCTTTGTCAGCTCTGTTGAGGGGAACAAGCTCTATATAGTAACCCTGTCATGCAAGAGTAAGGGAACATATTGCAATTTGTGTTGGTAAATCCTTTATGCTGTTGTGTGTTACTGTTAAAGATATGATTGTGTCTGGCACTATGAAATGTTTTGAAAATGGTTTAGGACATTTTAGCTCACTTTACCAGTCGCATTGTCTGCATGCCTTCTGCAACAAATCCAGGTGCCTTGCTAATCTGAAGTACAGTTTTACAGGGCTGAAGAACTCCAAAATAGCATCATTCTCCTGCATATAAAATCATCACAGGTTTTTTTCTTTTTTACATATTTTATCTTAGATTCTTCCAAGGTTAGTATAAACTGAGGAGCAGGAATTCTTTTTTTCCTAGTGAGTAAGACTTCTGTTCGTACAAGGAGTGACATACTGCAGCACAACAATTTAACATGCAGAGAACTGGAAATTCTGCCATGAGCAAGGTGGTTTTGGTGGGAAGACAGAGAGATATTTCTGTAGATATCTGCTTTGCCTCTCCCTACTGGTTTGTGAATGGCTATGAGTATGAGGCTTGGGTATCATGGATGGAGAGATTCTGGATGTCTTTACATATAGCTCTGCTCTTTGCCAGTATCCTTTGCCAGGTTACCAGGTTAGCTGCTGGGGCTGTGTTGTCAGAAGACTTTTCTGGCTTCTCGGGAACTTCTCTGTGCTTCCTCGGGAAAAGTATGCTTTGCAAAGAGCCTCTGTTTTGTTTTGTTACTTGATTGCATGTAAAGAGCTATTAAAAATGAGTAACAATAAGCATGTAATTAACATTACATTTATTATCATCTAAGTCCTGTATTGACTGTTGGTGTTTGGCACAGACACTGACATGCAATCTAAAAATAAATAAGTAGACTAAATGAAAATATAGCTTTTGGAGACTTTAAAAAAAAAATTCATCAGTACAGCAAATTAGCAGTGCCATATAAACTCTTTCTTGGGACTTGGATTGAAACCCAGTAGAAGCTAAGTCAGACTGAACTAATTTTCTAAAAAGAGCTCAGGTACTGGGGCTCAGCACTTCCAGGGATTCACCTTCTTCTTTCAGGCTCCAAAGGAAGGAATTATATTTCTTGCCCAGTGTGTGCTGCCCTTTTCGACCTTCTGGCCTGAGCACAGCACACACTGTGCTCAGTGTAGGCTACTCTTGGGAAGGTGCCCTCCTGCATGTGCTGTGCTGTTCAAAACCTCCTCTGTGCTCCTGCCCCCAAACCACGTGGTGGAATTGAGAAACAGAGGCAATTGAAACATTACCACAGCTCAGAGCAAAGTCTGCTGGTCGTCACTGTGTGGCTGCAATGCACTGAGTAGCAAGGTACAAAGTCAGCCTGCGCTCCACCTGACATCAGGGTGATAGTTCTGAGTGTTCTGAGGAGGGGAATTCTTGCCTGTGCTGTGGTAATTCGTGCCTTTGTGGCCCAGGGTCATGAGAATGAGATGAAGAGGGTGTGTGAGAGGAGGACTACCAGTGTACACCTGGGTCTTCAGCCAAGTTGCTCCTGCTTGCAGAAAAGTTGTAAACACAGCAGGCATCCCCCTGTGAGTGGCTATACCAGTGAGGAAAGAGTAGACTAGTGCACTCTATGCTTCTGCATAAAAAATGAATTGTATATTCTTTAATTTACAAAAATTCTTTTATTTTCGCCTTTTTTTTTTTTTTTTTTTTTTTTTTTTTTTCAAAATTTTTTTTTTTTTTCCTTTTTTTTTTTTTTTTTTTTTTTTTTTGCTTTTCCAACATTGCTGTCCAGTTCCTGTCATGGCCTTTGTTCGTCTACCCTGAGCAGGTCAACTTTAAAAAAATTTCTGACAATTCTTTTAACTGTGTAGTAGAAAAATCAAAACTGAGGGGGTTCCCACAACCTCTTTTTCTTTCTGCTTTCTGGCCTGCAACCAGAGCAGTCCTTCTTCAGAGCAAGCAGGGAGACTATTAAGTAAGGGAATAGGGGGCTAAGCCAATTCTGTCCAGTCATTCATTTCCTTTACTGCTGCTGGTGTTCACCTCTAGAGCAGTTTTCTGAACAGGATGCAGGGGATACATAATAATGGGGGTACATGGCACTGCAAGTATGTCCTTGCAGTACCAATCAGAGTATGTCCTTGCAGTACCAGGAATCTTAGCAAAAAAACGAGGAAAAAGAACCAAAAAATCCAAGGTCAGTAAAATGGGATGAAAACCACCTATTTACTGTTCACAGACTGGGATGGAAGGAAACTGTTGCTAGAGAGCCCAAAGAGAAAAAGGGAGATCTCCCTACCTAACAGCTCCTACTGAAAGCTTGGCTATAAATTCAGGGTTTGCATTATTCTCTCTACTGGTAAGTTGGAATGCTGCTGGACTCATCAGGGGGAAAAGGAGCTGAGATGAAGGCAGCTCTGCTGATAACAGTGGCCTGTTCTAGCCTCCCAAGTCAGCACTATCCACAGAGAAGGAGGGAGGCAGGTCCTGGGCTGCCCAGGGTTTGTACTAGAAAGGAAAAGGTAAGTCAGAGATTAAAGGGAATGCACTGGTCAGTTGTAGTAGCTCAAAATAAATTGCTGCATTCTTCTCAGCAAATTACTTTATTCTGCAAACACAGCCCCCTCCTTCCCACACACACAGATGCCTTCTTCTCTTCTCCCTCCATCCCTCCTTAAACCTCTTCCATATTTGCCTGATGCTCCATTGCATGCTCTGTAGCATCAGCTGAGCATATTGAAAAGCATACAGCTGTGGTTTGTGACTCAGTCCTTGAAATGCCAGAGATCAGATCCACTCCTAGAGTGACCTGTGCCATGTCCAGAAAGGGGACATGCCAGCAGCTCCACCTCCAGCACCCCTCAGTCTCTCTCCTCATGATGACAGTTCTGGCAAGGTTTCCAATATGCTGTCATGGGCAAAGAGGCCTCTGCCACCATCTTTTGTGCCCTGTTTGTAAACAAGAAACTTTCTCTTATGTGTGTGTCTCTAGTCTCTGTCTCCTCATTCTCCCGTATGCAAATCTCTCCTTCCCTCCCTTACACCTCTCACATATCCATCTCTCAGCTCTGGTGGTGCAACTTCTCCTCTCCACCACCATGATCTGCACAGTGGGACCAATTTGGGCCCAAATAACCCAGTGTCCTGGGGCATAGATGTGACTGGGGACTGAGGAAATGATTGTCTTGAAGGTGTAATTCACATAGTTCCAGGAGGGTGTGCACACACCTCTCTGGGTTCAGGGGCTCACTGTGGGGCTCCCCATCAGACACAGAGGAGAGCTCAGAAGCTGTCTCTCCACCTCCTGCTAACCATGGCTGTGGAGCAGCAAGTTTGCTCACAAAGGGGGCCAAGGGCCATGGGAAAGGTCAGGTGGGCAAAGGAGAGTGACTGAAAAATCAGCATGGGATGTATTCAGGCTTCCTTTGCTCAGTTGGGGTTGTTCCCAATTGCTGGTTTGATTTTTGCCTTTGAGACCTCAGGACTGGGCAGACATCAAACAGCATGTCCCGGGCTGTTGCAATAGGTGTCCTCTAAAACTTTCCATCACAGGAGATACTGGAGCTGTGTTTCAAGGCAGCCCAAGCCGATGAGATACGTGCTTTAATGCAGACCCTGTTCAAAAGGAGGCAGCACACAGACAGCAACTTTGAGAAGGCCATCAGAGCTGTGCTGTCCAAGCATTGCCCAAAAGAAAACATGGCAGGGAGCAGCTTGTTGTTGATGCCTGAGAACAGGGCACACAGCTCCTTATTTTCCACATGCCAGTGCAAGGCACTACCAGGGAGCCATCTGTGGGTCTGCACCCAGTTAGTGCTGCCTCAGCCTCTCCCAGAAAGACAGCCTTGGAGTGATGACTACAGAGAAAATAATTTTAACGGGAAAACAAAGACACTGAAAAATCTGCTCAGAGCTCCTGCAGCACTGCAGTCTGTTCTGGAAGGCTATCATGCCAGAGGAGAGCGGCATTTGACCAATGGAAGCTGATTTGTGTTACAGAAAGAACATGTAATGTCATGTTGGATAATATCATCACTTTCTCTGTGTCTGGGTAAATCTCTGAGCTTTTGATTTCCCTTGGTTTATCCTGCTGTGACAGTTCCCATGCAGAGGCATGGGATAAGCTTCCTCACCTCTGTACTGCTTGAGGGATGATTTTTTTCTTTTATCAGAGCACACTCCAGAAAGACATTGGATACTGGGCTAAATATGCCCTCTTAAGATTTTACTTAGGAAAAAACAACATAAAAGCTTGGTAGAAGCTTAGATAGATAATAGGCGGTGCAGAGCTGTGCTCCTTAGCCTTATCTCCTGGGTGATGCTGGCTGCAGTACACTAGCAAGCTGCAGCAGCTGTGAAAGCACCTGCCCTCGGCCTGCAACAGTAACACCACCATTAAAAAAAAAAAAACAGAAATAATCAGCAATTGCATTTGTGACTGTACTGCCTGTGTCAGCTGAGCTGACCATGCCCTGTGAGGAGCTACAGGAGCAATGATAGCCAGTTCATGGTAAGGGAAGCAGTGGAAATTCATCAGAAAGGGCTGTGTGTTTGGAGAAGAAGCAGCACAGCCAGGCATGATGGGCAGTCACTCTGGATCAGACCTGGGCAGAACAAGCTGAGAGAATCACAGCTTTCTACCTGGTGGGAGTAGGTTTTGTCAAGCCACGCTTGCAAATGTTCTTTTTGTTTCTCACCCAGAAAGAGATGTAGGCAGCCAGGGGAGCAGGGTGTGTCTGTCACCATGGGAAAGGGAACCATGAGGTCCATGCTGAGGGCAAGAGCTGTGAGCCAGCAGTTGTGACTCTGACACACAGGAGGGCCATCAGTGGTGGTGCTCTCCATTACTTTTCCACACTGCCCAAGAGCCATCCCAGCCCACAGCTCAGGGCTGCTAGATAGACAGGAGATGTGCTCGGCCTCTGCCAGACTTGGCATGTGGTAGTGCTGGCTGTGTTCTTGGCATAAGAAGTTGTGATGGCACCAGCTCAAACCTCTGCCAGCAGCAAAGAGGGTGCAGGGGTGCCTTGTGCCATCACCCTGACCGCCACAGGGGCTGGTTCAACCATGCAGGCCCCACCCCTGTTCTGTGTCTAAGCTGGATTCTGCTCCTGAGGCACTGGGAGGTGGGAGCCATGGTATTGGCTTGACACTGGGATAAGGGGCTCCCTGGGCACTTCTCTCCACTGCCTGCACAGGGAAACAAGCAGACACCTTGCTCAGGCCAAGCATGTTATTTTCAAAAGCCAGTGCCAAGGGAGAGATCTATCAGGCTCTCCATGCTCTCCTAGATCAGAGTATGTATCACATGTTTGGGAAGCTACCAGAAGCTCATCCTAATCAAAGGACGTGGCCCTTTCCCTCTGTTTGCAGTCCTCCTCCAACATACAGCACTTGTACCTGCATCCTTTTCAGTGCTAACGCAATACCTCAGCAAAGATCTTCCCTTCTCTGCCTTCCTGATCTTTCAGCTTTTCCCTTCCCTGGGCCAAGAGTGCAGCTCTTGTGCAGGACAGAGCAGGTCCTTAATGTGTAGGTCATTCCACATGGAATTTTGGGGACAGCTCTGAGGGTGGAGGCATATAAACCTCATCCTTCTCCTCTGATGCCCCTAGCAGATGGAGAACTGTTGCATTACACCAGCATTTAAGAAAAAATAATAATTAAAAGCTTTCTGAAGAACATGTTTAATTTCCTATTCTAAAAAGCTGCTAAGGCAGCGCCTTTCGTTCATTAACATATTTGCAAGTTTAATGTAGTGTACTTAATAAGATAAATAATGCTTGTCATGATATTTCAGGCCAATTGTAAGGGGAGGGAATAAAAAATACTTTGCTTAACATCTTAAGTTTTTGCCTGGTCAACTTCAAGTTAACTGCTGAGCTACTACTGAGTTTTGAGGTGTGTTGTTCACTTTTCTCCTTGGTAGATGCTCACCAGCACTAGCAGAGGGTTAAAGGAGTTTGTGGTGGCACAGATGGTATGGGCGAGCTTGAAATGGACTCTTGGTGATAGACATTAGTTTGGGAATGTGCTTAGGAAAGCAACAGTGCCATAAAAGTCTAAAGGAAAAGAATATGGGATCAGGGACAATGTCTGTGACTGTGCAGGAGACAGCAGTGGTACCTACCTGCAGGAGAGGGTCTGAGACCACAAGCAAGGATGGCAAGCAGATGGCAACAGCAATAAACAGTGACTGATGCAGTGGGACCACAATGCTGGAAGAGATAGTAGTGGTCCTCTTATTTTTATCTCCTATTTCAACTCATAATTTAAGATACATTTCTGTATGAACACCCAGAATCAGGGGAGGATTTGAAAAATCCTCATGTAAGACGCCATGTATGGGCCATGGGAGGCAATCATAAACTGCTTGCAAGCTGCCAGCCCTGGGCAAGTGTCAGGTAATGATTAGCAGAGAGCCCCTGGTGTTCCTAATGGCTTCTCTTGACTCCTCTTCTGCAGAATGATTGCTTTCTTAGGCTTTTTCATAATGTACAGTAAAAGCTGCTACATCCTTAGATAAATGAGGCCACAGTGGGCAAGGAAGAAAGAGGAAAGAACTTTCCAGGCAAACAATGCAGGGCACCTGGCTTGCTACTCCCAAATGCCCTTCCTTTCTCTCCCCTCCTTCCCCCAACCACTAAAGCAGACCAAACAGCTCATTATTTTCTCATAATGATGAGGAGAGGGAGAAAGAAACAAGAGAAACAAGGGAAAAAAAAACACACCAAACCTGCTGGTATTTTCTATATAGGAAATTAATAAATAGATATGCCACACAGATACAAGTCACAGTGAAAGGCTGGGAGGATGGGTAGATATTTAGCTCTCTTAAAATGCTAGGCCAGTGTGATGAAGGAAAGGATGGGCAGCAGAGGCAGCTGAAAGATAAGGGGGTATGTGAGAGTGCAAGAAATAAAATGGGGAAAATAGAAAGCACAATGGGGAAACAAAGACACTGGGGAAAAAAATGAAGGGAGGAAAGATAGTTGAGTGAGGAATGAACAGGATGTGAAAGCAGATACAGCAAAAAGACAGATGAGTTTGGCAAAGGGTGGAAGGAATAATATGTTGTGGTGGATGTTCAAGGGGGGGTGGTAGCCAAGGGGTGGAGGACCAGCAGCAGTGGGTAAATTGATTTTGATGTTAGCTATATTGCAGGTCAAACACAGTCCTCACACCATATCAGCTCCACATCTGTTTCTTCTTCCGCCTGCCTGTCAGCCCCCCACTGTGCCCTGGATATTTTCAGCTGGAGCCCCTCTCGGGCTCAGCACTGACTGTCAGCCCCAGGGTGGGGGAGCCCAGAGCACCAGGTGAGGCACATACCAGCCTGTGTGCCCCACAGCCCCACTGAGCCCAGGGGCTCAGGGCAGCCTTACAGGGCTGTCAGGGGCCTGAGCATGTTACCGCTGGAATCCCCCTCTCCTGCCTCATCTCCCAGGCAGATTGGTAACTGGAAGCCCGTCCCACAAAGGGAAAGAGGTTTTGAGTGCAGCACCCAGTGTCAGAGAGACTCTGGGGCAAACATGACAGACTGTCTGGCTGAAGGCATGTGGGAGAAGCCATCCCACCCCACGGGACACCTGTAAACTGGAGGTGATGTCAGCCTGCCTCACTGAGTAACATGGGGAAAGGACTTTATAGAAGATCTGCAGGCTTAGCCTCTCCAATCATCTTGTTTCTGTGGTTTTGGCCTGTGTCAGGCCAGAGGGAGCCATTTCTTCAGCCTCGTCTCTGCAAATAGTGCTGTTTAGCTGACTTCATTGTTCTGTGGGAATTTCCCTTCACCCTGGGCTGCTGGACCCAGATGCCAGGCTGGAGGAGCCCAGCATCCTGCAGCTCGTGCCCCCAGACAGCAGCCCTGCATCCCATCAGCTCACCTGGCTGAGATGCACTCTTCATCCTCCAGCACAGGGCAGACAGCCCTTAATATCAGAGTGTGCTCCCTCTGCAGTCTGCAGCACATTACTGTCTGAGAGCAGCACCAAACCAGTCCCCTGCCTCCATCCCAGCTGCTGCTTTTTTTCTCTGGGGTGCTACAAACAGCACCACTTACAACTGCAAAATCAGCTTTGCTTCTCTGCCCAAGCGCTGAGCAGTTCTGCATGGCCTTGGAAATGTGTGCCCCCCCAGCCCAGGAGAGATCAGTGCATCCCAGTGCCTGGGCAAGTGGAGGGGTGGGCTGGGCTGCCCTGGGAGATGGTGGTGGCAGTGTGGTGTCTCAGAAGCTGCTTGGCTGAGCGCTGCTCACAGCTTTCCTGGGGAGAGCACCCCCCTCATCACTCTGCTGATCCCAGTTGCATGGTAACTGTGACTGCACTAAGGGATAAACACCTCAGTCACAGCCTCCCTCTTCCATCCCTCCCCGCCTGTCTGCTGACACCCACTGGTTTGCAATCATTTGCTCATTCTTTTTCGGTTTTCTCCATTTGCCTTCTCTCCACATTTGCCCCATCCTGTTTCTGTCCTCTGCTGTGAATAATGCTTGGCAGTGCAGTGTGTTGCCATAGAGGAATTAAAGCTGCTCTAGGCAGTTAGCCACTCATCTAGGAGAGGATCCTGAAAAGCAAGGGAGGAGGCAAAACAAAGAAAAATATCAAGGTTTTCTCCATTCTGTCTCCTTAGTGCTTGCTATGGCTCTTGGCAGAGCTGGGGGCAGGGTTCCCGAGGAAGAGGGTGAGGCCCCAGGAGCTTTGATACAGTTTGAAGAACAAAGATGTAAATAGAAAGAGGAGGGGCACTGCCAAACCAGTAGGAAGCTGAAGATTGTGATAAGGAAGGCTGATGCAACTGAAGACTGAGCTGTATTGTGTGTGATGTACCAGCCATCCAAGCCATTCTCCTCAGTGCCATGGGCTTTGCTGTTCTCAGGAGGTCTGAATCCTGCCCTTTGGGCTTCACAAACCAAGGAAACCTAGAAGAAATGCAAAAGAAAATAAAAATGTTCTGAGTGGAGAAGAGAGGAAAGGAGATCATATTGCTTCACCTTTCCATGTGGAGCCAAGTCCTCCATCACAGGCAAAAGCAAACAGACATTTATATGTAAATACACACACATAGGGCTCTTCTGCAGTACTCAGATTCAGGCAAATCAGAAAGCTCCACACTGAACCTCTCCAGATTTTGGCTCCTACCTAATCCTAGTGCTTGTCTGCCCTTCCAGAGCATGTCAGCAAGGCTCCATCAGCTGCATCAGTGGGGCTGTAGCAGAGGTTAATGGTGACATCTGGGCCGGGTTTTGCCCATTCTGTGCATTGTGCATCAACAGAATATTCTTCAGTCTGTTTATGAAGGTGATCAGAGAGCAAAACTTCAGGAGGGAAATCTCTCCCCAGAAAGCATTTGCACAGTAGGCGTAAGGATTTAAAATGGTGAATGATGGTGAAAATGCGAGGTAGTATTTTATATATAAATATATATAATGATTTCTCTTCTCTAGGAAATGAAATGCAGCAGGGGAGAAAATACTGTGTAGATTTCAAAAGTCTTCATATGTCCAAGCACTAAAGAGCATTTCTTCTCCTTCTCCTGTTCAACCCTGACACCAGAGATACTTCAGACTTGAGCAGTCTGTTTGAACTACCTGCTGTTCAGAAATCTTGAGGAGACAGCTGAAGCTCTTTGCTGCTGAAGCCTTTCTTCCAAAAGCTTCCAGGAGCTAGATAAGAGGAGCATCTAGGCTGCTTCCTGCTCCTAGGAGAGCAGGCAAACTGCTGACTACCTCTGCAGCTTGTTGTGCATTCTGGGGTGGATTAAGGCTGCTGAAACAAGGTCTACTGGCCTGTGGTTGTCCTGCAGTGCAGTGAGTCAGTGATAAACCGGCATTGCGTGGGAGGTGGGAGTTCTGGCTCTCCTCAGGAGATCCTAAAGGATTTCTGCTTTATTGGAAATTCTAATAGTAACTGGACTGATTTTTATCCATTAATCCCTGTTTTACTGTGTGAGCACACACTCATGAAGCAGCATTGTGTCCCCTGTATTTGAGTCCCATCTTCTTACCGTGCAGATGTAAACGACTGCCTTTTTCTCTCAGCCCCAGAGACACAGTGGAACAAAAAGTGAATGAGATTTTCTTTCACCTCGTGCATCATCAGCAAAAAAAAAACCTATTTCCAGTGGCAGGATTGTTTCTGCAGGATTGTTGGGAATAGTGGATGAAGCAGATGGAGCTTTCTCCGATGAAACGGCTGTGTTTCTGGCATTTAAGAAGAACATCCTTTGCCTTGAAAAATTAGCAAATCAGCGTGCATTTCTTCTCCTGTCTCATTTTTACAACATGTTATACCTATAATCAGGATTTTTAAAGGCAAAGGAATGAAGTTCCTGAGGCAGAGGATGATGGGAATCTCTGCCCTAATACATTTTTGGACATGGAGATCAAAGAACCAGAAGAATGTCAGGATCATGGAAAGCAATCTGATTTTATTGCACATAGGAAGAAGTGGTGAGGTTTCTTTTTGCACTTGGCACAGTGAAGTATTGGCAGCTGCCATGAACTATCCAGTATGGGTGTAAATAATAAAAAAAGCTCCTAAAAGGATCTATGAGGATGGGCTAGACTGTTTGGCTTGCTCAGCCAGAAGAAGAGAAGACTCCAGGGAGACCTTAGAGAGCCTTCCAGTACCTAAAGGAAGCTAAGAAGAGAGCTGGAGAGGGAATTTTTATAAGGGCATTTACAACAAGGGGAAATGACTAAACTGAAAGAAGGTACATTTAGATCAGCTATAAGGAAGAAATTCTTTACTGTATGAGTGTTTGGGGCACTGAATGGGTTGCTAAGAGCAGTTGTGGATACCTCATCCCTGGAAATATTCAAGGCCAACCCAGATGGGGCTTAAAGCAATCTGGTCTAGTGGCAGGTGTCACTGTCCATGGCAGAGTGTTGGAACCAGATGATCTTTAATCTCTCTTCCAGCTCCAACTATTCTATGGCTCTACGGAGTTAAGTCACCCAGTCTATGCATACAGAGCATCTAATAATACTCTTAAAACCCATGACAAATACCAGAATTATTTCCTATGCAGGTGGTTGCTACAAAGAAGCAGTTAGGAAGATGATCAGTACCCTTCCTTCTCTTCCACATTTTAAGCTGCAGGGGAAAATGGCAATATTTTGGTTGAAGATAAGTATAAACCAAACCCTAAGGTGTTGACAACCCAAAATGCTTGCATTTTGCACTAGCATCTAGATTTGTCTCTTGGATATGGTCCCTGGCTTTACTTCTTTGAACAGTAAATCTTTTTCACAATTTAAACTGTGAATATAATTTAGCATTAATGTGCTGTGGATGTCTTTCATATGGCCAAAAGGGACAAGTTATGTATCGGGGTTGGAGCAGAGAGACATATCACTGTGTTGGCAGGATCTTTACTGCTGGAACACTATGTCCAGGAGTCTAAAACATGTGAAACTTGGAGTATATTTAAGTCTAAAAAAATAAAGTATGTTCATTCATCTAGCAGTAGCTACCCCATGCTGGTGTATAGATCATGTGAAGTGTTTCAGATGTAGAACGGGTGCTGCCTTGGGGTGGTAGAGGAAGCAGGAGAGTGTCTGCAGTGAAGAGCCAGTTCCTCTGGCTACAAAGTCTCCCCCCATTAGGGGTCCAGAAATGAAGAGATCCTGGTTCTATTTAAAGGTTCCTTCTTGGGAAGGTTGTTTTTCTTTTCTCTTCAGCTGAAGAAAGAAGATAAAAAAGGTTTTCACTGTGTAAAATTGTTTACGGATAGCAAACTGAGCAGGAGTTCTCAGCATGATATAGCCTTATTAAGCAATGGTCTGGTTTTCCTCCTTTTGTCTTAATGGAGAAAGAAGGAAAGAATTAGGAATCCTCAGATCTGAACAGCAGAATTATGGCTGTGATTCACTACAAGCAAAACCAGATAACCATTTCTCTGCTATTTTTAATTCTGAGTTTGAGTCATGATGTATGTGAAATACAAGACGGGGTCTGAATTTCTAGGAATAACTTAATTTCCAAATGCACACATAGCAGAATTGCCAGGAATTGGAGAAAAAGTGCAGACAAACAATCTGATTGTTACAGGACTGAAGGGTTCCTCTGTTGTTTTGTCATTGATTGTATGTGTTGGTGGTGTGAGGGGACGGATGCCCAAGGTCAGAACAAGCTGGATCACTGAGTTTTGCTCAAGTTTGATCTGTTATTAAGTAGCTAAGTCTGTGTTTTGATCTGTTTTCGATCAAGGCTAATGGTGCCTCTTCTTTCTGTTATTTCTTTTCTTAATTTTTTTTTAATTTGGGAGGGGTGTCACCATTATTATTGCTACTATTGCTATTATTATTACTAGTCTGCAGTGATTTTTTTTAGTCATCTGTGTTCAGCTCTCTTGAGAGCAATGAAAAGAAATCAAACTGCTTTTGTGAGTTGTGGCAGAAGAGTGCAAATAGATTGATTAAAAACGCTGTTTCTTTTTTTAATTTAAACAAAGCAGAGGCTTGTGGGTAATGTGCATAATGTATGCTTAGTGGTAACAAGCCACTATGGGGAGAGGGGAGGAAAATGAGGGAGAAAGAAAAAAAAAGGAAGTGGAGCCAGTGTTGTTCTGCCTTGAAACACAAGATTGATTTTACATTTTCCCTGTGTGTCACTTTCATTACTAGCAAATTAATCCTTCTCTCTGAGGCTTGAAACTTATTTCTAGGGTTTCTCATAAGAAAATAGCTTTTGGTGTGCTACCTATTCTTAAAAATGGAGCTCAGAGCTTGGCTACAAGAGCAAGTTGCACCCATTTAACCAAAGGTGTAATGTTAAAATTGACCCTGTTATAGAGTTGCACATGACTGGCTTATTATGATTTTTTACTTTACTTTGAATCTGCTTCTTCTGGAAGAAACATGCTACTCTGGAAATGATAGAATGCTGACTAGAGGACAGGTAACATCACTTTAACTAAATCGATAAAAAGTTATCCCTTCACAGCTATTTCGCCTTGTTCAGATAAAGAAGGCAATTACAGAGACCTGTGGCCTGAAGGATCACGTCCTCATCAAACCCTCTTGGGAGGAGGTTGTGAGATGTTTCTGACACTGATACCATTCTGCAGAGCAGCATTCCTTCGAACCTGGAGGGTCTGCAGGCTGATCTACCCCTGGGAACTCAGGGAGCTTCCTGGCCTAATAAAGGGGCAGATTAATTGAGCACTCATTTTAGGACAGTCATTCCAGGCAATTACATGATTAAATAATTGGACTGCCGAAACATGTTAATTCTACAACTTGTTACTTGAACAAACCATTTGGACCCTCTTGGATGTCTAGAAAAATCATAATGCTGCGTTGTGGGGCTGCTCTCTCTTCAGTCCACAGGTCATGGTAACCATGTGTAGAAATTTGGACTTGCTTTGTTTCTGTTTAAATTATCTGGTATACCTAGAGCGTAGATCACCTGTGCTTCATTACAGCAGGGTTTCTTTCAGGTTTTGGTGGTTTTTTGCAAGTCATACATTTTTCAGATCCAGGAGATTACATGTATGCTCCTTTACAGTCCTTGGTCAGTCAAATCACTGGCTGTTTGCCAAAACCTGCTGCTGCTTTGTCTCTTTGGATGCCTCTGATGAAGTAAGAGAGCTGTTCTGATTCAGTTCTGGCTTAGAAAACTGGAGAAAACTGACCCAAAGCCACTTCTTTACCTCAGTTAACACTGACAGTTTCATTTCTGCTTAAGGTGAGCAGGTGTGCCACAGCCTGCCTCACCCTTTGAGGGCCACTTGCCAGGTGTGGCCCAGGTCTCTCCAGATCCATGGTGCCATAATGGGGCAACAGTGTGAGATCTCCGTGGCTGCCTGGTGTCTGAGCTGGTGCAGCAGCAATTTTTCATCATCAGTTGCTGCCACAGAACGTAAGTGTAAGAGTACAGGCTTTGGGGCTGACCTGAGCAGGGCCCTGCAGTACTAACAAGAGCAGTGACTGGCAATTAGCTAGGAAAGGGTGGGAAGAAGGGCTCCATCTTTCCTGCTGAATATCAAACAGCATCCAAAAATAGCCAGTTGAAGCCATAGTGAAGACTCGCTCCAATCAGTGAAAATCCAGCATGTTTTATCTGACCAAATGTCAGGTGTCTGTTTGGATTGACAAACAAAAGGTATGCCAGGTGCAAGAAGGAGAATGAGTAACTGGTTTTATATCAAAAGGAATCTTATTTTTTCTTTTTCTTCTGAAAAGTCTTGTGGCAGCATTTCAAGTTGCTTAGACCATGTTTCAGTGAAAATTACTTCCTACTTTTCCTGTGCTGTGGAGTGGCCAACTCTAATGGAGGATCTGGTATGTGATTAGGTTTCCTAAATGGCAGGCAGGGAGTGCATCTACTTACAGAATTATTGTTAAAGTGAGGAGCTTTTGGGAGTTCTCTGCAGGAACTCTAGAATGTTGGAAGCATTCCATCAGATTTCTCAAAAATGCTCACATTCTGAAAAACTGCAGTCTTTCCTGCTGCCTTTTGGATTTACTAGAGCCTTGGGCAAGCCACTGACCTCTCTGTGAGCATGCACTTGTTTAGATACACCCATGTAGAACAAAGAGAGAGAAAGACATGGCCAGGCAATATTTATTTCCATTTTGACTGACTTAAAGTGAAGGGTGACTGTAAGCATCTGCAGGACTTGTTGTTTCTCAGTGGACAAGAACTTATCAGAAATGTTGGGCTGGTTATCTGTTATGTGAGCGGTGTGCTTTATAATTGCTCTTTTTAGTCCTGTGTTAGCAGAGGACAGTCTTACTTTCCATGTTTCAAACAAGTGCAATTGAGAGTGACTAGCTCTTCACAGTGATACTAGGATCCAGCTGTGTTTCCTTCAAAATAACTAGGAAAAAATCCTAAAAAATTGTATTTTGTGAAGAAAGAATCTCCATTTGGATCAGTGGCATGGTTTTAGACATACTGCACTAACCGAGGGGCTCCTGAAAGAATGGAGAATTTTATAGGCCTTGATTGATGCAGGAATGTCCCAGAAGCCAGTATAAGAGAGGACAATGTCCATGGAATCATACATATGCAGTACACATGTGCATGGCTGTAGGAGTGACCTGGTTTGGACCTGGTTTAGGGGTGCAGGGACCGCTGCAGGAGCAGGAGGGAGGACACTGACAGAGCTGGAGAGCTCTGGGATTTGCCCACTGCTGTCAAGTTTGTACCTTGTATGGTATAAAGCTTGTTTTTCCAACTACCAAAAGCATCAATTTTGTAGACTAGGCAGAAAAACTATAAATGCAAATATCACAGAGGTTGGAGGGAGGAGGGAAAGGAGTGTTATTCTGGTTTGTTTATCAAGAAAGAGAACTTTCCTGGGACACAATACAAAACTACAAGCCTATTATCCTACTGCTTTTCCAGCTCCAGCACCAGCTCTTTTCTTTTCCAGGTGAGGCATTATTGTGTTAATACTTGCAGGAGGAGGGAAGAAATGAGTCCAAATGCCCCTGTTTGAAATGTCCTATCAGTGCATAAAATATGTCTGCGGATTTGAGAATTACGCTGACTTCACAACAGTAAATTTCAGATAAATAATTTATCTCCTGCAAACACATTTCTGTGCTCTTACACATCCATTTGTTTCTGGAAAGCAGCGGGGGTGTTGGGGAGGCAGAAGCGATTGGTGCTCACTGGGGAACTTTCCATGGAGCTGCCTGTAGCTTGGGTGTTGTTGGCCGCTGGAGGAAGGGTTTTGTTCTCACAGCCACCAGCTCCCACATCATAAATAAAGCCATTCTGGAAACAGGAGGCACCTTGAGCTAAAACTGGCATTTCTCACAATATTGGCAGATCAAGCCAGCAACTGTTGATTTTAAATGTTTAATGAGCAATATGTTGCTGATTCTGATCATAATGTTGTGTTTGCCTAACCTTTCTCAATGTGCTCCCTTCTGCTGTATTGCTGGCACGTTTCCAGGAGAGGGGAAAGGGAAAAAACACAAACCCCACCACGAAGAGTGAAGCAGGGCAGAAAGAAGAAGAAAACTGAATGAAAAATATGGAGAAGGGGCATAAAAGGCAGGGATAGAACTTTACTAATAGGAAGAAACAGCAGCAAGATGTTGATGTCATGTCAGAGTATTAAACTGGGGATTGCACAGAAAAACAGCTTTTCCCTGCAGAGGTATTCATAGTGAGAGAACTGGAAAACAAAGCTGGTTGCAAAAAGGAGATGGACAGGAAGAGCTGTGTGGAGATGAACCCCTAACCAGGGAGTCCCTTGAGACAGTTCAGTGTGTTGTTTAAAAGCAGGTGAACTGAAAGGGAAGCGGTATTGCACAAATCAGTAAGATGCTCAGTCACTTTCCTGCCAGGCTCATAGAATGCTCACTGTAGAGACTGTCTCCAGTATGCTGTATTTTTTCCAATTTGTTTTTGTTCGACTTCAAAACCCTTAGTGGTTCAGCATAACCCTGTTTGATACTGAGTTTCGGGTTGGGCTACAGAGAGGCTCAGAAACATGAGTGTGTATCTCTGAATACAAAGGAGGCTTCACTGGCCAGCAGAGACAGGAGTATGCAATGGAAACAGGGAAAGGCTCCTTTTATAGTACTAGATAGCAGCTGTTTTGCTGTTGCTCTCATCCTGGACCAGATCCACCTTTTACTGGTGTGGGTACTGACCACTGTTTGCTGTAGAAGACTGAGCTATCGCTTAATACACACCATGACTCATGAGCTAGCAGAACTGCAAGACTCCAAATACTGGGAACTGAACTCTTGTTTTATGACCAGAGAGATTTTGGGCAGCAGGGTCAAATATTTCCTACCCAAGTTCCATGGACACTACTCAGCAGGTGTTATCCAGAGAGCTATTTTGTAAAAACGTGTAAGATTTTTGTAACATGTTGATTGGGCTCTTGAATGAGAAAAGGCATTTTCTCATCTTTTAATCATTACCTGTTTGGCTGATGTTTAAATCAATGAGCGCATGCCAAGCACTCACTGCCCAATTAGAAAGACGTTTCTTGTTTTATATGATGGCTTATTTATTGCTTCAATAGTATGTGCAGCACAAAATATTGTCCAAAAGGGAGATACAGTTACCAGGTCAAACTTGGTAAAGGGAGAATTTTTCTTTTCTTAATGAGGAGCATATAGATTTTGTAGGGCTTGTTATGCTTTCATTCCAGGCTGCTGCATGCAAATTCTGTTATATAAAGTTGACCACACACAAATAGATGTATGGAAAAGTGAGTTGAGACACTGTGAGATAGAAGTAGAAAGAAATAGGACACAGAGGACTTATCTAAGAACAGCCTTGCCAGAAGGAAGAGCAGTGGTCCATCCAGGACACTGTTTGTCCTCTGGCAGTGAGAGAATTTTAAGGGCCCTTTATTTATATAACTGGTTGATTCATGGTTTTTCCTTCATGGATAATCTATCACCTCCCAAAGTTACTTATTTAGTTGTTAACAAATGAGAGTGAAGAATGGATATATGCTCCACACTAAATTTTCAACTTTTGAGAGCCGGTATGCATGGATTGCTGGATTGACCTTCTCTCTCTCTGTGTGTTTGAGTCCCTCTTTTATACCACCATGGTGTCTTCTGTTGTTTTCTTGCTCTCTTGTTTATGTGCTAAGCATCAAAGCTACTACATGCAAAAAATTGTTAATTAGCCTTGAGCATCCCACTAGGGTCCTCAAGTACAAACAGGCACAGGCCTTTACCAGTTCAAATTAAACACATCTTCAGTGGGTCATCTTCAAGGAAATCTCCAGCATCCTAGCTTTTGTAAGTTCTTTGCTGCCAACACCTCCAAGTGATTTCTCTTTAGCTGTAGTATATTTCTTCACCTGTAGCATATATATATATTTTTTTTTTTACTTTCTCTGCTCCCCACCCCCTGGTTCAGTTCTTTACAGCTTTGAAGTACAAGGAGAGAGTCTTTTCCAGCCATGTGGTGCAATATGGCATCATCCCCCTCAAAGCAATTGCTGGATAACAGACAGCTATAAAAGCAAAACAAAGCTGCAAGTATGAGGACTCTTCTGCTAGATGTTTCACTATTCCTGCATTAATGTTCTTTGTCATTGTAGGAGCTCAACTACAGTCAGGTTTCAGTCTTGTAGACATATATACAGGTGGAAAGAAAAAAGGGTTCAAAGATAAAAAGGAGAATGATAGGAAAAGAGGAGGAGGTAGAGTAAAAGGAAAAACTGAAAAGACAAAAGAGGTATGGGAACTGAAGAGGGGGGAAAAAAGGGTGAGAAACTTAAAGCAGGGCTGTGATGGGTAAATAAAGCAGGAGGAGTGATTCAGATCTCTGGGATAGCAAGGTCTGAGGCTGAAAGCTCTTCTTGGCAGAGCAGAAACCTGCAGAATGCAATATAATCTCTATCAGGGCCCTTCAGTTTAGAGGCATATAAATGGAGTGGGGTTTATTGCAAATTCTGTTTAATAACTTTCTTGAAGGGGAAAACTTCTGTATTCTCTTTGAAATACAATTTCTTGTCTCATAAATTGAAACAGCTGTGGCTGTTCCCTCTGCACACAATTTTTTTTCATCTTCTGCCTTTTTTGCTGGGTGTGTGCATATGATTTTGCTTAATGATTTTTATCTGCAGAAGGGACCCAGAGTGTGGTGCTGTATATAGGTTTGTGATCAGTGTCTTTGCACAAGCACAAGAAAAATGTCTTGGGCATTTTCTGCTATTAGAGAGGAACAAGTGTTAAGCTATTAGTCTGAATATAACTCAGACTGCATTTCTCCTGAGAAAACTCAGTAAGAATTTCTGCAGCCTCATTCCCTAGAAAGACTAAGCTGAGATTTAATCTATCACCAGGACCTGGCTCTGGTCTTGGAACTGTAAAAGCTCCTTATACCTCCATAGTTACTATGTAGAAAGCAGAGCAAAGAATATAGGTGAGGATCTTGACAGTCTGTATTCCTGCCTTATCTCTTGAGACATTGCTTTCTGCACAGGGATGGTGATGGGCACCACAGTGCAGGAGAGGTTTCCCTGCCTGGAAAGGGGAGCAAGACCATTTTCCTCCTTGTGATTCTAAGCAGTGCTAGATATTCTCTGCCAGCATCGAACCATCTCTGTCTCTCTGAGGACTCCTCAATGTCTCTTCTTCCTTTTTCTTCTTTTTTTTTTTCTTTAATTGAAAGAGCCAAGAGAGCCAAGATTGCCTTTAGGCTTGTGCAGATATCAACCACTTTTGAGGACAACTGAGTGTACAGAAACACAGGGACTCAAACCTTCCTGCCTCCAATTCACTATCTGCTCCCAAGTTAAAGTGGTCAAATCCCTAAATCATTAAACAAGTGATATATGAGTTAACATAGCAGGCTGACAGCACCAGTGCGCACAAATGTCCTAAGGAGGTTCAAATTCAGAAGGCTATAGTCACCTTCAGCCACCTTCTGTTTGGAAAGAGTTCAGGAAGGCTTTGGGATTCAGTAAGAAATACCTGAGTAGGTATCTCAGTTTTTCATTTCTCCATCTCTCTTCCCTACAAATGCCTCCAGCTGGAAGAGGTAAGGGGTGCAGAAAAAGCCAGGATTCATCAGATATGAGTGCAAATCTCTTTCTCCTCATAACAGACCTCAGCCTTCTCATTGTATATAGCAGATGAGAGCCTTTTTGGGCCAGCTGCTTGTTCAGGAGATCAAGACCAGCAAAGCCATTTCTCCTGTTAGGTAAGGAGCCAGACCTGGTGGTTTCCAGCAGGTTCAGTTTCATCCTCATCTCCTCTTGCAGCAGCTTCCTGCTGCATTCCAACCCATGGGCTCCTACCCATGCCTGCATCCAGAGGCCCAGCTCTGCTGGTGGAGCTGGGGCATGTGTCCTTTGCCCATCAGAGCAGATTTGTGAATGAGAGCACCAGAACCTCAAATCACCCTGCTGACAAGTGACTGGAGAGGTTCTCTGTTTCTTTCCTCCCTGAGCCACTTGGCAACCACACTCACCTCCAGGCAAGCCACTCTGTGTTCACAGCAAGAGCCATGGGGAAGAAGAGCAAAAGAAACGCACAGGGGCTCTTCCAAGGCTACATGGAAAGTGCTGCAGATTGTCTTCTACATCTCCTGCAGTGCTGGAATGAGGGCAGACAACTATGGTTTCTTCTTTGTCTTTCTCCTGCATGAATTGCAGACTTTTCAGAGGAGCTCTCTTGTGTTTGAGAGGGTAGCAATAAGAGCACTTGTTTGTCTAGAAATGGGATGGCTGTTCATCTGTTCATGTGGTGTATTTTATCTGCTTTTAATGAGATGAAGCAGGCAGCAAGTAAGGAGGGGGAGCCGGCACCAAACATTCCCACTCCATCCCAAGCCCTCACTACCAAAGGTCATGGGAACTTACCTTTTGTCTCCTTGTATGCCTCTGCATGTATACACAGCACGTAAGTGTCCAAGGCCCTCAGTGGTACTACCGACAGCCATGAATTGTCTGTGAGCAGCGGAATTGTTTACCACAGATCAATATAACAGTAATACATCTGGAAGACTCTGGCCTCAGTTACCCCTTGTATGTTGTATTCCCAGCCAACACTAACTGCATTCCCCATTGCTTTCCCATGGTAATTCACCTTGCTCAGGGCTCTGCTTGTTTGCCCTAACCTCTGCATCCCCTCACTTCTTTTTAATCAAACTTTCATCTCTATCTCATGCTCTGTGTCTCTTTCTTTATTTATTTCCCTTTCAGTCCTCCTCCTGAAGACCTGAGTCTCACAAGCTATCTTCTCTATGCTACTTTTAAATTATTTGTTGTCTTGCCAGTTCTTCCCCTGTTCTCAATTCTCCTTTTTTCTCTCTTCTTCCCTCTCCCCCTGTATATGCAAGATCATACAGGCTGAAAATTATGTCAAGACCTTCTCCTCCTGAAGTAGTGAGAAAATACAGTCTGCAGGTGAATTTGCCATTTTAATATAGTTAACATTCCTCCCATTCTTAATTGTTCTGCAACTGCAGACTGCAAACTGCTGAGATTAGTGGCATAAAATCCCACCAGGATATTGACATAACCTACAAGTTAGGAAGTTGTTATAATCAAACCCAGCATCCCTTTTGTAATGCTAGACTGAGAAATACAAGGACAGCAGTTTTGAGAGCAGTTGAGAAATAAGTGTTTAAAGAGAGGGTGTTTGAAAACCTGTTTTTTAATATTATTTCAATACCTTATGGTCAAAGTTGCAGGATTTTTTCCCTACTGAATCCTAGCCTATACAGAGTACTGGTGCTGGAAAGGTGATAGAAAGGAATTTGATTGAAATGCTGGTTATTAATAAATGCTATTATCTAGTAAGAGTGCCATAGGGCCTCAATCCAAGAGGCATAGATGATTACTGTGGATGAATTCTTAGTCCTTGGAGGTCAGATGGTAGGACACAAGTCTTGTGTTTTTCTCCCACCCACAGTGAAACCTTAAGCAGCCTTGGAGGAGCCACGCATAAAAAAAAAAAAAGTCTGTTGTGTCTTTGGAAAGCAGAGAACCAAAGAAAGAATAGAAGATACCCCAAAGTATTTGTCATCCTCGTACCTCCACCTCTCTTTGTTTCCCTCCCTCTGAAACCCACATAAAGCAGTTTGTATGTTATGGTGAGGAGAGACAAGGGGAGATTTCTGTCCCCAGCTGGTGATCAGTTTATTCACTGAAGTATAAGGATTGATAGCACTTGTCACTAATAGCCCAGCTAATATAGCTGCAGATGCTACATTTAATCATATAAACTGTGAGGCACTATTGCAGAACAAGGGCCTCTGGCCTACACCACTGGAAAAGGAAGTGGAGCAAATTCCTAAAGGACTGATGGAGAACTGCAATGCTTCTGCACCCACAGGCAAAAGGAGGATGTGTCCTACTTCTCCATGACACTCACTGCAGGATGTGTGTCCATGTGTTACTGAGTGCACATGAGAGAACCAAATGAAAGAACCTTGTACATAATAGCAAGGTATGGGCAGGAGAAAGCAGGGAGCTCCACTGCATGTAGAAGAAATGAAGGGAGCAGTTGGGGTAGGAGGATGTGCCCTGTCACATTTGGCTGTCTTTCATAACACCATATTCCTGACACTTTTGCCTTGATATCTGCAGCCAAAAGGAGTCAGAACATTTGAGAAGATGTGCTGCTGTCCAGCAGCACAGCTGCATAAAGCAGGGAGCAGCTTTCAGGCAACTTATACCAGAGACCTTGAGCAAGGATTATGTAGTGCTGTGAGGACAAGTTAGGGAGAAAAAAGGGAAGGTTTGGGCTTTTTATGGCCTCCATCATTATCTGGCAGCCTCACTCCCCTTCTGCTTTCCAGGAGAGTTTGAAACCAGGTGTTACAGATTTTCAGCCATTAATGAGGGGTCTTTTCCCACCTGCCAAATGTGTTATGTCACAGATGTGCATGAGGCTGCATGAATGCAGGCACCCTGCAACACCTGGGAGGCAAATGATACTTCATACTTCAGTCCTCCACATACAGGACCACAAACACTCCCTGTGCTCATCCTCTCACCCTCTCCCCTGCCTGCCAGCATTCCTTCCTGCATATCCTCATTTAAATGCTCTGTCCTATTTCCAATCCCATGCCCATTATTCCACGTGGTTTTTCCACGACTTGTAGACAATGCACACATATGTGCAGTCTAATCCCCAGGCACCCTTTCACCCACCTGCATTTCCTCTTGCATCCCCACAGTCTTTGGTGCTGCTTTCCTTACAATGCTCTGCAGCTCTTGCCCACACACCAGCTGGTACTCACTCATGCTCACCAGACTCTCATGTTCTCTGTCTCTGAATGCCCCGTGCTGTAACCAAGCTGTTACTTGTTCAGTTCAGTCATGTGTGTGTCCTGTCAGACCACACATCTGCAGTCAAGTGGCCCAGAACAAGACCAGCATGTATCAGGGTTAAAAATGAATATGCCAGGAACGTCCCTCTTCTCTAAACTCGCACCCTGATATCATAGCCCCCAGGGGGATCAGTCTGTGGTGTAAAGAAAGCTGTTTGTTGTTTTCATTGAAGGAGAGCACAGGGGAGGAAAGTCCAGCCCAACACCTAGCCCTTCAAATGAAGTGACTTGTCAAGTATGCAACTGTGGCAGGGATTTGAGAAGCAGTAAATTTAGCAGCACTCACTTCCACTGACAACCTGTCATGTGCTTGAAACATAAATACTGGTGGAGACAAATCACTGCTGTTTTCCTATTAAGCTTTGGCCCACTGGCCCTCTAGCTTGGCAGCAGCATTTCTACCTGGCCTGCCTGTGTGCCTTGTCTCAGGGACAGATGTGCCTCCCCATTAGAGGCTCTGGGAGAGTCAGAGCAGGAATTATCATGCTTTTATTTCCTAGGTGTCCTTGGTGTCTGGGTACTTGCTCCTCAGCTGATGGATTTCTCACTCAGGCTGTGTGCTCCTGGCACCTCCTCCTTCCACCCAAGGTTGAGGAAACATGGACCCTCTCCTTAGACAGCCTATGGTTTTCACCCCCGCCCCTGGTTTCTGCCACACAGACTGGCAAGGTCACACTAATGGAGTAAATGAGGTACTGATTTGAATAAAAGGGTAGAGGTGAAGTTTTCCAATGCATCTGAGTGACTTACAGGCACAAAAGCTATTGAAAGCCAAATGGTCTTGTCCTGTTAAAGCATTTAGTGGCTTTTGGAAACTCTGCTTTCAAATATCAATTATTATATAACCATATAATAAAACATGCAATCAGAAGCTCACATTAATCTTTACAGAGATGAGAGACATCCCTTAGTGCTTTAAATTGAGGAACCAGGGACTGAGTACATTTCACCTTCTTCCCTCTCTCTTATCAGTTTTGATGCCTCTTCCTCTCTCTCCTCAAGGAAGATGAAATCATGGCAGTGATTAAGGTGGCCTGCTCTGTGCTGTTGAATTAGATCAACTGCTGTTTCAGTTCCAGTGAAATTCTCACAGGTGTGCAGTTGCAAAGGCACTCTAATGAGACCCCTGCCTCTCCGGGAGCTTGGCGAAAAGGAGCCAAAGAGCCCTCAACATAACACGGATGGTTTTTCATATTTTCTTGCCTAATTTGGCTGACTGGGCTCCTGTGGGAGCAAGACATTTCTCTTCCCACAGGAACCAAATGTGTTTGGAGAGTCAAGAGAAAAGAAATAAATGGATTCCTGTCCATGATGGTAATAGGGGGATTCAGAGAGGCAAAGCACAGTGAGATACATTTTAAATGACATGAGTGGCCATGGTCTGCTCATGCCAGCACTGTTACAGTTGCTGGAAATTTTATGTAATCATCAGAACAAGTATTAAGGAGTTGGTATGAAGGCAATGAAGTATCTTTTAGGTTTGTCTTCAGACCGCTTCCTAAACTTATGGGGTAAGCTGTAAGTCAGAAAGGAGTTGTTTTGATACTGTTTCTTCTACTTACAGTTTTCTGCTTTCTCCCATTCTGATGACTCCCTTCTTTTTTCCCATATATATGAGAGATAAACCCTGCTTCACAGCCAGGATTTTCAAATGTGCTGATGGCCAACAGCTATGCTAGCAATGGGAGTAACTGCATCAGGGAGCAACAAGACTTCAAAATCAGGGTCTGTATTTCCTCTCTGTCTGCCTCCCCTGTAGGACTACACAAGATGCAATATTAGGCATGGAGCAAATGCCTTCCTTCTCTTTCACAGCCACTACTTTGCAAGTTTGAGAGAGAGACTCTTTATTCTTTGGAAAGCAAGGGAGTGGCTAAATGCATAAGAATTAAATATCCTGGACCGAAGCAATCATTTATCTGAAGTGCTATCGCTATGAATCAACGGCAGACACCTCAGATGATAATATCACAGGAGCCAGCCCAATTTATCAAAAGTCTCTGCAATGTGTGAGCCCAAACAATCTCTTCCTGGCACACCCCACCCTGCCTCAAAACTCTGTGATTCTCACCTTGATAACTGGCAATATTTGATGCCTGCTGAATCCTGAATTCAGCTACTTAGTCTCATCTCCTGATCCCTTGCTGTGCTCCCCACAAAATATTCCCTTTTCTTCTTCCACCAGGAGCAGATATGGGGGATGGTGTCAGGAAATTACTATGCTGGATCTAATTGAGAAACATTGCAGCAAGGAGAGGGGTCAACAGAAAAGCAAACAAAACGATTTTTCAAGAAGCTAATCCACCTATACAAATATTGGCGCTAGGCATCACAACACTCTGGCATGTTTTTGAAAGGGTAAATCTTGCTAAGGGGTGGCTTAACTCTTTGACCTCATTTCCTCAGTTGAAAACTACAGCAGTTTAAAAGCAGAGTGCCTAGATCCAGGCTGATGCAGAAATCCCGGTCTTTAGGTTTTGTTTGTGAAGTTGGTGTTCAGAGAAGCCTCAATGAAAACAGGGATGAACTACAGGAATTGCCATCTTGCAAAAAGACAGGAGATTCAGGGGTTGTGTTACCTGGTCATGAAGCATGTGGCTTCAGCTTACAGAGAAAGAGTCACAGCAATGCCTAAGCCTCTGAATTAGTGCTCCTTTCCATTTCAAGTAAATTTGTGCCAATTTGTAATTTCTCAAGATTTCTTCCAAGTTTCAAACATATAACAATGTAATTCTGTGAGCTAAGTTGAATCATTGAGGAGGAGGGATCGTCAATTTTTTAAAAAAAATTTAAGTTAGCTTGAAGTTCTGGGTTCATCATTATCCTCTCATCCCAGGAAGTACAAGTAGACATAGGACAGAAGAGAACAAACACCTTATATTTAAATAAAGGGAAACATTCTGGTGGATGCCTACAAAAGCGAGCCACTTGATTCTTGAACAATAGTATATTGAGCATGTCTTGTGCTACATAAGACACAAGAGACTTTGTAAAGAACATAACAAGGATTTTTAAAGATTCCATCAAACACAGACCAACCCCTATAGTTCCTAGAGTGAGCAACTGGCACAGTTGGTGCCAGTGAGTGCCATCACACGAGGTTTCCCTAAAGTCTGGGGCTGATATAATGATTTGTGGAATTAAACTAGGGACTGTATTGCAGTCTATCATTGCTCTTCACTGGCAGGACAGAAATTATACAGTTCAGTCAGGTTGCTTGCTCCAAAAGGGACTTACTCCTGTCAGTCTTTTCTTTGGTCTTGTGTTTGTGAGAAGGAACTTGTCTTCAAACTGTGCAACAGCACAAGCGCATTGCCCAAAATAAGAAATCTTGTAGGAAAAGGAGTACATGAGGCCAAATGAAAGGAAACCATCTGACAGAGTCATTAGAGACTGTAACAGCTGAGTGCTTGCTGTTGTATTTTATGCCTTTCATAAGTGTCCATGACATGCAAGAAAACTCAGTGCCCTGCATCAGCGCTCAGCTTGCATTACCATTTTTGGTAATGCACAGTGGGAAACAAAGACCTATTTTTGATTACACCCACACCTCCTCAAATGGACCCTGATGTTCCTCTTGCCAGGGGCAATTGCTGGCCCATCTTGTAGGTGGTGGAGGAAGAGAACACAAGACCCTGCAATGCTGACCACACTGCTGGGGGTGAGACTGGTGTGCTGCCATCCACATGTGCACCTCAAACAACTCCTGTGCCTCAGCTGTGATTCTTTGTATAACTTTCTGTTTTCAACCTCCATTTCATTAGCTGGTCCAGCACTGTCCTTGCAGCCCTGATGACTTACCAACCCCTGCCTTCCTAAGGCTCTCAAAGATGTGCTGACATCTCGTTCATTCATCTAGCTGATGGTGACTCCTACCTCATGTTATTTTAAAGTACTCTTCAAAAGGCAGCAGGCAAAAATTTTGTGATGCAGAAATGGTGCAACTATTGGTTTGTTCATGTTTATGTGTCATTTTCTTGGCAGTAAAATTAAGGCTTGGTGTTTAGTAGCATAGTCATGACAACTTGCAGTATGCAACACTTAGGGAGTATAGTATTGTAGTTGTGACATTACATTACTTAATTTACCTCATGGTTTATAATTTATTTTATACATTGGCTTCACAGCCAAGTTCTGTTCAAGAGTAATTAATCTATCCAAAAAAATACTGTTTGTGTTAATTTAAAAAAAAAGTGTTAACGAATTTGAACTAAATTCACTAAGTAATTTTGAGGAAAAAAAATTGTGATCTTCTTCAACATGAAATTGTCTGATTTAAATTATATCTCAAATTGAGACAGAACATTATTCCTTCTTCTGGTTCAGCAAAGAGAAGAAGAAAGCCACTGGTCAAACAGAGGACTTTGACCTGAAGTAGGTCTGGATTTTTTTCAGGGTTTCACCTTTTTCAGGTTCACTTTCTTTCTGGTGTTCACATGTAGATTTTGAATGGAAAATCAAATCAGCTGCTGACATGAAGTAGTATATTGCACACCTACTCCGTGCCCAGACTCAGGGCTGTGTGTGAGAGAGTGTGATGAGCCTTAGTGGTGTTTATAGAAAAGAGGGGGTGGAAATTCAGAGATAGAGCCAATGTGCTGAGGCTGCCTCAGGCAGATGACCCCCACTGACACGCACCCACAGTCGGGATGCAAACTGCATCTGAGCTGTTAGATTTTGGCTTCCAGCTCCTGGGTAGAGCCATCAGTGATGGGCAAGCGGTCCCGAGTGGTTTGGTCAGTGCTGTCCCGAGAGAGAGAGCACAGAGACATTGTTCATTCTGCAGAAGCTACTCTCAGCCTGGAGGGTTTTGTTTGCGTGCTGGATGCATGGAGTTTGAGAAGAAGGAGCCAATGAAAATCACAGGCTCTCTTAACCCTGGTCATGCCAGTGGGTGCTCATGTTCCCCTAGCCAGGGAGCTCCTTGGGCACTGTCCTTGGCTCAGGAGGCAGGGCAGGCAGTTTTGCACATAAGGTGCAAATGTGATTGCTGATGAGCAAAGTCCTGGTGAACGCCAGGGGAAGCCATGCCAGAGTGTTTCCTCCCAGTCTGACTCATTCTCATTCATGAAACCAGAGCCAGGCCAGAGCCCTCCCTGGCACTGCTCTAGGTTTTTGGTTTATGTGTAATAGCTACAGACCTGAGGGCATGGGAGGCATGAGGCCAGCTTAAACAATAAATACCCTGCTGTGCCTTGCTGCTTAAACAGAGTAATTACTGCCTTACTACATGTGACCCCTCTGTTCCTGTCCCTCTGGCAGTTGTTGTTTCATTGCTCCCTTTATGTCTGTGCTTCTCTCCCAGCTGTGCATCTCTCTGTCTGCCGCTGTCTCACCTCTCATCTTTCTCACTCGCTCTGTCTCAGTGTGTTTCTCTTTGTCAGTAGCTGAATACCTTTTCCTCTTTTTCTCAGTCACTGAAGAGTCTTTTTTTTTTGCATTTTTCTCTCCCAGCCACTCTCCCTCTCTACATTCTCCCCGTTTTTTCTCCATCTATTTTTGTCTTCTCTCAAGCTTTCCCCGTTTTCACTACTTCCCATGCTACTCTAGGTTTTCTGCCTGCCTTCCTCACTGTAGCTTTGTAGCACTAGCTGTTCCCTTGCTTATCCACCATCTGCTCCTCTCTACTGATCTCTTTACTAAAAACAAGCCTCTTCAACTAAGGGATGGGAAAAATGACTACAAGCATTGGAATCTGTGAGGGCTGAGGAGACAGGGACTGATAAATGAAAACTTCAAAGTTTTGAATTAAAAAAAGAAAACCCTCAGCTGGAGGTAAAACAAAAAAAATATGTCAAAGGCTCCCTTAGCTATTTTTGTCTTTCAGAAGCCTGTTCCTAGGGAATAGAAGTTGCAGAGGGAAGGAGGAAAGTTAGGTGAGCAAAACCTCAAACACTAAATGGATAGTGCAGAGAAAACAAAACCTGCGGTTCAGCAATAGAAGTTGCTACACACAAAAAACTTCAAATGGCACCCATTGATTTCCAATCTTTTTTATCTCCTTGCATCTTGTTTTATGCCCAACAAAGACGCATAACCTATTCTGCTCCCCTCTTTTCACAACTACAAAGATGCTTGGAGGGAAAACAAACACAGGAGCGGGGTGCTGATCTCTTTCTCCACATATCAAATGCAAACAGATACTTTCAGCAAATCTAAATCTCAGTTTAATTTAAGACCACAGCAGTGCTTAAAAAAATAAATAAGACTGCTAAAGTAATCTCTGCACAAGAAGAAACCCAGTGTAGGATGCATGGACAGGAAGGGAGATGAAACAAAATGTGTCTGCCACCTCTGGAGGTCAGCTCCCCCTTTGGAGATGTAGGAAGCTAGGGCATGAAGGGAAAGGCCTCTCTGGCAGAGAATGTGACTGAATGTATTGTGGCCCTGACTACCTGAAAGAGCTGTCTGGACACAGTACAAGTGGGATTTTGACTGGGTGTGGGTCATTTGTAGAAAGGAAGCATTCAGCCTTTGAGGAAAGAGTAATGATGTGTGGCACTGCAAAGGGCCATTTGGGTAGAGGTGAAAAGGGCCCATAAATGCCTGGGGAACATGTCAGTCTGTTTCTGCACACACAGGTGGATTTATAGATGCGAAAATAAATAAAATACACCGTATATAACATATCTCATATATATATATGAGATATATATTTTATATATATATATATATATATCTTATCTATATGAGAGCACAGTCAGGTGTGCACAGCAGCAAGGACAATATGCAGAGCCAATGGGGTTGTACAAGGCTATTTCCAGAGGGTAAGGGAAAAGCAAGGCTGCTTGCCAGCAGGCTAGCATAGCCAAGCAGATTTGCTGTTCAGCTTCATTATTTGCTGGGTCCAATTAGGATGCCAGGGGATAGGAAATGTGGCTGAGGCAAGCAGGCCTTCAAAGCCTTCCTCCTGCACACATCAAAGCTGCTGCTGCAGATCCCTCTGCAAAAAAGGCTCCACCAGCTCCGAGCAGCAGCAGCCGCCTGGCTCACAGTGCTCAGGGTCATTCCCTCTTTGTTTGATTGTCAAGCCTCCTGCGCTTGTGCTCTATCTCCAGCCTCTAGAGCAGAAAGCTCCTCTTTTTGATTCACTGGGACAGAGTTAAGGAGCTACAGCTTGGCAAGATGGTGTTTAATGGGGCTGTAGCAACAAGCCAAGCTAACTATGAACATGTGAAAGACAAAAATCCTGCAGGGAAGCAGGTTGCCTACAGACATGCAAGGGGATGGTTTAGGATGCAAAGAGCTGCACTGAGTGAGAAGTCATCCTAGGGGAACCTGAAAGGCTCCTCACAGGGAAAGGGGTGCACTGAACCAGGCAGAACAGCCACGACACAACCCTTGTCAGCAAGGAAGCTTTGGTAGTACGGTCAGAATTTCATCTCATCATTGCTGAAGGCAAATGTCTTCTCTTAATGGGAGTGGAGTGGCTCTCTTGCCAGGAGTTGGCAGTCCCTCTTTCACCTAACAGAGTATGTTCATTGTTATCAATACCTAAGAGCATTGTCCAAGCCTTCTCCCTCCCTGCTTCGATAAACTGCATAGTGACAACCATCAGTTCCCTACCAAAGCTGGCACCTGTGCAGAAACATTTGTAAATTCACTCAATGTATAGTTCTGTTCCTACTCCCCCCACCCCCTGTTTGCCTTAGAGGTTAGAGTTAATATGACTCACCTAATCTGGCTGCCAAACTGAATTAGTGAAAACATCTCTACAGCTCTCTGCAAGATATCACAACCTGACATTTCTCTAACACTGTGATACGTCTTTCCTCTCCCTGCTCTGTACTACAACACCTCAATTTTATATAAATGCTTTTTGTTAGAAATGGTTAATGTGCTCTTAGAGGGGACAAGGCAGCAAGTAAAAGGGTCTGTCTTGAAATTGAGAGCAGCTCAGTTCTTGTAGCAAAATGTTGATGCTCAGGGTCACCAGTGCAGAGACAAGAACAGTGCTACCACTTATACAGCAAGAGACTCACAGAAACTTTCCCTAAAGTGTTATGCTTACACATGTGTGTCCTAGAGCAGGGGAATGAGGAGCTGAATAGGGTTATTGATGTCTTTGCCATGCCCTTTAGAACAGAAGCTGTGCCTTTCACTCTAATTCCAGGGCATTCCACTGGGCAAGCTAGCAGCTCATCATGTCTTGGGAGGGGTTCTGTGTAGCTGTGAAAGCTCTCCTGCCAGACATGGTACACAGTACACTCCAAGTGTATGTATTTTTTTCAGGGGAGAAGCTCAAAAACATCTTCCCTTGGGAAAGTATCTACCCTTGTAGGTTACTTTGGAGCTCCACTGATGTAGTTCTCTGACAGACTTAACAGCACCTGTAATGAGGGTGCCACTCCATTAGAGCTGGTTAAGTCACCCTCAACCTTGTCTTCATTACAGTGACAGTCTTGTGACAAGGGCAAATTACAGGAGAAGCAAGTCCCACTTGGAACGAACCCTGTGTATAAACAAGGCAGAATTGCAGAGCAAATGAGTTGCAAAACAGAGGCAAATTATATTTTAACCTTTTCTTTGAGAGTCTTTCCCTGATGTCTGATTAACTTTCCAGTCAACTCACTGACCTACCAACTGGGAGTGCTGTTGTGAAAGGAGTGTTGGTTGTCAGCTCAATTTGGGGGTGGGATTTTTAAAGTGCTTTATTAGCAGGTAGCAATATGAACAATATGCCATAAGAAATCTGGGAATTAAGAGAGTTCCCCAACAGAAATTATCCCTGTTGTAGCAAAACCAGAAACAATGTGCTGCATCTACAGCATGGTGCAGTAGTTGCAGTGCAATCCTCCATCTGTGTTCAGCCACGGTAATATATCATCTGAAATGCTGTGTTCAGTTTGGGGTATCACACATCCAGAAAAATATAAACTTGTCAGAGAGGTCTAAAAGCAAAGAACAAGAATGATCAAGAGCCTAAAAAAGTCTCCTACAGAGGAAGGTTGAAAGACCCTGGCAATATTCAGCCAAAAGAAAAAAAAAAAAAAAAAAAAAAGATGACAACTGAGGGAGGAACTAAGTGATTTAAAAGTTGATATAAGAGAAGGAGGGAATGATTTGTTTTTTGTCTGTAGTGGCTAAGACAAAAGTAATAGCTTTAAATTGCAGCAAGGGAGACTCAGGTCAAACTTCAGGAAACTGCTCCAGTGGTAAGGACAGCAAAGCACAGGAACACATTGTCAGGAGTGGCTGCAGAATCTCTGCTCCTGGAGGGCAGAGGATGGCTGTGTCCATGACATCACTCATATCCTGCTTGAGACTGGGGAACAGATTACATGGTGACTGAAGTCCCTTCCGCATTTCTGAGACTCACCTAATTCTGGTTCAGCAGGGGTTAGGACTCCCTAATATATGCATGAGTTCCAGCAATAAAAAATACCTGTGAAAATCCCACCCTACTTCCTTCTTCACTGACTCTTCACAGCATTAGCCCCAGTGAAGAGCAGAGGACCGAGAGCAGCAGGAGACAACTTTGCCTCCTTCCCCTGTGCAAAACGCTGCTGCCATGCAGGAAGGTCCTGCAGCAGACTGTTGGGGAATGCAAAAAACAAAGCAGTTGTAAATTCTAGACAGCAATGAGATTTTCGCTACCTGAACATCTGGTAGGAGCTAGAAGAAGGGACTGCTGATTAGCCCTGCTGAAAGAGAGGGAGGGAGCCCTTGTCTTTACATGAGTTTAATAGATACACTGCTGTTTTCATGCTGAGTCTCCGTGATAGGGGTTGGTTTTCTCCTAGAATGATTCTGAAAATTGCCTGTGAAAAGGAAAAAAAAAAAAAGGACAAAAATAATTATGTAAGAGACAGAGTTCTGAGCAGATTTTGAAGCTTCTGAAGTTCCTCTCTGATGCTGAAGGGAACTGCACACAGCTGGCATCACCAGTGTGTGTGGCCAGGCTGACCTGGCCAAGACACTGCAGTAAGTCTGTGCCTCTGGGGTCGGATTTGTTGCAGGTGGCTCCTGAGAGGGAAGTTTAGCTCCAGAGACCAGACTTACCCACTGCTTTCATGCAGTGCCATAAACAAAGGTGAAGAGTAGGGACTATTTGAACTCTCAAAAACTGCACTTTTGTGAAGTTGGCAGGGTTTCAGAAGTGCTCAGCACCTGTTGAGCAGAAAATACCTTCTGGGCAGAGAGATTTTTGGAAAATCTGACCAGTCTCTGAGGAACCTGAATGGGAGCTCTTTTGATCTGACCTTTTATTTTTTTTTTTTCAAATCTGTCTTTTACCCTTTTAGAGTTGGGGGCTGATTTCTCTAAACATACACAGGCGCACAACTGGGGCTTGCCATTTCCAATGCTGCAGAGCAGTGCTTACAGCCCTCTGAGAGGAGGAAATGTGGTTCAGATTCTTTCCAGGAGATGCCTTACTTTGCTTTCTGAAGGAATAGGGTAGATATACCAATCCTAATATTTCATGCTTCCCTGGCAACTTTCATGCAATGAATCCAATGTGTTTTACATGGGTTAACCTCACTGCCCTGCTCTAACCAGAGGTGATGGGAGAGGGGAGCTATTTGCTGCAGTTTACAGAGGGAGAGCAAAGGAGTGACTCACTCAAAGTCACACAGTGAGTTAAAAGCAAGACCACAGACCTCCCCCGATTGCTGCCCCATCCACAACCCTGACTGACACTCAAGTCACTGTTTTCCAAAGTGTCTAAGTGAGGCAGCCCAGTTTAAATGTGTCATTTCATATGTACAGTAGCTCAGAGATGCGTGATGATTATTGGTCTCTGCAGATCAAATTGCGGTTTGTTTCTCTCAGTTTGGCTGTGTTTAACGGTAGCTTGATCTGATCGATGGCACTTCAGGGTGGTGGTTGCTCTGGGAGACAGAAAGATATTTTTCACAGTTTTGCAGTGGAGAAAAGGGTGCTGACAACACATCTGAGGACCCAGCTAGCCCTGAACCAGCACATCACCCGCAGTGTGACTAACCTCTGGTGGTACTCAACCATCACACTAGTGAACTTAGTCTGATCTTACATGGTGGAGATTTTGCTTCTCAGACTAGGCAGCCTGTGAGATGCTATGTATGCACCTGTATGGTGCCTTCCAGATTTTCAGTTTTCAGCAGCTTCTGAAGTTTTAATGGCTCATGACTGTTGCTTGTTTGCAGACTCCATGTTGTGATTGCTCCTCCATGACAATTTCCTAAATCTGAAAGCCTAACAAAACCACTCTCTGTATTTTTCTGTCCTACCAGGCAGAGAGTTTGAAGGTGAGGAGGAGTACCTGGAGATCCTGGGGATCACACGAGAGCAGTCGGGCAAGTATGAGTGCAAAGCTGCCAATGAAGTTGCCTCAGCAGACGTCAAGCAAGTCCGGGTCACTGTGAATTGTGAGTATATCACAGTGGGGGCAGGGCAACAGGGAGAGCTTTTCCCACAGGCGAGGGTTGCTTCAGGATAAACAGAGAAGTGTTTCTGGGCTTGGATTATACAATCTGAAATGACGGCACTGAGAAAACTGTCTGCAATCAGACACTTGCCACAGGGTACAGTTTGTGCTTTAAACCTGGTAATATATAAGAAAAGGCTGGGGGAGGTGTGGTACAAAGAGACAGACAGAGAGGGAGAAAGAGAAAGAGCTGTGTGTTGGCCCCGTCTCTCCCCTCCAAAACGCTGGCAATGCCTTGTTTTCACTCATTGATATTCGGGTGAACAGTAGCGTGAAGAGAAGCTTCACCAAGGCAGCAGGCAGAGATAAGGGAGGGCTCAGCTGGCTCAGAGCAAACACATGCCTGCCTGCACCCAGCCATCTCTGCAGAGCCTACATGGCTATCACAGCCAGGGGACATGGGGTAGAGGCACGTGCTAATGACAGGGTGCAAAAACTTAACTTTTATGCTGGTTTCAGGTCATTAGTTTAAAGCTCTGTCTAAAAGACTCTTCACGCATCAGTACAATACAGAAAGGGGTTTTGGCCAAAGGATACAGCAATCCCGTAAAAGCACAGAGTAATCTGTGGCTTACTTCCACACATGTGGGTTGGGGCACAGATCCCATCCCATATGTGCTTAGACAGATGTCCACTTCACTCTGCTGGCATGCTCCTTTCACAGGAACACAAGATACTTCAAACTGATGTTACTCTTTAATCCTGCATGTGTATATGTCCACCTCCATACTTGTCACTTGAGTGATGTAAAGTGAGCTATCCCCATGTACCTGCTTCGTTTCCTTGCTTGGAGGCTAATAACTTTGCAGTAAGGATGGATGAATGGGAGTATGTCCTCTCCTGACCTTCATCAGTTTAAATTCAGACTTAAACCAGAATATTAACTTAAATTGAAATTGGATATAGCTACAGACATATTTCTGGGTGCATATTCAAGCCTTGATTCACAAATAGAACTGCTAGGGAGGAGATTAGGGCAGAGAGCTGATGGCATCAAGGGTTTCAGGTAATACCAGTCTTAATTTGACAGCAGGTGATTATAGCACCTTTTAATACCATTCTTGCTCTTCGTTTTTTTCCCTTGGTCCCACATGGGCAATGACATCAAATCAACTTTTCTGTCTTGCTTAAAAGTTGAGGTTATAGGCTCCCTGCAGCATCTTCTGGATATACTGGTTTTTATAGTTCCCTTAGAAACTGGGTGGTCGTGGTTTAATGTCACCTGCCTCATGGGCCAAATTTGGCATTAATATGAACTGTAGAAGCAGATTTTCTGCACTGAAAGTATAAAAGTGTCAAAACCAACTGAGTTTATAAACTGGAGGCTTTCCACAAGAACCAATTAATAGTTTCAAACATTTCTGTGAAACATAATTTCTAATGGTGGTTTAATGTGTTTGAAACAGATTGTTTGTATAAAGTCAGAATGTTTGATTTTGATTTAGTTTCAACACACAATAACTATGCCACAGTAAGATCTTAAACATTTTACTGTTGAAAAATATGAAAAAATGATGCTAATATGTAGCGTAATTCAGAATGTAAGCAACTTAAAATTCATTAAGGACAGATTTTTTTCTTTTGAAAGAAAGGGAAATAAATCTAAGTGACTATGAGGACCAAGCAGGGAAAAAACAGTCCTATTAGAGGAATGAAAACTAGATATTTACATACATCTTTCCTCATCCTGCTTTGTTAAACAACACCACAAGAAGCATAAAGTGGGAAAACCACATTAAGTTTGAAAAATGGGGCCTGTCCAACCTCAGGATCTTCCTGGCCATCTCTTATCATCTGCTGTGGAGCACTGTCAGCTCGGATTGCAGGAGAAAGCATTTCACTTTGCTTTGGTCTCACACTACCACCTTCAGGCTTCCCAAGTAATTGCCCTGGTATATCACAGGGAAACTGAGGTCTGGGGAGAATGGCAGGAGAAGAGCTAAAGAGAACCCACCCCTGGCTTCACAGGCAGCAAACGGCTACACACAGAGCATCTGCTTTCTGCAATAGGCTGGTTTGTTTGGGATGCCACCTGCCCCTTCTCCCGGGAGAGCACTGCACCAGCTTCTTAAAGTGGTGAATATGGGGGCTGCTCAGAGCAAGGGGCTGGGCTCCCTGGCAGCAGGCTGGGAAGAAGGTACTTGATGGAATCATTTTTTAGGATCATGGAAAGATGCCCGTTCATTCTGTGACTCACCTCTTGTACCAGATTCACGAAATGGAAAGGTTTGTCTCGCTGTAGACAGTAAGAAGATAGACTGCGCAAACAAAAAAATCTAATAAGAATGGTTAAAAACTCACCTTCACTATCCTTTTATTATCCCTCCTCCTTTTCAAATTAAAACATTTACATGAACTTAAGCCTTTGAATGTAGGATCCTATGTATGTAAACTTATTAATATTTATTATGTTAGAGGGCGCACTGCAATATCCCTAAAGCCCTGCATAAAATCCCGATTAAGGTCAGGGGAAGGATCATATTGAGATGGCTAATGTGTTCACAAACAAATTTCCTTCCCTACATTCTCCAGACAGAGTTATTTTCTTTTCTTTGACTGACACAATCTGTTTTGCTTCTTTTTTTCGTTTTTTTGGTTTTTTTTTTAATTTGGCCTTTCAGTTCTGGGACAGATGCAGATGGCAGAGTGTGTTTCATGGTAACTTGAGTCTCAGCAAAGTATCTGTCTGAGTCACAGCCCTGTAATCTCAGGGTATGCAAGTATTAGTGACAAGAGACAAGGCACTTATTCTTTGATCCCTCTTAGCAGCCAGGTGGAAATAATTCTACCTTTTAACATGTAAAGCTTATCACTTAATATTTGGAACATGGGGCTGGGATCAAAAATGCCAGTGCCTACCCTACCTGCTATCCAGCCAGTACTGAGACCAAGCTCCAGCAGAGCACACCAATATATCTTCCAAGTTTGGTTTGCCCGTGGCACAACACTCAGACTTCACAGTAAGCAGAGGTGGGAGCACCTGCTGGGCTGAGGGCGAACTTCAGGCAGAGCAGTCACAAGCAAGCCCTTCTGGAGCTTTTCACAAAGGACCATTTCCAAGAAGGTTTGATCACGACTTGTAGCCTTGGACACCTAAGGGAAGTGTCTCAACATTGGCTCTCAGAGTCGCACCCACAGCTTCTGCTAAAGTTCTTCTCTTTTAAGCCATTAATGTATTTCTGTTTCATACATTTGCCTCAGTCCTTTCTTAATATAGTTTTGGCATTAGGCAAAGTGTTTGTGTGGAATACAATTTCCATGCTAGAGTTAAATTCCTTCTTTATTCCTTTAATTTTGCTGTCTTCCTTTATGAAGTTTTTCCCTCATCTTCTTCTCTCTGATAAGCCCATGTGAACTACAGATCCATAGGTAAATAGAAATAAATTGCAGAAGTCCATCATTAACCTTAACTTTACCTGTGTATGCCTGTGCATTTATGACAGAACTTTATTCAGCAGTGCTGAAGAGAAGCACGTGTAAGGAGTGCTGCTAATGTTGTATATTAAGGAAAGTTCAAAGAGCAGTGTTCTTCAGAGGAGCAGGGGGGGAAAGAGCTACAGCAAACAGCCGCTGTGAGCCTCTGGTAGCCCAAAGAATTTGCATGAGGCAGGTGCCCCTGACATAGTTTCACTGTTTTGTTCCACCTGGAAGTGTGTGGATTGACCACGTGTTTCCTTCCTGCAGACCCTCCCACCATCACAGAGTCCAAGAGCAATGAAGCGGCCACGGGACGACAAGCCTTACTGCGGTGCGAGGCATCAGCAGTGCCCACGCCTGATTTCGAGTGGTACAGAGATGATACCAGGTAAGGCCTTTAGCTTGCCTCTTCCCTCCTCTCTTCTTCAGTCCATTGAATAGGGGTTCCTGTCATCCTACCCAGCTCCTCCCACACAAATTGCTCATTACAATCCCTTTGAGTCATCGCATCCCATCAGTCTCGGCAGAGCCAGCATGGTCATAGGTGGAGGAGGCAATTCCTCTCTGCACTGGAGATGATGAAGGAAGTGCAGAGGATGGAGCTCTTGCCTTGAAGTCAGTTATGGGCAAATACCCAATTAATACACTGTTTGTGTGTTAAGAAGCCCATGATACAGACCAAAAAGTTGGTAGTATAAGTCTTCAATTATATAAGGTAATGTTGCTCCAGGTGCATTCTTCTAAGGAAAGGAGCTGCTGAGGTATGAGATTCCCTCACCTTTGCGACCTGAGCCTTTCAGACTTGCATATGAGAATAAATGAGAAGAGAAGAAGGAGCCGTCCTTTCTACCTGAGCATTTACCTGGCATTAAGAAGGTTGTGTTAATACCATACATTTTAGGGTAGCCAGCCCTGAACAGGGTGCCCAGGTTCAGTGGTGACTCAGCATTGGTATAGGCACATATTGTGAATCAGTGTGTTTCACCAAGAATATGTTGTTCAAATACAGACTAGCCTTCATCTGACCACGATGTGTTCATTTCCAGAGTGACTCAGTGCTGGGTAAATGCTTCCTCCCTTTCCCTTGTCTTTGCTTGGTTCTTCACTGCTTTACCAGTGGCATTTAGTCCCACTGAACTACTACATTCCTTTCATTTCCTCCTCATATTTTCCATCTTGGTCTCTTTCTTTGGTTTTCCTTCTTTGGTCTCTTTCCTCTCACATCCCCTCCCTGCTTCCCTCTATCCTCACCTGCCAGCTGGACTGAATGACTTTGCTGTGTGCTGAGGAGGGATTTCATTCTCAGTACACAGCTGCCATTGCACTAGGCACCTCTTCTCTTGTCTTCACAGGATAAACAGCGCCAATGGTCTGGAGATAAAGAGCACAGGGAGCCAGTCTCTGCTGATGGTGGCCAATGTCACTGAGGAGCACTACGGGAACTACACCTGCGTGGCTGCCAACAAGCTGGGAGTCACAAATGCCAGCCTGTATCTTTACAGTAAGTACAGGAGAGGGCGAAGGGAGCCTCACAACGACATGGCTGTGCAGAAGCACATGGTGGCCAAAACTCAGGAATGCATCTGCTTGACAACCCAGTCCCCTCAGACCTCCAGCCACGACCTGGCTTCCAGCACTCTGCTTCGGATACCGAAGTGTTCATACTTGCCTTGAAACACAAACACAGCCAAATTGAAAGGCTTGCAGTCAAGCCCTTTGATTGACTGGCTTTGCTGAAGACAGATTTTGTTAAAATAATAAAAATGTGTTTGTTTTAAAGCTGGAAACAAAAAGCCCTTTAGAATGACAGACCCTTTAATAAGTAGACAGAAGGCCAGTGCTCGGAGGATCCATGACAGCTGAGAAATGACAAATAATTCAAAGAGGTGGAGAGAACTAGCCACCAAGCCTGAGGAGAGCAGTGACAGAGTCAAGAAAAAGAGAAATTGGTTTGAAACTGGAAGGGACAGAAATGAGAAAAGACAGAATGATTTTAAAGGGATGTACCATAGGGACCATAGGGGAAAATGTAATCAACAGCTGAAATATGGAATAAGGTTCCTTGGATCTCATTCTGCTACCTTTCAGTTGCTGAATTTGTCTTAGTAAGTATAAACAGACAGAAGCTGGGACTAGACCAAGCACTAAAGCAGAGTTATCTGCTGGTTTGGAATTTTGCAGCTGATTCAAACTTGACCCTAAACAGAACCCCTGCCCCTCACCTACCATCCACACGCACATACAAATTGTGGTGTATTTAAAATACAGTTCCCAATTCCAGGTCTAAAACTTGGGCTAGGCTTTGCCCACATGTTATTGGCATCAGAGATACACTGCAGCAAAATGACCCACTCACACAAATGAAAACGTAAGCAGAAAAATGACTGATGGCAGTGTTCCTGTGACGGTCTCAAATTGAATTAAAACTCTCATGTCATGACCTGCATGTCCTTTTAAAGAGAAAAGAAAAAAAAAATCTGTGTAAAGAAGTCAGTATGGGATGGAGTTTAGTCTAGTTTCTGCTCTCACCAAAAAAATCAAAGTTACAGTTTGGTTATTTTTAACAGATGTAGTGCAAAAGGATAAATCCATGGGCATTCTTTGTTCACCACCTTTGGATTTATTTCATGGCAGTTTGAATATTTGCAAGTTGGGGTATATTTTGTGGCAGTTATTTTTTAAAGAACAGATATTATCAGAAAAGAACATATATTTGATTTCCTGTAGCATTGCAGCACACAAAGCAAATTTGTACTTTGAAAGTCTTTTCACCCTGATCTTGTGACTGTCATGAGATTAAAAAAAATCTTCAGGCAGCAATCTGGAACACAATTTTCAAATACTCCAGATTTGTTCTTGCTGATATTAATATAATTCTAAGTTTAGAATCCATTATTTGTGACTGAATTCTAAATTTGGCCCTCTCTGTTGGTTCATGTTACACAGATGAGCTGAAATGCATCACTGAAACAAAATATAAGATGAAATTCAATAATATATATATATATATATATATATGCACATATGATTTTAGTTGGGGGGGTATTTTGCTAGAGAAGCATTTTTCATTACTTCAGAACTTCACCTCAAAGGATCTCAAAGGATTTGCTGGCAATGAATATTTTAATATCACTAATCATTTAGAAATGGGCGACTGGTGTTAGCACCATTTTGCAGTCGAAAGTTAAGGTACAGAGTGAAGAAGTGGTTTACCTATGGTCATAAAATGAGTGGCAGAACCAGTAAGAGACCCAGGGAAACCTTGCAAAGTTGCTGTTCTGTGAGGAAATGTGGCAACTCTTAAAGATGATTTGCAACAGTGGGGATCCTATTTTAGCCCCCTTTTGATGTGTATGAAGAACACTTTCTTTCAAGTTGTTGGATTTGGTTTATCATTTTTTAGAAATTCAAGGCTTGTTTATACTGGAGGACACTAGAGAACTTCACAAGAGCCAGAAGAATTGAAGTGCAGGAGCTGAGAGAGATTTGATGATTTTTAGTGAAGTCTTTCTAATTTGTTTTTGTTGCTTGGTTAATCCCTACTTTTTCACTGTGCAATTGCTTCATATTGTTTCAGGAAATCTATGTTCTTCTAGTTAGTGCGGAAGAAGGAAAGAGAGAGAAAAAAATAAATTCAGGCAGACTACAGCTGCTATTTTGAAGGTTAAGAAATCAGGGGGGAAATGAGTGAAGGGAATCCAGCTTCATAAAGGTAAAGAAAGCTGCTGAAAAAACCTACAAGCCTAGATGAAAGAAATACTGTAGTGATCACACAGTAGCTGAAATAACAGGTAATGCACATTCCCAGCCACACACCCAGACAGAAAAATAAAGTCGTGCCAAGTTTTTGCAAGGTACAGAAGATACTCAGATACTTGGGAGTGTTTTTCATCCCTGGAATCAGAGATCTTATTTCCTTTTTAAACAGAGAACAAGCTCACTGTAGAGCAACATCCCACCGGGGAGGTAAGTACAGCAACGGCTCCTCAGCGTCCCATTGCAGCACAAAAAAGAATGGCAGCAAGGAGTGAAAAAACAACCAGAGAGTTAATAATGAGCTACTGGCAGCTCTGCTGAGGTGGAGAGCAGACAGCGAGTGAGCAAAATGATGTGAAAGAACAGTTTAGCAATAGAGAAAAATTGGTGGCTACCATTTCATGAAATCTCAGTCAGTATTGAAAAACTCTCAGAGAGACTGAGTGCCTTAGATGTCAATGTCATAGATAGAAGATGCATTAAAATACAAAAGCAGCCTTCTTGAGCTGCATGAATAGATAGCTAGTGATCTTAAAGGATGCAGCAGCAGGATTGCCTGCTGTAGGTAGAGAGATTTATACCCCTCACTCCTGGAGACTGAGTTTACAACAACATAAACATGGCCCTACCAAAGGTTTAACTTACCCAGGAAACTGTCTCCAACAGCAAATTTGGAGTATGTTTGTAGAGACAGTACTCAGGTACAGTTTGATGACACAACTGATCTAATAGCTTGCTGACATTCCTTGTTCCCCAGTCCTTTTGCTCATCCTGCTCTCTGCCACATGGTTTTGTTGTTTCTCTTATTCTGCCACTCAGTGGACATCCCACTGAGGCTGTCCAACCTGCTAAACCAGTGAACAGGTAAATGAGCTTTACTGCTCATCTCCCTAAAATGCCCCAAATGTTTTCTTTTGCTGTACTGAGCTGAACTAGTTGATGGCTGGGCTCAAGAGGCACCAAAGCCCATGCAGGAGAGGAAGCTCTATCACACATCCGTGGGTGTGAGGAGTTGGGAGGCAGGACCCTGTTTGGCAGCACTGGTGAGCCAGTAGGTTGATTCAGCACTGCAGAGCCTGGGAGCAAGGTTTTTACCCCTAAGCACAAGAAAAGGGGCAGTAATACACATCTCTGTGAAAATTACCTGACAGAGAGGCAAAGTCAGGGCTGACATCACAGAGCAACACAGGTGAAAAGCAGTGACACAACTGAAGCAAAAGGGTTCTTCCTCCAAGTGTAATAGGAGATAGGGAACATGTTTTCTTTTTGTTTTACTCATCTAGCAGTATTATGAAAAGCATTATGAGTGGAAGTCACAATTTGTATCTTAACACATGCTACACAGAAGTGTGTATATATATATATATAAAACCACATAGCAGATACACATTTGCTGGAGGAACACAGATACATAGCTTTATTTATAGGTGAGTATGTATACATAGGCATGCACCTCTGTGATGTAGAAGTAAACCCGCACACCCCTCCACAGGCACACACAAGGAGGTGCAGCACTTGGTACATACTAGCAAAACAGAGAAAAGAAAGAAATGCTTTTCCAAATCAGTTGCCTTCTGCCTCCTGCCGAGTTAGCCCATCCCATAGGCTGAAACAGGAGACAGCAGCACAGTGCTGCACACCCTGATGCAGTCCTGCTGACTCAATTGGCTCAATTATAGGAGACTGCCACATCAGCAGGTCCCCTGCTGCATCCTCTGCACCCTTTGGGGAATCAGCAAGCGCAGAGGTGAAGCAGAAGCTGGCAAGACAGTGCCAACTCAAGAAGCTTCAGGCTGAGCCCAGCATTTTTGTTTGCAGCAAGGCATGTTCCTAAAAGCTGGCATTAGCCTCTAACTTGTCTTTATTTGTTAGCATCCTGCCACAAGCGTGCACACACCGATACCTCTCCTTCCACTCTGCCCGTGCTTTGTTGTGACCTGAGCATTTGGTTACAGTGGTGGCTGCTGGGATTTGGAACCTCAACTGTGGCTGAAATCCCTCTTAGTGGCTCTTAGTGCACACCCCCTGTTTTCCTCAAGGCTGTCAATAACGGGGAGACCCAGGAGGGAGGAAAGTGGTTTGGGCTGACAGTCAGAGGGGGCAAGGCTGAGACACTGCTAATGAGCCAGGGTGGAGCAATAAAAGCAGCACACAGTGGGAGAGGGGAACAGAGACAGAGTCCTTGAATAGAAAGCAGCATGATAATGAGGCTGTAGTGCTTTGCTTTAACTGTTTATGCTGTGCAGCCTGCAGCCTGCTGTGCAGGAAGAAGGTAAAGGGGAGTTGAGTTATTTAACTAAACTAAATAACAAGGAAGTCTTGTCAGCACAAACAGCCTGCTTTCGCAGAACAATAGTCCCCTGTTGCTACATAAACAGAGAGATCCAGGCTAGACTTGTATTTGATCTCCGCTGTGCCTGCTGTGGATTCAAACAACTCCATTACCACTGTGAGGGCAGGAGTTCTGCCAGTGTCATAGGGATGGGCCTGACCTGCTCAATCCTCAGGAGCTCCAGTGAGACACAAACTCACTCTTTGCACCAAGGATACTGTAGAAAGAGCATAGACCTCCAAATAGCTGGGCCTAGGTGATCTGAGAGTAATAGTGGCCTACTGATTTATCCTGCCAAGCTCTGTGGCCATCAGCAGTGATCTCAGCAGGTAAGCCAGGAGATAACTCATTGCCCCAGGCCTATGAGCTGTTGCAGCTAAATGTCTACCTATGGATCAGTCCATGAGCAGGAGCTTGTCTCAGTCAGTACAAGGCATCCAGCAAACTCTGAAGGCAAAGAAAGGAGACCCAGTGACAATAGTCAAGCGTGGGGACCTTGTATTCTTGGTTTTGTGTCTGGCTCTGCCAACAGTTCAGCATTTGACCTTGGGCAAATTGCTTACTTGCTCTGTGCATCACTTGCACCATCTGTGAAGAAGAATTAATACTACTGTTAGTCTCTGATACTGGTTTCCCTCATTGCAATTCTTTTGGGATCCTTTGTGGAAGAAGCAAGCCACGAAGCCAGCAGTGACGTATATCTAAGTCCTGCTGTGACACATAAGGAGGACACGTTATAAAAACCCTATAAACAAGATAGCAGGCTCTGCCTACAACTGGAAGATGATGAGTCTGCAAAAGCTGTCCCTCTCAGAGGACAAAAACTAAAGAAGCAGAATGCCCTTGAGGATTCGCCAGGGTGACTGCTCCCATGCACAAACCCCCAAGAGAGCTGTCACTGGCAAGAAATCCATTGTGGAGAAGGTTCTGAGGAGGCAACAACTACCCATGGAGGACTTCCACAGCTCACCTCTCTGCCAAGACTAGCTTCCAGACAGAGGTGTAGCTAAGAGGAGCTGTAGAGTGATGACATGAGTGGTCTTGAAAGTCAGAGGGAAGACATGGACCATCAACCCCAATTACCTTCACTGCAGGTGCTTAATCTCTCTTGCTGTTTGGCTATTATTTGTTTAGTTTTTCAAATCAGTTCCCTCTGACTCCCAGTCCCAGGGGATGTTGATGTGTATTAGGCATGTTGCTAGCAAAATGCTCTGCATATGAAACCTACTCTAGTTCATTTAATTTGGGGATGGACAACTCCATCAGGTTTGTATCTGCTGCTTGCTTGGTGTGAAAAGTGGCTTGTCCTTTTCTCCTGCATGTTGCTTATTGGTTTTTTTCCCCCCTTAGAACGAGTTTTACCCACACTCCCCAATCCTTTTCCAGGTCAGTATGTGTTTTATGTTGAAGTAGCTCTTTAGCCGGGTCATTCTCCGTCATCCTGACAAATGCTCAGAGCTAGGCATGGGCAGAACAGCTCAGAAATGCAGGAAAATAAGGGCTTTCCCTTCTCATTTACGTGTCATTTTGTCTTTTCTGCTCACCTTCCTCATCCTTCTTTTCCCCCCTCCCTCTTCAAAAAACCAATCAACTGAATAACAACAACCTTTAACCAAGCTGTGAGCCATGACACTGAGTTGTCACCCAGGTGTGGACAGTCTTTAGTGATATTCAATCTCCGTGCAGACCTACTTCTAAAACATATTCCCATCCTAAGCTCTCTTTGCCCACTTGTTCAGATTTTGATCAAAAGCAGGCCCAAAATTTTGCAGATACAATGGAAAAAACAAGTGGAAAACTAAAAATTAAAACACTGCCAGGTTTTTTCACTCTAGTTGAGCATCTTATCATCCACCGTGAAACACTTTGTTTTCTCATACTTTTATAATCCTGCATCTGAGGCAGAAAGCATGAAAAGATACACATGGTGAGGTGTTACTGTCTGCTGTATTCTAAAGGGAAGAAGGTATGAAGGAAAAACAGGGTCTGTCTGGTTTTTTTCTGTCTCTGTGTAGCCCACTCCTGCCTTGGGTACAAACAACATGCTCCCAACATCCATATGAGATGTGGGACTTGGTTGTGAGCTTTTCATTCTGAAAAAGCACAGAGACCAGGCATGTCCAGAAAGCAGGCTACAGCATTTGAAAGTGGTGTTTGAAACTAAATCAACAATAAGGCAGCAAGTCCCTGTGTTCACTGAAAAAATCTTGGCCTACAGCTCCTCAGTATCTTTGTTTTGCTGCCATATGAGGAGGATGCACTCAACTTATGGGATGCTCAGAGACCTAAATTGTTAATGTCTGCACAGAGCTTTGGGATAGAGTGTTATTAGGAATCCATGTTGTTTTGCAAAAGAGCACCTGCTTGAACAAAGCACCTGCAGGTACTCCCATGAAAAGAACAATAAATGCTGGGTGTTACACATGCTCCGTTTAACTACTCTGCTGTTTTCAAATCAAGCTCTGCTCTTGGCAACTTATTCAAGCTCAGGATGTAGTCACAATTGCCTATTTAAAAGGCAAATCCACAAATACAATTAAAGAAAAGTACCTAAAAAAAATAAAGGAAGGGGGGAGGTAGAAATCAAGCTACCATTAAAATTAAATCCCAGAGAGTGATTTGTAAATAACATTCAAGCTGAGAAAAGGAGTAAAGTAGGCCATTGGGAACCTACTGTGGAAAAATAAATCCAATTAAACACCATTATCTTATGTATTGCAAATGAAACTTGTGCTTGGATATGAAATTAAAGTTGCTGAGGCTGTTTTGGATGTAAGGTTTTGAGGAGTTTTCCAATTTTAAGTGTTCTTTTTTTAAGCAGAATTTTTCAATGACAAATATTTTTATCTGATGAAAAACCCAGGGCTCTTTGGTTTTATGATTATTTTTATTATATATCCTTAAATTCCACAGGCAGGCAATGTTAATTTTTTTCATAGCCAGCCCTGTTTACACCTGGTTTTGAATTAGGAGCCCATTAAGCTAAATGATAAAGCAAATCTGTGAGTGAGCAAGGCCAGGATTCCCATTACAAATACACCTCCTAATCAACTTGCCAAGGCCATCCTGCACAGCTTTAGTTGATCCTTTAAAACACTTTCCCCTCTGTGTCTGAAGCTGCTGTATTTTTACTGCTCCCCAGTCTCCTGAGATTGTCCTGGAGTACCTGCTGGTGTGCCATCTCTCCTGTGAGGAATCTCCAGGAATTTGTGATGCCAAATGCAGGTGTATCTCCAGTGACCCAGGACACACCAAGAGGATTTTGCAGAGGGGGGAAAGCAGAGTTTACATACTCTGGGCCTCACTTGTTTTCTGAAAGCCCTTACCAGCTTCTCTGTTGTGGGACTTCAGCACAGTTGCTGGTGCTTTTCACATTTACTTTTACTTTACTGCTCACCTTCAAAGAAATCTTGGTGATAACATTTTGTTAGACCCTTTTCTTCCTATGAGTTGATGTTCTGAAATGTAGTCCTCAGCCCTCAATTAAGCTGTTCCTCAATGACCAGAATCACAGCCTTCTTCCTCTTTCTCCCTCAATTTTCATTTCTGTTATTCCTCAGTAACACCTCCCTGCCCTGTGGGGTTTTGAGCATTAATTTAAAAAGAAGGTGATTTGAGACAAAGAGCGCTGTAGTCCTGCTAAGCATTGCTATCATTAGCTAGCTGCTGTGGAAACATCTTGCTTTCAGGCAAGCTGGAGACTCAGAAGCAGCCCATTCAACTGAACAAATGGGACTTGAATTTGATGAGACACTTTCCTAAAATGCTGGTGGAGCCCAGCTGATTTAGCTCTCAACTGAGCTGCCCTTGATAAATTTTCCAGCTCTCCTGATTTTGCAGCCCAGCATTCAAAATGCCTTGAAATGTCTTCTGGGATGATGCCACAACATCACATCTTTCTGTCTGCATTGTAACATCATGTTATAATGGGCTGACACAAGACCTGGCTGTCACCAAGCAGGGGCCTTACTGCATCACCAGGTGCCTTTTCAAAAGGATTTTTCTTCTGAAAAAAGAATTTGTTCATTCCACATCACGTCTGCCAATGGAAAGGCAAGCATGGCCACTGTTGAACCTCAAAGAGACCTATCACAAATATGGCACTAGCGCCATCTTTTGTCCTTCATTGTCCCTCGTCCTCAGCCCTTTGAACATGAACTCATTTGCTTTGATTAGCACCTAGTGTCCACATTAGCACCTAGTGTCCACAATGGCTTGGCCAGACTGATGGGCTTCAAAACCTGTGAGTCTTCCTCACAGGAGTTTTGTGATGAGAGCTTGCCAGAGGCTAAGTAGGGGCTTTCTCAGTGTGGCTAGCTTGATGCCCTGGGAGCTACACAAGGGGGGTGTGGTGTTTCAGAAAGCAGCACATCCAGAGCTGCCCACAGGGCAACAAGTGTGTCCTTCTTTGTGGCCTGATGAGACAAAGTCACAGCTGTCAATAGGTTGACCCAAGATTTATAGCAGTGGCATGTTAGCAATTAGCAGAGTGGGAGGGAAAAGGAGATTGAGGAGTCCTGCCTTTCTGCCAAAACATGCACTGATCGGAGAATGACCCTGTGTGACTGTAGATCGTAGATAGTCTCCATTTAGCTGTAGCCTGTGTAGCCTGTACTGTCACTAATGCCTTCATCAGGTGGGTGGGAGCTGGGGGAAGGGAGAAAAGAGGTGTTCATTTGGGTCTGATGGCCAGAGTGGGAAACAGAGAGCAGCTTTCTTTCTAATACCCTCTGAGTCCTCTTTCCTCTCTCTGGGTGTCCTAGCTGTGCAGAAGAGAGCTCCTCTGTAGCAGTGGTCACCCCCCACCCATCTCTGCTCCCCTCTTGCTTTCAGTAGTGCGTGGCCCTGCCAGTTCTGCTGAGCCAGCTGCTCTCGAGTCAGCAGGGTCTGCTTTGGCAAAAGGGTGGACATCTGAAGCCACCAAAGCTAAGGAGAGAAGCAAGGGGGATTACAACAGAGACTACAGGTTGTAAATGGTTAACATTTTATGGAGGTTTGCTGACTAGGCAGTCAGCCCTGCCAGTGTGATGTGACCAGCTGAAAAACCCATCCACCTCTGAAGCCCTCTTCACTGAGGCCTGAGGGTGCTTTCTTATTTGGCCTTCAGAAAAGGGTGAGTGAAAATCCAGGTCTTCAGGCCTGTGAAACAAACTTGTTGGCAGAGCTAGGGAAGCCACAGCATAGACAGGCCAAAATAGACAATCTTGTATCTTTGTGATCCCAACAGAGAAACAGAGAAAAAATAACGACCAGAAAAAAATAATGGTCACAGGGACCAAGCACATGAGGGCGTATTTGGAACCATGTCAAGTCTGGTATTCCCATCAATCCTAAGACATTCAAGGGACATAGTTCAGCTGTACTGGTCACTCCACAGTGATGTGTGGCATGCCTCACTTTCCTGAAAGCTGCCGGAGCCCCAGGCACTGGCAGCTGATTACGGCCATGGCCCTGGGTGGAAAGCACAACTCATAGCTCTCCTTGCTTCTCATGGGTGGTATCCACCCAGATTTTCCAAAGAGCTCAGTGTTCATTTGGAGAGTGCAGAAGGGGTTGGCCCTGCAGGATGGATGCTCAGACAGACCAAGCTTCTCTTGCTGCTCAGGGTCAGTGTCAGTCCCTGCCAGTGCTGCAGGCAGTGAGGGCTGGGACTGAACTGGGTGCCAAGCCCGTGGGGCCTTCAGGCCAAGGGAACAGGGAGGACAAGCCAGGGTGAGGGCAGTCAGCCAACATCACAGTAATTGCTTTGTGTTATTTCATAGGCAAGGGATGGCACTGTATCTTATTTTGGCTGCGTGGTTTAAAGTGAGTAATAGCAAAGTCAGAGGTGATGATACTGTCTTCCAAAAGGAGGTAGTATGAATGTAGACAAAACCAGCAACTCAGGGAAAAGAGACATGCCAAGAATCGATGCCAAGCTACCAACATTGCTTAGTGGGTTTTGCTGAATAGCAACAGACAGCTTCTGTTTGTTGAGATTGCTTAAAAAAATTAAAAGCCAATCTGCTTCTTCCCACCCCTCACAAAAAAAAAAAAATAAAAAAAGTGTAGACAAGAAACAATCTTTCTTAGAGGAAAAAAAAAAAAGAGAGAGATGGGGAAGAAAGAGAAATGGCTTCACTACCTGATTGGTTTCTGTACTTTTTGTTCATTATTTTAATTTAGATTGATTTATTCAAAAATGAGCCTTGGGTTGTATATATTTGCATAGTACAGTGCTGTGGAGAATCCAGTGAGTGAAGATCAGCAGCAGAGTATGGGAACTCAGACTGGAAGTCCCAGAAAGATATTCCTCTAAGCTGAGCCCTTGCAGTGGATAAGGAAGACGTTTCAAGGTCTGTGCAGTCACCGGTGTGCCTTTGCATGCATGCAGAACAGCCCTGCAGAGCAGAGGTCACGGCACAGCAGTCAGGTGGGAGAGTGAAGCTTGTGTGGATCCAGTGGGGGAGCAAACACATAACTGCACTGCAGAGATTAGAAACAAACCCATGGAAGAGCGACTGCTGTAGAAAATCATTTGTCGGATAGGCACAGTGATAGTATTAGTGTTGTAGCATGGACAGAGTACCCTGCAGAGCTGAGCTGGGGCAAGCTCTAACCCTCCTGAGCCAGATATCCCCAGCCCAGAGGACACTCATAGTCTGATACTGTCTGCATGTTAGATGAGCGTATGAAGCCATCAAGTGAACCTTCCTCCTTTTGGGACATTGAAGACAACCAATCCCCACTGCACAGCAGGTGTACTTAAATCTTTGCTCTCTCCCTCCTGTTCTCCTTATTTCTTGTGCTGACTGGCTGACTGGAACTGCAGAGGGCAGCAAGGAGGAGGATGAAGAACTGCTACTGTTGTCTTGATTTAATCCTTACACACACACAAAAACTCCTCCAACCCCTGTGAGAAAATGACCAAAGAGTAATTTCCACCTTCCTCCTCCTCGTCTTCGCCCTTCCATTTCCAGTGTAAACCACTCAAGAACTTGCCTAACAAGCTGGCCTCCCCTCTGGTTATTGTCCCAAGTGAACAGTCTCTCCATTCACTAACCCATGACTGTAAGTTGGTTTGGGAAGCAGCAGGTTTATCTTCCTGGCTCAGGCAGTGCACTGGACCCGCTTGTGAACCGGCTGCCATTCAGTGTCTGCTCTGCTTTTGACAAAGCACATTACACATGGCTGGGCTTGCATGATTAATACAGCTGTCTAACCGCTCTCCCTAAAAACAAAAACAACCAGAAAAGAGAAGGGAGGTGTGGGATTTGGGAGGGAGGGAGGGTGTGCATGGGGATAAAACCCAACCATTCCAAAGAAATCAGGCTTGCAGGAAAAGCAGAGCGCTCTTGAAGGCCTTCCCTCCCATGGGTGAGCAGGTCTGTCAGCAGAGCTCCCCTGCAAACGGGAGAGGTTTTGTGGCAAGGTGAGCAAGGAGCAATGTGCATGGTCCTTCCCCAGCATCACCTGCATGTCCCTTGCAACCTGGGGAGTGGATGCATGGGTGGGAGCACGGGATCAGGCCCTGGAGAAGGATGTGCTCTGACCAGCACGGCTTCAGCAGGTTCTGGTTAGGCAGCACCTCAGGTAGGTGTTGCAGCTACACAGGCACACTTACACTGGTGACACTGCCCAGCCATGTCACCGTACTCACCCTGTGCTCCGAGGCACAGATCACATGCATGGAGTAACCTCCAGGCACCTGAGAACATCTAATGAGGAACAGGAATAGCTTCCTGCATCTTTCCCATTGCTCCTACTCATCCAGCCAAAGGCCTGCTTAGCAGCCTGTGCAAACTGTATTAACTTTCCCTTTTTAGTACTGATCCGGGAATGGGCTGTGGGAAGCCAGGATGGCTCCCTGCTCTGGCTTTTCCAGGCCTGGGCCAGGTATTAAAGCCATGCTTGCACTGGTAGGGTGTTAAGGTGACCAGGAGTCTCACTCTGGGATTGCACACACAGACACCTCCATATTTTGATGAGAACTACAGGAAACACAAGGTAATATTTACTTAGACCTCACACTTCAGAGACAAATACCAGCACATGGGCCCACTTTGATTGTCATGACATCTCTAATTCACTGAAATACTGAGAGTGATATCCCTAAGACCTCAAGGACAGGCTAGGAGGACACTTCTATGCAGATATTAGAGAAAAATAGGGAGAGCAGAGGCCACAGTAGGACTGGACTTCAGTACCAGAGTAACCTCAAGCACGCTGGCCACCCTCCACCCCAGTTTAGTTCTTTTTCTGCTCCAGTCACCCCTACACATGTGCCCCGCCTCTCAATTTCTGTCCACAGCCACTCAAATCTTTCTCATGCCATATATCCAGTAAAGCTTGTAGAAAACCATAGCAGGGATGAAGTGAGTAAACAGACAGACATGAAACTGATGAAAATATTAATTTTTCAACAGATTCCAGAGCCTCCAAGTAGGAAACCTGCTTCCTAGGACTGTGCATGCTATGCTGTTTATCCTCTATTGAGACACTGGGTTATGTGCTTGGCATCACCTTTGGTCTGCTGTGCCCTACACATGTGCTTGAGAGATGAGCAGGAGAGGGATTGCTTTTTCCTTGGAAAGCAAAACACAGAAAAAGCTCAGATCTTCCCTATAATGACTCCTGAAGAAGTCTGTGCTGTGTGGTTTGTTTGTTTGTTTGTTTTATTCTTTGCTTGTAGAATGAGAGTCTTTAATGTGTGATTTGAAGATAATGCAGTTTTAAGTATTGGATTTTGTATCAGTCGCTGGGGAAGGTTGGGTTTGGGGGGTGGTTGGTTTTTTTAAAATAAACATTCAGTTGCTAGGGAAATTAAAAGGGTGGGAGAAAATTTCTTCAGCTATGAGAAAACATTGAAACTTTTTATGTACACAAGACAGATCTGATTATGAAAGATCTGTGTAACCTTGAAACAAAGGTGGTCTTCTATCACCACCAACCTCACTGGTCAGGATAACAGTTCAATTTTAGACTAGGACCAGCTCCAGGATAAATGGTGTAAGCAGACAGCTCTTGAGCACCACAGCCTTCTCAGAAAGACACTGAGAAATACAATTTCAGGGATATTCTTCAGACCTTAGGGAAGGATGGGTGAGCTGCATTACAGAATGAATCTTCATTCCTCTAAGATATGAGGCATGATAGATGAGTACTTCGAACACCATGAATGAGCTCCAAAACATGGGGAAGAACTGTGCAGTGCTAAAAAAGCATGAGCAAATTCTGAAATACATTAAACTGAGTGCAAAGATTGATAGACACCAGAGACACTTCCTTAATCTTGTTGGAGAGTTGCTGGAGGGCATCCTCCCCAGCTTACACAGTGGTACTTGCACCTCTAGGAAAGCCAGCCTACTGCCACTGCAGTCACAGTCAAGTTTTAATTACAGGAGCAGAACTGGTGGTGACAATGGGGAATGGGCAGGCAATGAGCAAAATAGATTTAACGCTGAGAAGAGGGAAGAAAAAATGTATCTTCTTCTAAGAGGAGTGGGGGGGAACAGGAAAGAAATAAGAAAAAGCCCCAAATGAACCCTAGTAACTAGAAGCTGGTAATCCCTAAAGCCTCAGAGTAGAGTGCAAAGCCCTGGAAGAAAGAAATTAATAACTTTCAAAGTATGACCTTGAAAATGGAATTAACAGTATTCCTCCCTTTTAAGCCTCCATGATAATAAAGATTTCATCTTCTGAAGCCCTGGCAAGAGAGTCAACAGACTAGGAAAAATTACTTCCTGCAGAGCAGCTGGCAAATGCAAACCCTAAGACCCCTACATAGGCCCCAGGGAGTGAGATGATAGAGACACCTGCATGATGCACATCCTCTTTGCCTTGTGCTTTCTGCTTTGCAGGTGGGTTTTTTTTCTTCCCACTTCCACCTCCCATTTTTGGTCCTATTCTTTGCTCAGGAAGCAGAACTCCAGCCTTCACTGTAAGCGGAGTCAGCTTATCAACAACATGGAGCCTAGAACTTCTCAGAGTGGACAGCGCCTGGAAAAACAGCAGACTGGCTATACTTAGTTTGTCATCACTCCTTCCTTCCCAGCACAGACATGTTCCTCAAGCCCATCCCATGCTGTTTTCTGGCTTCTCTTCCATTCAGAAACTTATGGGGACCAATTACCCTCTAACACCTGATTTTACCTTGCACTCCCTGGCAGGATCCCAAGGGCAGCTTCCCCAAAGCAAATCAAGGGCCAGGAGCTCTCTGATGCCCTTTGAACCTTCTCTGTAGGCCCTCTTCCATCAGCAAACTGCAGATATGTCAAGCTCTGGGGTCTTGTTAATGTAAATAAGAGAAAAACTGGCACCTGCATTTTAGTTTACTCAGATAATGAGACTGGCAAATGTGGCTGTGAAACATATAGATGGGTGGATGATTTTTTCCTTTAGGAATATATCTGCTCTCTGCTTGCATCTCAAATGATCGTTTTTAAGGATCTGTACTGGGAATCTCGAAAGTAACAGCTTCAGTTTCTGCTGGTGATGATCGTGGTGCACACATTTGGAGGCATGCCTCTGGTGAACATGTGGGTTTACTTACACATCTGCCCTCATTTGCCTTATGTGTCATGGCACAGCCTCCATCCCCCTCTCTAATGGGCCCCTTCAACGGTGCTGCTGGTGTTACAAAAAGAAGCTGGAGTATTGTAAATGCAGGTGAACCCGGTGGGAAGAAATGATGATGTCTGACTCTAGTTCAGAAGGCTGCATGACTTCTTTATCATAACTATTCTAAAATATATTAATATACTATTTAAAGGAGAAACTAAAACTACTTACCTACTTTTTCTAACTACCATATCTAACTAACAACTCTTGGCCCTCTCACAAGAGTTCAGACACAGTTGGATTGGATTGGCCATCAGGCTCAAACAATCCTCACCAGAATCCAATCAAGCAATCACTCCAGGTAAACAATTCTCCAAACACATTTCACATAGGAAAAACAAGGAGCAGAAATAGAAATTGTTTTCTCTTTCTTTCCTCTGTGCTCCTCTATGAAAAATCCTGAAAGAGAGAAGAATGTGCCTGCCACACCCGAGGGAGTGGAGAGACAGAAGGGGGCATACCTGTGGGGAGAAGTAGAATAATAGGATGGCTTGGGTTGGAAGGGACCTTAAAGATCATCTAGTTTCAAATCCCCTGCCATGGGCAGGGCACCTTCCACTAGACCAGGTTGCTCAAATCCCATTCAATCTGGCATTGAACATTTCCAGGAATGGGATATTCACAGTTTCGGTGAATGCCTCACTACTCACATAGTGAAGAATTTCTTCCTTATATACAATCTAAATCTACCCTCTTTCAGTGTAAGACCATTACCCCTTGTCCTATCACTACACACCCTTACAAAAAGCCCTTCTCCAGCTCTTGTCAGCCCCTTTTAGGTACTGGAAGACCATGGTGAGGTCTCATGGAGCCTTCTCTTCTCAAGGCTGAACAATTCTGACTCTCTCAGCCTCTCTGCCTCTCTTCATAGAAGAGGTGCTCCAGTCCTCTGAGAATCTTCATGGCTTTTCTCTGGACAGCAACAGATCCATTTTCATGCTGGGGGCCCATCATAAATGGAATACGTAGAGTGGGTTGCAAACTTCACCACAACCCCCTGCACCCTCGGTTTCTGCTGCCGTAGTGGGTAGATATCTTGCTTTTTAAGTGTCTTCCAAAGAGGTTCTGCCGAGGGTGCAGATAGAGTGGCTGCGGAAAGATGCGGGCTGGCGGGACCAGATTCCGTACCCCATCCGTGTGGCGGTCCGTGGCTGGCTGCCGGCGGTGGCTCGGAGCGCGCAGAGCGGGCAGCCTGCCCTGCGCCGTGCGGGACCGGGGCTGGCCCGGGCGGGCGTGCAGAGCCGCCCAGCCCGGCTCTAACTTATTCCCAGCGCTCCCCGTGCCGTTCCCAGCCCGGAGGCTGTCCGGGTGGCCAGCAGGGTTTGGTGTCCTTCGGCTGCCACCTCGCGGGGAAGGAGCCCCTGGCCGCACACCTCCGTTTGCTGCTGCTTTTCGCACATGCTTGTTGTCTGAGCTCCTCCGGGCGCCACGTCCATGCCCGAACAGCTCTGCTGGAAGCCCCGCTTTTCCCCCTGCAGTTCTGAGCCCAGGCTGGTACTGGCTGCTTGCCTTTGCAGTCCTCAGATGCCCTCTGAGATGCAGAAGAGATGCCCTCTTCCCATAAGCGTTATAATTTCCCTCTACCTGTCTCGCTCATCCTTGCTCTCCTCTACCTGGTCAGGACCTAATTTCTTCTCTTTATCTCCCCTTTTCCCAGGACCTGTTCTCATTACTTACTTAACCTTTGTGCTTAAGTAACATCATCCATTTCCCCATCCTCACCCTGGCTGACCTCTCCTCCCTTTGCCCTCTTCCATGTAATGACCTGAGCATCCCAGTATTACCATTTCAGCTAAGCATTCCAATATTACCAGTATTACCTGGTATTTCCTGTGCTGTAGCCCAGCATTGGTACAAGTTCGGGGTTCATCTGTCACCTCAGTCCACATTACCCCCTTCCTATATCTCTTATCATAGCAGTCATTTCCCATGCCTCTGCCCAGATGCCCTTAAGTATTTTTCACCACCTCATGCAGCCCCCAAGCCCCAGTGGGCACTGTAGGTTTTAAGAGGCCAACACAAGCCATGCGGCAAGGCCAGTGCAGGGCTAGCCTTCCAACCTCAGACACTGCTGCAGAAGCAGGATATGTTGCAAGTTTTTGTGATTAAAAAAATCTCGTTTCTCCCTTTCCTGGGAAGATCTGAACACTCCACAGCTAATTCTTCCTACACTGAGGAGTTTCCGTAGCCTGGCTCTTACTTACTGAGCAGAGGAGGCTGCAGAGAGCAGAGTGACTGAGACAGTTTTAATCTAACCAGTTCAGGTAGCAACTAATAGCAGGTGACGTGCCAGGCCACCTGTTAATGCCAAGGTCCTAAAGTCACAGGAGAACACAGCACCCATATTTAATATGGGGCCACAATGTCATCGCTGGCAGCTGACTGCTGCTGTGCTTCTTCAAGAGCTGAGGGAGGCTATGGATATGGAAGTCTCCAGGCAGTCCAGAAGTGACCAGATAAGTACACAGAAGAAGAAATTAATCCCAAAGTGGTGCAGCTTCTGCTGGCTCATAATGACTGTGAAGCAGCTGAGGTAGGCCAGTATGATGCCATGCTGGCCACACTCTCCTGGCTGGCCCCCACCCAGCCCCCACAGCAGTGGAGGACAGCAGTGAAGGTTACAGGTCTCTTGGACTGACCCGGCAAAGGTCTTTCCTTGTGGTGTGTTCCTCAGGCTGTTTTTGAGGATGAGAGCAGCTCTTGGCTTTGCAATCTGGCTGTGGTTTGCTCTGAATGTAAGCAGCACCCTGCTTTTCTCATCTTCCTCTGCCACCTAATCCAAGTCCCCCATTCTTCTCGCTGTGTCTTTTCCTACACTCTTTGTGGCAGGAGGAGCAGTTCTTGAAGCATCACACACACAAGCATTACAGCTATCCCACGCCAAGCCTGGTGCAGTAGCACACACCCCACGTCCTCTCTAGTGAAACCTTGGCTAGGCTGGCTGGCAGTCCTCTGCACGTGGGGGCACACAGCAACTCTTCTGCCCCATGCTGCATGGAATGGTTTGCCTGCAGGAGTGTTAGGCACTAGGTGAAATTACTGATGTCCCAGACAAAAGGGTCTTCTGCATCTTCACTCACAAGTATGTGGAAGCTCTCCCAGAAGCATTAGGGGGTCTCCTGGAGCCTCTCTGTGCCAGGCTGTTGTTCTGGGCTCTTGCACGCAGGCGGGTGGGCAGGAGCAGTGAGGCCACCATGGCATGGCTCTGTTTTTCCCATTGTTAAATTTAAGGATGCAGCTACAGTTACACTGTCTTGGAGAGAGGGGTTGGATGGGGGCTGCACATGGTCCCCTTCAGCCATGTGAGAATTACAGCTCTGTAAATCTTGGCCAAGGCTACATTGTGGCGTGGCACCAATGCCGATCACCCAGGCTGAACGTGTGTCACAAATAAAGCCTTGGAAACACAGGATGCTGTGTTCCATGAGGCTGTTGCAGCACAGTTAGGCACCATGGCAGGGCTCCAGCTGCCTCTGCACCAGGTATCCAAATATCTCACATTTGGAGCAAGGAATAGCAGTGCAGTTTTCCTGCCCTTGACAGTTTTCAGTCTGCTCCGTCTTGATTTGCTTAATGGGATCTGACTTGGTCAGCATTTAGAGTCTGGAGTCCCTTAGGGTTTAGCTGTGAAATGCTGCCAGATATTCATATTAGCTCATCAGAATCAGAAACCCAATTTCCTCTCCTTCAAAGCTGTTGCGTGGTCACGGACTTGACAGCGCTGCCTAATTGCCGGGGCGGGGTGGGAGGGATGAATAGCTCGGGATATTACAGCAAACTCCCAGAGCACAGGCTCAAGGTCACCGAAGCGGGAGACCGCAGGGACAGCCCGAAGCTCCCGATGCCAGCGGACAGGGAGCAGGGATGGGCAGCCAGGGCTGTTTCTGGGGGGGCTTTCTGCGGTCTCCACCGGCGGGGGCGGCTCCACGCGGCGGCCGCCAGAGGGAGCCAGAGACCGCGGGCTGGCCCGGTGCTGCTGCGGGACCGGGATGGCCGGGGGAGGTGACACGGGGGCTGCGGGACCGGGATGGCCGGGGGATGTGACACCGGGGCTGCGAGACCGGGATGGCCGCGGGATGTGACACCGGGGCTGTGGGACCGGGATGGCCGCGGGATGTGACACCGGGGCTGTGGGACCGGGATGGCCGGGGGATGTGACACGGGGGCTGCGGGACCGGCATGGCCGGGGGATGTGACACGGGGGCTGCGGGACCGGCATGGCCGGGGGATGTGACACCGGGGCTGAGAGACCGGGATGGCCGCGGGATGTGACACGGGGGCTGCGGGACCGGGATGGCCGGGGGATGCGATGGCATGGGGATGTGCGGGGATGGCGAGGGGGCTACAGGGCAGGGAGTTTGCGAGCGGTCTGTACGCCGGGGGCTGCAGGGATGGGGGATTGCGGGGGGTCTGTGCGCTCGGAGGCTGGGGGCTGCGGTGTGCGTGTGCCCACCTGGGGGAACCGTGCCCACCTGGGGGAGGCGTGCCCACGCGTGCCTGGCCACATGTGCACGTCCCGCCGTGCAGCAGCGTGGGGATGGCACGCTCGGGGAGGGCAGTGTGCAGGGAGGGGGTGTGCGAATCAGGTGTGCGGGTTCTGCAGCACACCGTGGCCGCTGCGGGGCTGGCACTGTCCCCCCAGCGTGGGCGCTCACCCGTGGACCTGTGGGAGCGGCAGGGGCGTGCACAGCCCACAGCAGCAGCTGTTTGTGCACATACATGGAGAAGTCATCATGCAAACATGGGCTGGCACAGCCTGAGGTGTGCCTGGGAGGGAAGGGTGACAGCCATAGAATGAATTGAAAATGGATGCTACTTCCTGCAGAAACTCTCGCTCAAAGACAAGCATTTTATTTTCTTCCAGCACTTTCACTCTCTTTCTTATTACACTTGAGCAGCTGTTGTTCTCCAAACCATTATTCTGTGATAGAATTATAACCTCCCCACATTTTTACAGTGCTTGTGATAGTAAATGTAGCACCCACAGCGTGTACTCTTTGTGCTGTAAAACCCAGAGATTCCATGTGGCCCACAGGGTTATGTGCGGAGGCCACACTGGATCCCAGTGCTCCTAGTCAGCCTAACACAGTGCCCAACATGTGCATGGCCTGCTGGTGAGAACAGCTGCTGGTGCTAGCCTGTGGTGTGGCACAGAAGATGAGCAGGACTGCACATGGAGAGGTTTCTGCAGCCATCTGACTGGGACACATAGGGAGCCACAAGAACATGTATCATGTCTCATCTCTGGAGATGGGAGTTTTGGCTTTTCAAATGCCTTCAAACTTAGACACAGAAGCTCAAGCAGAACAGAAGCTGGTGTGACCCTCTCCCAAGTCCTCCATCACACCACATGTCTTTGTGTGTCCTCTCTTATACCTGGATATTGCAGAGGCTCATCTCTTCACCACACCACTACCACACCACGCCATGTCCCTGCCCCCAGTCCCCACCAAGCTCACAAACTCTTATGTGTGCATTTAGATGCATTAAGGAAGCAGTACCCAGACAAGGCCAAATGTCCCCTTGCTTCTGCTGTGCTGGGTGTGCAGTGCTTGCCACCATTGGTGCAAATGCTCTTGCTCTGGTTGCATGGACACCCTAGAAAAATGGCAAAGAGGAGGAATGGTTGTCACGAGTATGATACGTACATGTCCATGTATGTGTTAAGACAAATATTATTTAAGCCAGATAGTAAAAATGTGGTGGCTGGATTTTTTTTGTGGGCAACAAACACACCCTGCCTGGTGTGCTCTTGTTTATTTGCTGGGCCAGAGGAGTCATGTTTTGTGCCAAAAAGGGTTGCAAAAGGTCACAAACAGCCACCACACCATTATTCGACTGTGAGAGATACTTTTTCTGAAACATAGGTAAGTTTGGGGTAGTAGCTGAACTGAAACTTGTTCCTGAGTTTAGGGGAGGAAGTCAAACAAGCGAAAAAAACAAATGTTGTAGGATTTGTGTGACAAGACACAAAAGATGCAAGTGGACTAACTGAAAAAAAGAAGCCATAGATGGAACATAAATTTTCCACACAAATCAGCACATATTTACTTAATAATGAAAGAATAGAACTGGGGCACAAACAGCTACTCTAGTCAGCTACCTTAGGAAGAAATCAGACAAATGGAAGTGCAACGGAATTTGAGGGATTCTGGAGACATCCCTCTTGGATTTGCTGCCTTTTAGTCACCAGTTTGAGTTTAATCGTGCTGAGCAAGCCTGTGGCACCTGTGTTCCACCCAGGAAGCAGGGCTCTTCACCTCTGCATGCTGTGAGGGAGCAGTTGTACTTCAGTCTCAAGGAGCTCTCCTGAACAGGGCCTTTTTTTTTTTTTTTGGCTCCCCTCTGCCATAAGAAACAGCTTTTTTTGGTAGTAAGCATGACTTCTTTCTTCCACAGCAGGATCAGTTCCAAAATTAAACCTCACCTCCATCTCCACACGCCAGCATCTTAGAGGCACATATATGTACAAATGCACACGTACATGTGCACTTTGTGTGCACATATGCATGGGGAGCCTGCATGTACAGACCCACAGCCACATGCACCTCCCTGACCAGTTATAAAGAAAAGGCTGCCGAGGCTTGGGATTGCAGGGTGAATTTAAAGCAGCATCACTGCCGTTAAAGCCATCCAGAAAAGGGAGCCCATAAATGAGAGGATGAATGAGAAGATGTCAGGAGTGTTAGCGCTTAATATTCCCGGAGCGAGGCTGCATTATTTGTTGCTGCAGCAGCGCGCTTCTCCCTGCCCCCTCTGACAGAGCCGGCAGATGCGCATGCACACACGTGCAACTTCATTTCCCACCCTCATGAAAAATCAACCTCCCCATCATACCCTGCACCCTCACCCCATAGATGTCGTGCCACGGGGCTGTAAGTGCCACAGCAAAGCCTTCCTCCACCCCAATTCAGAAACAAATCACTACAGTGCAGCCCTGGGAGGGAGGGGAGGTGTCTGCTGGTTGGGCCCATGTTTTATTGATCGGACCACGGTGATGAATCAGACAGGTACTGGCCACTACCCAGAATTACAATGAGTCCTGGCATCTCAGGGCCACCACTGGGAGGGCAGCAGAGCAGGCAGAGGTGGGGGTGGTGACCATCTGCAAAGGTGTGAACCATATCCCTGCACTGGAAGGCCAGCAGCAGCTCCCAGCTGGAGGCACAGCAAGGGCTGGGATGTGGTCAGCAGCCAGGGTTGAGCCTTCCCACTTGCTCCAGGCCATGTTCCTCCAGTTGGGTGCTGTTTAGAGAGCCACATGCCACTGGAGTATTGGGCTGAGGGAAGGAGGATGCTGATGAGCTGGCAGGCAGCAGCCTGGGCTGGAGGGAGGCTCACCAAGGTGGGAAGGCAGCTGTGCCCTACAGCCCAAACCCACCACTGCAGGAGCAGCCTGGGACTGAAGCGCTGTGTTCCTGTGTCGCCCCCATCTCACCCAGCCTCGTGTAATCTTGTCTTCTTTTCTCTCCCTTCTTGCACCCTGCAGGACCCGGCACAGGGAGAGTAGACAACGGCTCCATGACTTTGGCCGTCCCACTGTGGCTTCTGGCAGCATCCCTGCTCTGCCTACTCAGCAAATGTTAATACAAATCAGAATTAAAATAATAATATTAATAATAATTAAAAAACATCACGACAACAACAACAACGACAACAACACACAAAACAAAACGTGTTATACAGGAGACAGAGCAAAGAGAGGGGAGAGAGAAAAAAGGGGGGGGGAGAGAGAGACACAACTGTTTCTTTCACAACTTTTGTGTGTTCAGAAGCGAAGAGGGGGGAGAGGAAAAATTACAGCAAAGAAGACTCAGCAACATTTAATCCAAAACCTGAAAAGCCGGCTGTCAAGTCATCGACTGCCTAGGAGCCAACACGAAGCAAGGGAGAGAATGGGGCACCAGCAAGGATCGTGTCGCCAGAGGATGCTGCAATGTAAACAATCCAACAAAACCTGCAAAGCCAATCAAAAAGAAGATCCCTTTTCTTTTCTCTCCTCCTTCCTCTTTTCCATACTCCCTCACTTTCCTTCCTTCCTCCTCTTTCTTTCTTTTGCAGAAAGAGGTCTTTGCTTCGGTGTCTATAGCCATTTAACTTTTTGGATGCCCTGGGTCATTTTTGTGAGCTAATGCTCCACTAGTTCATACTTTTAAAAACAAATTAAAAAAAAAAAAAAAGGAGAAAAGAAAAAAATAGCCACAAACCAGAGCAAGTCACCTAAAGCTCTCTGCACACTGGTGTCCTGTGAAGAACTCCTTCCTCTCTTCACTTCACCCTGCACTCATGTGCACCCAGCCCTTGCTAAACACCTTATTTCCTGTCCCCTCCTTCATGCAACATCACCCCCACAGGCCTAATCTAAAGCTGTGTCAACTCTACTGAAAGCCTACTTTTCTTATTTTTCTTTTAAAATCCTCTTCTTTCCCCACCCCTCTCAATTCAACCAGGTGTCTTTCTCTTTCTCCTGTGTATGCCTGTGTGCGTGTGTGCATGCATGTGTGGCTCTTGCTCCGTCTTCATTCTTCCTCTCTTTCTCTTGCTTTCTCTAAGCATGCAAAATGAACAGTCCATGTGTACATACGCTCATCCTGTTGTAGATAATGTCCTGCCTGGTGAGTGTGAGACAAGATGCAGAGAGATCACTTAGGCAGAGAAGAGGGGTGAGGAGAGAGGGTCAGCTACAAAACAGGTTCACATTGTGTCCCCTCTCCTGTGTCCTCACTGGCTTTTTGTCTTCTGGCCACCTTGCAAGAGTCAGTCTGCACCGTTGTCTAGGCTTTTTCTCCTCTCCTACTTCCAACCTGTTTGGCTCTCAGCCTCCAAGTACCAGCACAGCAGCTCTTGCTATGCATGAGTGCTTGCACACTCACATGGGGGTGTGCACTCATGTGCAATTGTCCAAGCAAGAAGAAGAAACCAGGACTGGCCTACAACACTATGGACTGAAGAGTGCAGTCACCATTCCTCCCGGGGATGGGAGGCTGGGCTGGTGGGATGTGAGTGATGAGACCTTGGATGTCACCAAGCAGCCATTCCTTTTAGGTACAGTGTGCATAGGAACGATACCTCAACATGAAAACCACAATCTGGTCATTCCTAACCATTTTGGTAGACATACAAAAATAGAGCCAATACTCTTTTTTGCTGCTTTGTTGGTTTTGTTCTTACTGTCCTCCCCGGTATAAAAGGAAATGTAGGCTGTGTAAGGGTGAGTGTGTGTGTGTGCATGTGTGTGTGCTGTATACCACTGCTATGACAAAACTCACTGCAAATTCCACATTTGAAAGAAATTGGGTCAGAAAATATCCAGGATCTGCAAATGTAAGAAATAAAATAAGTGTCAGGTCCAAAATCCTGGGCTTACAAAGAAGGAGCTTAAAATGATGCAGCGAAGTGGGCAGCACAATTTCCCCTGCTCTTCTCTTATCTCAAGGGTGCTGGTCTTGCTGGAGAGTGCCCCACACTTCCCATGTGGCAGAATCACATACAGAGGTGCCAAAAAAAGAGGCTTTAGTGGTTCCCAAGTGAGGAGGCGAGAAAAAGCTGTGAGAAACAGGACTGAGGAACTGCTGGGCGGTGGCTGGAATTTGCCACACCAGCACAAGGCCTGCTGCAAGAGCCAGAGTGAGCAGGGGCTGCAGTGCCTGTGTGTGGGTCGGGTCAGTGGAGAGAAGACTCCTGTGTCCCCTGGCCTGTCACGGCCCATAGTATCCACCAGCAGCAAAGATGATAAAACACAGGGTTTATCAGGTTGGCCTTTGTTGGAGACAGAGGTGTGCAGGGGAGAGCTTGATTTAGCCCAGTGAAGTCGAGTGACCATTCCATGACAGCAGAGTGTTTTACAGGTGCTCAGCCACTCAGCTTTCTAGCAGCAGCCAGGTTGCTCCTCTTTGCCCTGGGCACTGGGGCAGTGGCAGACGCTTGGCAGCCCTGCTCACATGCAGGCAAGGGGGAAACAGCTTGGCTTTACAGTGTGCGGGGGGGGGGGGGGGGGGGGACCCGCCAGGGGGTCCCCTGCCGGGAAGGAAAGTTGGAATTGCTGCCTGGAGCCCGTCTCCACCTTAGCGTGGGTGGGGCACAGTCCGGTGAGGCTTCTGCCTCGCACTGGCCAGCGCTGATGAGCTCAGCTGTTCCAAGAGAGCAGGCAGGCAATTAAGCAGGCAGTCAGGGGCTCCTCCCAGGCAGACAGAAGTGCAAGAAAATTTATTAGAGACACATGAGAGGCTGAAGTTTGGGCATTGCAAGAGCTGCTGCAGAACTGGATGGTGGTTGTTTATGCTCCTCCAGACACCAAAGCCGTACCTGCAAGTTGCAAGTGGGCAGCTGGTGCTTGAAATCCATCCAAGACATCCAGGGATGGCTCCCTTCCTCCAAAATACGGCAGTCATTGATGGGACTTGGGCATTTCCTTTGGCGACTGGTGTGTGTCAGCCCACAAAAAAAATGCCCTGCATCCTTCAGAGCATTCAGACATGCCAGTCCTCGTGCCTGACTTTCAGGAGCGTGATCGAATTCAGAGTCTTACTAACAAGTCCAGATTTTCTGCTGCAGCAGGCCTCCTCTTTCCCGTGGTATGGCCCTGAGCTGATCCTAGTTCCAGGAGCCGGGTCTGGGAGCTGCACCCTTTCCTGCACACTGGCATGAGGGAAAACACCACAGAGCTCTTTCTCAGGGCTGTACCTATGCCTGGATTTATTGCCACAGGATTTATTTGTTGAAAAACGTGGGCAGCCTGCAGTGTCTTGCTGTGACAGGCTGCTCCTAAGGGCTGAGTCAAGCCCACTTTAGGTTCTTTGATGTCAACCCGGTTGCTATGGTAGCACCTATTCTCTGCATGTGTTTTTGTCACTGTGGGGTCACTCCTAGGCACTGGGGTCACACACACCAGACCCCTGTGGTGTGGTGGTGGTTATCAAATCCTGGCACCTCATTATCTCATGTCTGTTTTGGTTCAAAGGAATTTTGAGGGGATGTTTTTTTTTCCATGTCAAGGCGTATGGTTAAAAGGGAGATAACTCACTAAAAGCAGGACACCCATTTTTTGAAACCATCTGCCCATTAGTGGGGGAAATAGCCCCAGCTCCTGTGGTGGGATCTGGTCTTTCCTACAGGCCCTGACCAGATCTTTGTCTCTGTTTCATGGCTGTGAAATAGGGTGAAAGCCAGTTATTTGCAGACCTCTCTGAGAAAATTCACCAACGCCAAGTATGCCTGTTGTCTGCAGAAGTGCTGGGAACCCCACTCCTGGCAATGTCTTTTCCTAGGGAAATTGTGGGTAGGTTGGAGCTTGATTTTCTCCAAGAATCTGATCCTGTGAGCTGCAGTGTGCTTCACAGGGTGCTGTAAAAATCCCCGTTTCTCCTGAACTTTGAGAGACTGCTCAAAGCACCTGTTCAGAGGTGATTCCAGATAAATACAGGAAACACAGGCAAGGTCTAATGCTTTTTCCCATTCTTTCTCCACTCCATCCTCTGATGGAGATGTTGCAATGGCTTTTCTTGTGTCTCAGGCCCTTCTCTCTGAAACTCTTTCTCCTCATCACCTCTCTTCTCCATTTGCATTGCAATCTTTCTCATCACCTCCCAAAAAGCTGTGTTTTTGCTTTTTGCTGCCTCTCAGCTGGTTGGGGACCAGGGAGGGTGGGTGTTTGGAATGGGACACCAGTTCCTTGAGCTTGTCAGTGTAATTGTGTTTTATTGATGGAGATTTAACCTTTAGTGTTATAAAAAGATATGAACAAAATGGACAAAAACATTGTATTTCTTCTACTGGTTTGTAAATATTACAAGAGTTACACAAGATGTCTGGTAATGTCAAAGCAGAGGAACAAAAACTTAGATTTCATATATGGCCCCATAATTGCTAGCAGATTTCTAACCCTTTTCAGATGACTGAGAGGAGGGGTGAAGGCAAGTCTTTCTGAAAGGAACTGGGCAGGGGAAATGCAGCCACCCCAAGCCACATGAACTCCATGCACGACTGTAGCGTGTTGCTTGGAGCGTGTGTCTGGTGAGATGGAAAATGAAGCAAACGCCTGTCTCCGAACGGCTGGGAAGAGTGATGTGGGATGCTCCAGCCGACTGACACCTGTATCTTGGCAGTTGTGTTCATTTCTGTTTGTTTGCAGCCCCACACTCGCGAGCTTGTTGCTCAGTGATGTACCCTCTCCTCCTCCCCCATACCCGCTTCCTTCACCAGTGAAGTTGTGTTGCCCCATGCTAGCCCTGAGTGCATGTGAACATGCCATTCATGAAGATCTCATTGGTGACATGCATTGTGTCAAGAGTTAGTCTTTGTCTGCACATCTTTCTCACACCAGTGACTGTTCACCACTTGGGCCGATCGCTTGTGCACTGCTGCTTGCCCCACTGTTGGTCAAAGAACATCCAAGCCCCACCAGCTCTTCTTAGCTCCAGGTGCATCCAGACAGTGCTCTCAGGCCACCTGTCTGAACAACCCCGTTCTGAAAGTCCAGGCACACAGCATGGATAAAGCCACCATCAAAAGCCATGCTGTCTTCAGGCTGAGTGGAAGCTACACATCTGGAAGGAATTTGGGGGAGCAGCAGAAAGTCATGATGAAACAAGAGCATCTGGGAAGTTGGAGTTATGCTAGAATCCTTCACAGACCCACCAGCAGATGATATTTCAGCTCAGCTTTTGTGCAGTGTTTCTTCACTTTACCAGTCCCTGGTGAGGGTATCTGTGGGCACAGGGAAACACCTCCTCTCCTCCCAACCCCTCACACCTCTGCTTCCTCTCCTCCAAGCACACTGACCTGCAGCACAAATCATCATGGTGCTTGATGTGATGTAGCAACTGACATGGGGGATGGCTGACCAAGACAGTATGGCAGAGGAGGTGCCAGGGGGGTGAGCAGCTCTCTTTCTCTCTCTCTCTCTCTCCTGATGGTGCACAATCTAACTGCTTCTCTGACTCAAGGACACTAAACTTCTTGAGTTAGGGATGCTGGGAGCAAACTGTCCTGTGGGAAGCACAAAACTTGAGGCAGGGAAGTGATGGAGAAGCTGGTTGGTAATTTCCAAAATGTGATGCCGGTGGAAAAGGGTAGGGATGAGTGCTGTCCATCATCCATGCACAGAACTCTCAGGTTCACCAGTGAGGAGACCATGGCCTCTCAACGCTAATCTTAGAGTGGCTTCATTTCCAGTGGGATGCCCAGAAGATGATTTTTTTTATTTGCATGACTTTGCTGACTAAGAGCTGTGTCATACCACTAAAACCTCTTTCACTTTTCCTTCTTGTAACTTGCTAGAACAGTGATTGGGCAGCTCCCACAGCCCCCAGAATTTTGCCTAATGGTTGGCTTCCATTAGGGCAGCATATGGTTCTTGCTTGTTGGTTCACTCCCTGTAACAGGGAGCAGAACTCATGTGAGAGTACCTCGGTGTGGTCCTCTGTACCTCTGTGGCCCAAGGTGATGGAGTGAGGTGAGGAGACCTGCCACGGCAGGCCTTGGGTGAGAGAAGCAACTCTCCTCGTCAGGCCAGACAGGCAGGAAGCAAAGGGTCCTTCACTTGCTGCAGGCTTGGGTTAGATGGTGCCACGGCAACTGCTCTGCAAGCCTTGTAGAAGTGCCAAGGCAGTGGAGAAGGAGGGGGCAGTGACAGGGGGACATGACTGCAGCACAGGTGGTGGGGGCTGCATGAGCAGCAGAGCTGCTTGGGCAGTGCAGCTGGGGAATCGGCAGAGATTGCATCCCAGGTGGGCCCTTCTTCCCCCGCCTGTCCTCATGGTGCATCAGGAGCTCCCTCCTGGCCTCCCAGGGCATGCTCACCATGCAGCAAAATGGGCCTCAGTGAGTAAAGCAGTGTGACACCACGGTGGCTCCAGCCGTGTCCTGAGGAAAGGCACGTGGATGTTTCTGTTCATACCAGAGTGGTCTTGGGTGGAGATGAGGAGCAGGGCCTACCTAGGAGTCAGCCAGTGAGGAGAGCACATCCCAGGCAGGGCTGTCCTCCAGACTTGTGCCATTTGCTCCCCATCCAGGCACACGCCTGCCAGCCCCACGGCATACAGGCTACGGGAGCGCTCCTGGGGCGCTCTCCTTCCCCACACCTCCACCACACAGCCAGGCAGGCGCTCAGCCACCTGCTGCTGGCAGTGGCTCTGTCTGTGACACACAGCTGCGTTGTGACCTCCTGAGCAGCCAGGAGAAGGCGTGTGCATGCCTGTGCCTGTGCCTGCGGGAGCACACGTGCGTGCCAGGAAAGGAGGAGGGGGCACAGAGCAGGAACTTGCCTCCATGGTGCCACCTCCCAGAATCATTCACTCTTCCCAGCTGGAGCCAAGATTCATCTTCTAGACCTTGAGAATGAAGGCCAGTCCCTTCTTCTTGCTACATGGTGGGGTGGTTAGAACTCTCCTCATTAACAGTGTTATATACATATAAATATATATATATATATCTATATCTTTATATATATTTTTCCCCAGCACTGTAGACATGAGCTGAACTTCTCTTTAACGAAACGAGAAAATGGCCATTTTATTTTTTGTCATTGTTTTGGTTTTGAAAGTAGTTCTGTGAAAGAAAATTTTAAAAGCGCAAGTGTGTGTGTAAAAGAGCCAATCAAAAAAACTAAACAACCCAATGAACAGATGATCAAAACCCAGTGATGGAATAAAAAAAAAGAAAAGAAGCTTTTTATTTTTTTTCTCAATGTATTTAACTTCTGTTATCTCGTTTCTGTTTCTTTACATGTATGAATGCTCTGCTCTTCTGTGATCTTAAAAAAATACAAAAAAAAATACAAAAATTAAATAAACATGAAAATGAGGTAATGTTTCTTCATTTCCCCTCCATTCCTTGCACACTCTGGCTTGTCTCCTCTCTGATGATGTCTAGTGATGACTTTACAATCCACAGGGGAAATGTGGGCCAAGATACCCCTTCCTTCACCTTCCTTGGAGGGGCAAGGTGGTCCAGTGGCTTGGGATTGAGGGTGCTGTAACACCCCAAGCAGTCTGACCTCTTCAGTGCAGTGCCTGAGGTTGAAGAGAGCAGGCTGGCTGGAAATAGATGTGTGCTGGGGCTACCAGGAGGAGATGCCATAGACAAAACTGAAGTGCACACCTCTGAAGTCAGCACTTGCTTTCAGCTTCTTGTTTGGTTTGGTTTTTTTTAATTAGTTAAATCACATGATTGTATGTGTGTGTGCAGATAGAGGTTAGGATCGAGGCTGCAGTCCCAGGAGGGGAAGAACAAGGAAGATGATGGAAGCAATGGGCTGAGGCTGAGCTGCTTAGGTGAGCACAGGACAGGAGCACCAAAAGACAGAGCATGATGGTGGAGATGGTGGAGAGCAAGAAGGGGGCTGGTGGGGAAGAAGGCAAGAAATGCTGGCCAGGAAACATCAGGGTGGAGCACTGGGGTGGTTTTGTGACATGGAGGGAGTGGGAAAGCAGGGGAATAGAAATGGCATGGGGCTTGGAATGAGGGCAGCCGGGACACTGGGAAAAGGTGCTGGAGTCTTGTGCCATGGTCACAAACAGGCATGAAAGGAATAGGTTAGAAGGGAGCCCGAGGAAGAGGGCATCAGAGTAGCCTGGGCAAGTTTACAAGCAAACACAGCCAAAGGGGTGAAGAAACCGAGGAGCAGGAAAAACCCTGGTCAAAGGAGAAAGCAGCACCTGAGCAATTTAAATGTGAGGGTTGGGCAACCCAGGGCATCTGTAGCCAAATTATTATAATGGGGGTGTGTCATGTAAATGCCACCCGACAGTCACAGCCTGGCATCACTGTCCTTTTCCCAGTGGGAGAGTCTCTATTTCCTGGTGGCACCCAAGCACACAGCTAACTGTGCTACTCCACAGGGCAGCATGTGCCTGCACCCAACACCAGGGCAGCAGCACAAGGCTGCACATGGCCAGGCTCAGCCTGGGCTGCAGGAGAGCCTGGCTGCAGCTCTGAAAGGGAGGTGGTCTCATCCTCACTCACTTCTTGAGCATGAAAAACCAGGGCTTCTTATTTCTGGTCATACTTATGGTCTGTTTTGCCCACGCCTATGTGTTGCCTTCCCGGGCTCTGTGTCACCTTCCACTGTCTCTCCTGTTGCCTATTTACAATCCACTGGGGCAGAGACTTGAGACCTCCATACAAAACGGGGGTATTTTCTATGACAACTTATAGCTAATTTTGTTTCTGGCACATAACACATAGAACCGTGTAAGCCTGGCTTCCAGTAGAGTACAGACTTTTCTTAAATTGTGTGAAATTAAATAAAACCAGAGCTGTCAGAATCTCAGCACAAACAGTGGGCTAAGCAGAGGTACATCCCTGAGCACGAGGTGCAAGCAGGGTGGTGAACATGAACGTGAGTAGCACTTTCCACACCTTTGCTATTTGAGACCGAAGAGCGGTGAGGGGTTATGAACCCTCCTCTATCACCATCATTCCCTTCCATGGCACTTCCGTTCCCTTCCAGAGCCAGGGAGTGCAGCATGGAGGATCACAGCAGAGCTGGTGGGGAGAGTGCCAGGGCAGGGGGTACCACTGTGCTCTGTGGATATTAAGGTCAGTACTGAGCTTTACTGGCTGGTCACTGAGGTGGAAACAGGCCAGGTTTGTGGGGCTGTACACGAATGACAACAGCACTACCAAGTCTTCATGTCCATGTGTGTGCCCTGAACACACCTGGAAAATCTGCCTTTGCCTTAAAGCTGAGGCTGAAAATAAGACAAGATAAACCCTGGCAAGAACACCTTCTCTTTTCATTAACATTTTAAATGGTTATTTTTAATGGTACATTTAACTAACACTAAGTTATCCATGGGAAGAGAATTTGGCTGTTAACACTGGCATCTGCTTAACAAACAAGCTTTGCATTTGGTGAGGCGTGAGCTTAACACCAATAGTACTCCTTGCTAACAGCAGACTCATTAATATTAATTCCTGCTTTTACCACCATGAAGAGCTTTTTGTATCTGTAAGAGCAATTATTAGATGTACCCCATTCCCCCTGCAAAATGTACACAGGAAATTATTAGCAGTCATACAGACCGACCAATAAATGAAGATCTGAATTCTTAGCACTTACTATAACTCAAATCTTCCAGAAGAGTAAGAAAAGTGATGAGATGTTCTGGGGATGGTGCTCTTCATCTTTCCCACGGAGGAACTTGGACTATGTTCAAGCACTGCTAAATTGCACTTGGAAATTAGTTAAGGGTTATGGTACTCAAAGGCTATGGGAAAATGTGTGTCCATAAAAATATCTTGCAATTCAGCCAAGACTGGCATTTGTTACCCAAAGCAGGCATTGTCAGGATGGGCAAAGAGATAAACAGCTATGGATAAAACACCAGAACTTAAGGTGCAGCCTCACCAGTGCCCAGCACAGGGGGACAATCCCTGCCCTGGTCCTGCTGGCCACACCGTTGCTGACACAGGCCAGGATGTCACTGGCTTTCTAGGGGAACAAGCTGGCTCATGTTCAGCCACTGTCAACCAGCACCCCCAGGTCCTTCTTTGCTGGACAGCTTTCCAGCCACTCTTCCCCCAGGCCAGTTTCACTGCATGGGGTGGTTGTGACTCAAGGGGAGGACTCAGAACTTTGCCTCACTGAATCTCACGCTGTTGGTCCCAGCCCATCAATCCAGCCTGACCAAAATCCCTCTACAGAGCTTCCTACTCGCCAGCAGGCCAAGGCTGCCACACTTAGTGTCATCTGCAAACTGACTGAGAACAAGCTGAGCTTTCATCTGAGAGCTGGAAATTGCATTGCTTTCCACAGAAATATCTGTACCTAACACCTTTTTATCAGTCTGTTGGCTGTGTTATGAATTCTGTCCACACATGCCAGGTGTGGTATCTGCAAAAACACTTTGGAGACTATGAGCTTTACCCAATGCTTTCTGATGTTTAATACTTTCCGAGTATATGGTTTGTAGAACATTTACTGCTTCTCCTTCAAAAGTGTCACCTTTGGAGTTAAGCTTAAAAATGGTGCATTGACCAAGAAACTAGAGGAAAGAATGTTTGAACCATTTTCACAAAGAAGGCTAATTGAAATGCTTAATAGAATTGTCACACATTCCAAAAACCTTGATGATAAATCTGATTTTATATCTTTTAAAATATTACAAATGATTACAAAATGCTGACCAATATTACTCTGCCAGTAGAAAGCTACTCCAAAATTTTTTACAGGGCTGGAGACCAGCTAAGCTTGGTTTGGAAATCACACCTCAGCATTGATCTGCTGGTGTCCCATTTTGCATGCTGATGTTTTTATCCAGGTCTGTGCCCAGGATTCTATAGGGGTTGCAGTCCCCTTATATCTGACAGGATGCAGTACTACCAGTTTGTGGAAGTCACTGGTAGAAGTGGATGATCCCACCTTCTTCTGCCAGCTCAACACATGAATCTGAGTTTTCCATCTCATCTCAGCCTCCCAGGCTGTTTTCTTAGCTTGCAACTCATTTTGCAAACCAGTTCTCCTGAACAAGGAAATCACTCCTGGATCTTAGCTTCTCAAGGATGCCACACCGACAGAGGGTCATTGAGGATGCACAAGGCATTTGACACAAGTGTAGGAATCCAGCAAAGCTTCAGTCCCTTGCAGTTCACTGGCTCCCAGTGACTGGCCCTGTATTCCTGTAGGGAATATATTGATCTCTGGATGTGGCTTCGGATGGCACAAGTTTTGGGAAACAGGCATTGAGCAATCATCCAGAGCAGCCATGAGCTGCTGGCAAGCTTGAGCTAAGACTGTGCATCCTTTTTGAAATATGGCTTGGGAAGCCTGCTCAAATAAAGCAGACTTGCCTGCTTGTGGGTCCACCACCCATCGTAGAGCGGCCTGAGAACTTCCAGCCGTGCAAAACCTCTCCCAGGTCATCTCACTGGCTGCTGACTTCACTGGTTTGCATAACAGAGCCAAGACAAGCCCCTTCCCAGCACCTGGTGTGTTGGCTGTCTGTCTAGTGAAGGGAGGGATGGGCTCTCCACATCTCTCCATGGGCAGTACTTAACTCAGCCTGAAATTCCTCCCACCACAGAGCCTCACACATCTTCTGCAAAGCCTCCTGACTCTGATCAAAGGTCTTCCCCATGGCACAGCTTGAAGATGTGCAGAGGCTCATTGCTGGAGGCAGCTGCTGATGACAGCCCCTGCGGCATGCTGTGGCCTCTCGCTGTGGGCAGAGCAGGAGCTGCTTTCCTCCGCACCCGCAGCACACAGCAGAAATGAGCACAGGGCCACGCTCTGGAACAATCTGCTCTTGCTGCTGCTGGTATGGGGCTCTCCTGCAAGGCTTTTCTGGGGCAGCTGTTGGCACAGCAGAGCTGCTGACAGGCATCAGGGCAAACCTCCCACGCTGCAGGATGGGGCTGCAGCTGCCAGGGCCCTGGTACCCAGCACAGGGAGCAGTGTGTGCTCTCTTAGCGGGGCAGATCGTGCACCAGAGCCCAGCCAGGCCTTTCACTGCCAAGAGATCTGGCAGCGAGTGGGCTGTGCAAGCACGGTCTGGGGCTGCTGTCTGCTTGAGGATGATCTAGGAAGGCATCTCCCTAGGGAGATGCACATCTTGGAGTGCTCGAGAACCAGAGGGCTGTGGAAAAGATGCGAGGATTTGTGCTGCTGGCTGCAGGGACAAGATCACTTCCTGCGGGCTGAGGTGAGCAATCTTTGTAAGCCAGCAGTTGGGAGTCAGCTCCTGACTCCAAGCAAACCTGAATTAGCTTGAGGGAAAAGACCTCAAGAAGCTCAGAGGACATTTTCAATGCTGTCCAAACCCTTCCTCTTCTACTTGTTATCCCCATTAGCTATTTTCCATTGAAATGGAAATATAGAAAGATAACAAACACCTCTCTCAAGGGGCTGTAACCCTTACAGATAAAGGTTCAAAAGTTCTCTAAAGCACCTCCCTGGCCCCAGCCCCTGGCAGCAAAACCAGACTAACAGCATCTGACTGACACTGAGTGGTAGCTGAGTTAACAAACCAAGAGCTTTTAAGGAGAATGACTGAAGAAAAGGGGGAAAAAGGCACTGGAGGCACTTTGTGCCTCTAATGATGGCTTTGATGTGGCAAATGAGGGAAAATTAGCACCAGACAGACAAATGGAAACTCATTTCAAGAAGCTCTGAATGATACAGAATTGCAAAGAGAAGCTCAGAAGATTGATTCCTTAGCAATGAGACTTTATTTCCCAAGGAGCTGCTCTTGCTCATCCCTTGAGTCAGTTCTCACTCACTCCCTTGCTCACTGTCTGTACTCTGGGAGCTCTCCCTTTATGCCTTTTTAGTGGTCCCCCCTTGCTCTTATATAAATAGAGCTGCAAAAACAGTTATTCAGAGCAGGAGTGTGAATGTGCTTTGATCTTCCCCCCCCCCCTTTTAAAATTTGTGTCTACAGTGGTTTTTTACTGCATCAAAGGTGAACAGGAGCAGGAACTCATCACTACTCCGGTAGCCAAAATCTGTTGTGTCCAGCTTCGCACAGCAGCTGAGAAACTGGGATGGTCTGATCACAGCTAAGGTCAGGGAGGTCTGGCTTGGGACACAAGAAGAATGGCTGTGTGAGGTGGTTTTTGCTTGTATACCAGAGGGAACAGGCCCATTAGTCAGTCGGTTGAGCAATTTAAATAAATTAATTGGTGCACTCTGCTCATCTCTAAAGCACTGGCAATGCCATTGCATTCTTTTCCTTTATCTGTGACATCTGGTTGTTTGGTAGTCTTGTATCCTCTTTCCCTAAGAGACAAAAGCTTGTCAAAGGTGGGAAGAGGTGCACGTCATGAGAAGGGAGCCCGTGCACTGCTCTGTGCCTCCTTCTGCATCTGGTACTGACTCCAGGGTCACCTGTGAACAAGGCACAAGGCTTGACAGCCAGGCCAGGGTCTTGTGTTCAGCCAAAGCAATGCAGTAACTTAGGGAGTTGGAAGTCTGCAGCCTGGGACTCTCACTGTGGCAGCAGTTTCTGTCCAGTGCTTACAAACAGCAGAGATGCATACCAGAGGTACACTTGTACCTGCCTAAAGTCCTTAACAGCTCCTGAGCTAACTGTGCCAGACCTGACTCATTGCCCTGGATTAAGCCTCACTTCAAAAGTTTGGCATCAGCTTGGCGTGAGAGGTTACTCAATGGTGAATCAGGCACAAATGTTTTGGGGTTTTTTTGCATTATATGCATGTTACCAATCTCTAGGGATCACCCTAAGGTGAAGAGCACAGTGATACTATTTGTGCTCACCATTATCTCTGTCATGTGAAAAGGTCTCTGTCATTACTGTGCAATTTTGATTCTCACACAGACACCTTCTTTAAGCACCAGGCATCCATGTGGTGAAAACCAGCACTGATCTACCAATATCAGTGAGTCTGCTGGGCTGGCCAGTGAGCTCCTCTCCCATGGCAGAGTTATTAGACCTGTCAAACAGAAGAGATTCACCCATGTCACATAATGATGGGCCTCTCTGCTTGACACATGCCACAGAGGCAAAGGACACCTGTGACATCTACTTTGGAAACTTGAAGTCCTTCTGTACTAAAATGGCAGTCTTACCTCAGAAACTTAATTTGCACGACACCCCATTTAGCTGAGCTGCCCTTTGTACGGCAGCCCTTGAGAAAGGCTCTCTGGGCTGTCACTGATCTGTGCGCACCCCGTGTTTGCAGTGGGACCTGGTGCTGGGCTCACTGGTCCCTCTGGTGATGGTTGCACATCTACATCCCTCCAATGCCAGCAAATGGCCATGGGCAAACCCATCAGAGGCGTGGGCAGTGGCTGAGTCTCACCCAGTGACTGTCAGGCACCAGGCTGCTCTAATAACTTTCTTTTAATGAGTAAATTACCTGAATCAAAATCAGCTTCCCGATACTTTGCAAATAAAGACTAAAGAAGTGTTTGACAGGTGCTCAGCTCCCTTCTTCTCTACTCTTGTTCTCTTGCTTCTCTGTTTTTCGAATCTCATTTCCACATTCTTTGGCGTGAGATGTGGTTATTTTCCTTGCTAGGTTAGTTTTTGTCTCTTTCCTTTCTGTTTCTCATGCATGAGTTTGTCGAGCAAGCACAAGCCATTTGGCCCACATTGATTATTTATGAAGGTGGGAACCTTTTATCCCAACTGCTTAGTAACTTAACGCTGGTGTAGAGAGAGGCTGCCTGCAAGAAGCTACATGTCTTGCAGGAGCTGGGAGACAGGGAAGGAGGCTGAGGCATTTCAGTATCCCATAGGAAGGGCGTGGAGAAGGGAGACAAATAGGGCTGAACCCACTCTGAAGGGTGATTTATCTTTAATGCCACCAGAAAGTAGGGCTAAAATTATACCTTTGGGATTTGAGAGTGCTTTGTGTTCACCTTGCAGAGTTCCTAAGAAAGTATCAGTAAAAAATGAGGTCCATTATTATAAATTCCAAAAAGAAGGGATTAAATTTTCAGGACTGAGTGCAAAGAGAACATGGAACATCTGCTTTTGTATCTGCAGATGCCTCACTGTTGCCTGGGTGCCAGCTGTACAGTCTGACTTCTGTGAGTGAGGGCAGAACCAAAAAGAACAAAAGATTTCCAGTTCAAGCCAGGCTTAGTGGAAGAGGCGTTGCAGCCCTCCGGTGAGACTGCATGCCGTGATTTCTGCAAAACCAGGCAAGTCACACACTCCTAATGGGTCACTGGGACGTGGTCAGGTGGAAACAGAAAATGTGTTTGCCTCCTCAGCCCCCACCCCTTCCTAGCCCAGCTTTTTGTGTTTTCTCTCTTTTCATTGCCAGTCTGCTCACAGTGCACTCCACTAGTCCAGAAGATGGGGAAGAAATACATCTGGCCAAATGTTTACAAAGACATTTACAGAGGGTCACCCGTATGAAATGTGCTGTTGGGAAGATCCATTCTCAGGATCCAACATGCAAATACAAGGCTGGCAGTCTGGAATGGTGTTGTCCCTTTCCTGTATGCATAAGTATGCAGGAAGGCAAATTCATTGCGTGTTGGAAACTGGTCTCAAGCAAAACAAATAGATCAGCACCAAAGGACAGGAGCTGAACTGTTTTATGAATGGAGATGCTATTAGAGTGCACTGCAAACAGGATAATGGAATATCAGCTGAAATTTCATTTTACTGTTACTACTAAATCAAAATCCTACACAGAGTTTAATATAGTTCTCCTAAAAATTTCCTGTCATTTCTGCTCTTCCCTTCATCCAGCAACAGCTGAACATGTCATATTCCAATCTGTCCCATGGCTTATGAAAAAAAAATGTTGTATGGAAAAAATATTTTATGGGACCATAAATTTAAATGCTGCTCCAGCATCAGTGCCTTTCAGACAGAGCATGTTACAGGAGCTGCCTTTGAGGTGACCAGCCAGAACAGAGTATGGGTAATGTGAAGAAAGGAGGGAGCACACTGCCCTCTTCTTTAGCTGCCTGTTGTCAGGATGTGCCATGATATTCTTCCGTGGGATGAAAATGGGAAAAGAGCAGAGCATATCTGGGAGGCATCCGCAGTCAGCCAAGTGAGTACACACATGCACCATGGGTCCTGAGCCTCACTAAGCAAAGCACAGGCCCCAAGGATCTCTGCTATCCTTTATGGCTTTTTCCACCACAAGCAGAGCAGCAGGCATAGCTGTGGAGGGAGGCTGATGTCTCTGTGGCAGGGACACAGTGAGCTCTCAGAGCCAGCTGTGAGAGGAGGAGGCTCAGCTCTTGGGGGTCCCTCTCAACTGAGCCAATACCCAAGTGCAGGCACCATGAGCAGGTTCTGCTTTTCACCCAGCAGCTGAGCGAGGCTTTCCGTGAGGCTGGCTGAACAAAAGGCAAATCGAATTTTCCCCTCCAGCAGTCTCAGCAGCAGCAGAAAGCAGGGCTGAGCTGTTCTGAGCAGTGCAGGGATGCTTTGCTGTGTCTGCCTCACAGGCTGCAGGGCTCTCCAAACCTGCTGCTGCCCTTGACTCCCCATTCCCCAGCAGGGAGCAAGGCATGCACCCCCAGTCACTGATTCGGCAGAGCTCTGCCTTCCCTCTGCATAGGCCTCCTAAAATCCTCATTTCCTTTCCTATTAGACCATCTTACTGTATCACCACGTGGCAAAGGCTGCCCAGTACAGGTGGCTGTCACTGGATTGTCAGTTGAATGGCAGTGGCATTTAAACCTGGATATAACAGAAGCATAAGGGTGACTGGCTGAGCCCATGTGCAGTGCCACAGCAGAGCAGCTACTGACAAGCAGCCCAGTGAGCTCAAAAGGTGTTCCTAGTTTCAAATCTGATCTCATGAGCTGGCTAGGGGTGAACTTCAAGAAAGTCCTACCCTACATGTGCAGACTTTTCTGTGGCAAGCGTATTCCGAGCTGCAAGGACAGGATGCGCTATTTAGGGAAAGGCAGAGGCAGGCAGCAATGCGGGAACGTGCTCTCCCCAGGCATTCCCCTTAGGAGCACTCACCTACAGACACACCCCCTGAAAAACCTCTTCCCTGGTGGGTGTTTTGCTTACACAGGCATTCCCCAGAGATCGTCCCTGGAGACAGTTTTAGCCTGAGAGGAGAGCTGTCTTCTTGGCATGTATTTTTAACAAGGCTTAAAGGTATGTGTTATTCCCATCCCCTTTCCTGCAGAATAAATACTTCGGGCAGAGCAGTTACTGATCTTATCTGCCCGAAATCCTGAGAGGTTAGCTTCCTTGTGTGTTCTGTCACAGCCTCTTCCCATGCCCTTGGGCAAGCGGCAGAGCCCCTCTGCCCAACCAGGAGGAAGGTGGCACGAAATGTCTGGAGGGTCTAAGCCTTCACAGCCCTCTGTTGTCATAATTATCCTTCCTACAGTGCTCCAGGGGTTGTGCAGATAACACTGATAAGAGTAGTGACAGCTCCTGGGTGCAGGGTGATAGGAATGCTGTGAGGATGGCAGAATTCTGAGGTCTGGAGACATCACCAGAAACAGGAGACAGTCTTTAGGTTTTGGCAATACTAACAGCAAACCTGAACAGCTAGAGATGGCCAGCAGGCACCCAAATGCTGCTGGAGCACCTTATAAACTTGTGATGGCAACCAACAGCCAATTGGCTGTGTGAGCAAAGGCCTAACATACACAGGGTCTTGAATAGCTAATGAATTGGGATGTGGAAGATTGGGCAAAATTGTTAAAATTTTACTTTATGAAGAAAAGTCACATCTCCTTGTGTAATCATGCCTGGGTGGAGAAGTGAACCTGTATTTGCGAACTGCCCCCTTGCTTCAGATCAAAATGCTGGTTTGATGATATCTCTCTGACACCAGGATTTGTGTTTTAAATGGAAATTTCTTGCCATGTGATGACAAGCACAGTAGAGAAGGGTGTCATAAATAAAGTCAATGTCTAACCTTTTTGTCTGTTTACCTCCTCACAGTTCAGAGGTTCCCTTGTGCATGTATTTGCTCTTATACCCAGTTTGTACCCCAGTTAACTCCCTGAGTCTCTGTACCCTCCCCTCTTGTTATGGATGCTTTGTTAAAATCCCTTATAGAAGAAATCCTACCTGTTGGTTTCACTAGTCTAAAGCCCCTTCTGTCCCTTTCACTGCGTCGGGTAGCTCCGAAGCTGCTCCCAGGAAGTTGCTCCCAGGGGAGACTTCCTGTTTCCCAGAGGGCCGAGCTGGCGCTGACTATTAATTACTAGACTTCCATGTAAAACAAAATGGACCCAGACAACGAGCCAAGAGCAGGAACCGCAAAATGATCCACACCTACATGCAAGGAAAGCTTCAGAGAGTTGGAGAAGACCCTTGGAATTTCTGAAGCCAATCGCTATAAGCTTAAAGGAGCCAGAGCAAAGAAAGACCCCTAGACCAGCGAGCTACAGGCAGTCTTGTGACGTATCCCGCGAGGGCGAAGACTCCGACCCTGCCGTGACTGACAGGATCGTCTGCCCCTCCTCTGGGACGTTGACTCACCTGGGAGCAGCGGCGGCGTCGCGAACCCCGAGCCCCCACCCCCATAGGCTCTCCTTATAATAAAGGCCTTATCAAGAAAGGAGCAAAGGGTCTCCTGGCCCATTTGTTTACATCAAAGGGTTCCCTGGTTCTGGGCTCTGTGGTCCCCAAGCTCCACAAAAAAAAGCAGTAAATTATTAAGGTCCCATTGAAGTGTGACCTAAGTAGCCCTAAATGCTTTCAGTGCGTATAACAATGTGATAGGATAATCTTGTGGGTTTTGCTAGTGCAGTGCCACAGGGAGGGAAACAAAGTCAGCTACAGCTGTCTGAAGAGTCCAAACCTTACCAGACTCACAGATGGTAACTAGAGTGATGAGGGGAAGCTTGAATCTTTCTTCTGCCTGTGCTTAGCATCTCTGTGAATCACCTGAGAGGTTACATGAGGGGTTGTTTGCTCTGGGGCTGATAGAAAGTGCACTGACTAAAAGCAAAGATGTGGCCATGATCTTTGTAGATGGTCACAGCCTCAGTCCAGGAGATTCTTCAGAAAAGTTTTGAAGATCCATGAATGGTGCTCTTCTTTACAGGAAGTTCCCTTGGCTGCCTCAGAAAGTGTTTTCTTACCTCAGCATTGTGTTTGCTGATTGCCTCGGTTAAATCAAGTCGTCCTTCATTTCTTTAGAAAGAGTCTATCTGCTGAGCACCCAGAGGTGCCAGGCTGCAACCCATGGATGGCAAAACTTCATAGTTCCACAGTTTTTGGTACTTGGTTCTTGAGTTTTGTCTTTTTTACAGAGAGAGTTAATAGCCAGACTATGGACCTGGCATGCTTAAATCTCTGATCTGGCCTGGTTAAAACTGGGATCGTTCACATCTCTATCCTGTGTGGAGAGACTGCTGCAGAAAATCAGAGGTGGCCAAGTCTCACCCTGAGACACTCTCAGTGACTGCTCATGCCCTGCTGCTGCTTTACAAATGTTTCTCTTCTCTCCGGGAAACAAATAAGTAACCAGACAACCCAGCAGCTCAGGTGTGAGGGCTTGAGCCCTTGATCAGGAGCCGTGTGTGGCAGTGGAGGAAAAACATGCAGCCCCATTCATGGAGATGCTGTGTGGAGCTGCCCTGGAAGAGCCTGTGGGCGTTTGCTGAATGCTTCGTAATTAAGCTGATTCTGGGCATGCTGATCATAATTTCAGGGAGATGTGGAACATCCTGCAAATATTTGCATAAACATCTGACTCCCAGGATACACGCTAGCAGGTGCCTGGATGGGTGTATGGGAGGGAAGGAGAAGCAACCTGACAGTGAGTGTTTTGAGAGCAAGAATAAATAGGTGCTGTTGCATCTGTGACATTGTTTTGGTTTTTAATCCAGTGGGGAGGAACCACAGGAAATGGTACATTTATAATCTCGCCTTCTGTCTCTGTCAGCCAGAGTGAACAACTCATTAGGATGCAGTTTGCTCTTTGTTTTCATCAAAGCAATAATGCAGAGAGAAGCTAAGTGAACTTGGAAGCCCATTTTTGAGCATCTCTTTTACTTTTTGAAGGGATGGCACTGGTGAAGGACCATTCTGTTTTCCTAGAGCACTGTCCAGGTTCCACTGTTGTCCACAGAGTCCTCAATAAATTTTTTCTTAGGACTTTAAACTCTATGGTTTAGGAGTGTCACTACTGCAAAAAAGGTTTGACTCTGGAGCAAATCTGTGAGAGTTGCACCTCTCCCTACCCCCAAAATCACAGAGTCATAGAATGTTTTGGGATGGAAGGCATCTTAAAGATTATCTAGTTCCAAAGTGCTCCCTGCCATGAGCAGGGACACCTTTCTCAAGAATCCTAGAGATACTTGTTTGTAGACTTTGGTGGGAGCATATCAGTTAGACTATTAGAGCCCTGATTTAGTACCTAACAGGTCTGGAAAATGCTCCGACATCCCACCTGCCCTGATCTTTTGGGACATTTCATACATCAGAGTGCAATCTAGCACTATTTATTACACCCTTCCTCCAAACTCCCCAACAGGATCCTTGCTGGGCCAAGTACTGCAGACTACATGGGGCATCCATAATCCAACTGCTGTGCTTCTGTGCTGTCTCATGGAAGCTCTGGACTTTCCCTGTGTCCTAGCACAGCATTAGTGCTAAGGCAAGGGGGGAACTAATTTCCTCCAGGCATTTACAGCCTGTGCCATTCTTACAGAGCTCTTGGCCTTGCACATTATGAAGACAGGCAGGGAGACAGATGTGGGTGTATCTGTGTGACAGGGGTGGGGGCAGCAGCTCCAGACAGTGCTCTGCTTAATTGGTTTCCTTCCTTTCCCACTGTATTAATCACCTCCCTGTTCATGCTGCCCAGGGCTCATTTCCAGTCATTTTGCAGACCTAGTGAGAGGGCCATGGAGCGGCCCAGGAATGGATTGATTCTCAGCAGTCCCTGGGCAGAGACAGAGGTCCTTTTTTTCTGACTCCCTGGCTCCAGAGCAGCCTACTTTCCACCCAGTCCCTCTTCGATGCTCGTTAATGGAGAAGGAGGTGAGCATGAAATGGACTGCTAAAACCTATGAATATTTCAGAGGAAAAAGTCAAGGGACTCCATTAAATCCTGTTCAGTTTCTGCAAATGGAGCTGGGGGGTGGGTGTGCTGCTTAATGAGAACTCCAGCGCTGTGTGACCACATGATGCTTTCCAAAGCCTCCCTTTTGCAGTCATAGAGTCACCGCACACTGCTGCCATCCTCCTTTTCTAGACAAGTCAAACATCTCTTCTGTCAGCCTTGTCTCCTGCTGCCTCAGCCTGCCCCTACATATCCCCTGATATTCACCACCCACTTGTCCTCAGATGTACATCTTCCCCCTATCACATTCATAGCATGAGGGACCCCCCTGAGCTGCCCAGCATCCCAATGTCCTATAGCAGCCCACCAGCTACCAGCACACTGTTTACCTTCCCAGCATTCCCAGCATCCTTCCCAGCTCACCTGCTGTCTTCCCCCAGTCCCTTCCCAAGTCCCCATCCTCATCACAGCCTCCTCCAGACAGCTGCTGCCTCCCCCCAGCAGCAAACAACGAGAGCGGCGGCAGCTTTCAGAGCAGCAGACAGAGCCTGACAGCCCCATATGTTCCAACAGAGACAGTTCCTCCCTCTAATGGGCCCAGAGGAGCGCAGCTTTCAAAGGATTCAGCATGGAAGTGACAGGCTGGAAAGTCTTACTAATGGTGTGTGTGCCGGTGAGGGGCCGCACGCAGCACGTGCCAACAGCCCAGGGGCCACGGCCAGGCAGAGCCAGCCCTCCCCAGCCACCAGCACCCTGCCACAGCCCGGGGTGAGCAGAGCCCTGCCCTGGGCTGTGAGGTGGGATGGTCATTGGCCTTTGGCTTTTTCCTAGAGACCAGTCAGCATGTGAGCTCTTCCCAGACCATGCATCCTGCACTGCACCCTGTTCTCCCAGCCCTGACTGCCAAATGTGCCCTATGGAGTGTCTGGCATCAGGCTTGGGTGTCATGCGTGGAGAAGAGCCTGGGGGAGACAACCCACAGCTGTTGGTCTTCTCTCTCTTTACTACTGAGAAGCAGTGGGGTCAAGGAAGCCTAAGTGACAGCATGCAGGAACTGCTTACCCTTTTGCTGGGTGCTGGCATTCAAACAGGAATTGTTTTCTGGTCTTTAAGTGACTTCTAAAGAAGGTGACCTGTCACCACTCATAAAGCTGCCCCTCAGAGACATCTTCTCCAGGAGCATTGATCTTCCACATCCAAAAGCTCAAGGTGTCTCTGCTGTTGGACACCAGCACCCCCTTAGGCCACCAGGACATGTGGCAGTTTCTTAGCCTTCACTCTGTTTTTCCTAAATCACACAAGTGTGCCTCAGAAGGAAAGAGACCCCAGAAGGAGAGATTCAAGACCTGGGCAAACACAAAGAAGGAGCCTCTGCACCACAGCACCCACAGTGAAATCATCTCCACACTTAATCAATGAGCTGCTGCAAAGACAGGTGTTGAATGAGGCTTCATTGAAATTTAAGCCACAGACTGTACACAGATAAATAGCCAAGGATGGGGACACCTAATGTAGAGGGGGAAAATGGAACCCTCTTCATTAGATCTCACCTTCAGTGAGAGAAACTGTTTTTCCCTCTCTGGCTTAGGGTCCTAAGGATGGCCACAAAACTCTTCAGAAGATGACTGTCTCAATGTAAAAAAAGCATAACTATGAGCTCAGTAGAGACAGGCTTCAGCAGCAGTTTTCAGTTCACCCCAATTATCTCTTCCTTGTTATGCAGCCACTGATGACCTGTACCACCCTTCCTCTCTCTCACCACAGATAATGAAGCTTCTCTCTCTCTTGGCTTAGCATCCACCCATTGATCCCAAAATGCTAATTGCATTTTACTCATAAATTGTTTCATCAACCACCATAATTAAATTAAGCAGTGACTTTCTAGATATATACAGCTTGTAGTTTGGGTTGCAGGCTGATGCATTTGTAGAGACCCAAGTACCCCAGTCTGTCTCGTACAAGCTACCACCTCTCTGCAAACTCTGCCTCTCAGCCACAGTGGTGTTCCTCTGAGACAAATGGGCTTTCACTTCCTTGCTGCTCTTATTATTAATGTTCACAGTTTCATGCCAAGCTAGAGGAAAAGTATTTCCTCTTTAATATACAAAAATGGTCCTACATGGAGAAAAATAATTTCATTTTTAATATACAAAAGTGATCTTAGGTACAGAAGTGCATAATTTCCTTCACTTTTTCTGCTCATCTTCAACAAGGGAGTAGCCCTGTCCAGACTTGATGCCAGCTCTATATACTGGTTAAAAAAAGGACAGAGTGTTGCAGAATGGGAGACTGTAAATGTCCATTACAGAGGACTTCATATACCTTGATGGGTAAAGGAAAGCAGACTCAGAAATTGGAGTGATTCTATGAGTCTTTTGCCTGCAACCTCACTAGAGCAATGAAGGTGGCAAGTGCGCTGTGAAGCTGTTGGCGTTGTCAAAAACCAGGCAAACCTGAAGTTTATTTTGCAGTTTAGCCAGGTAAAGGTCTCCCCACTCCCCCCAGAGTGGACTAGGCCAGAGGAACACCAAAGGAATGGGAAACACTTGGCTCACTCAGAAACTTTTGCTGTTGTAGTCCATGGATGTGGCAAGATATCCAAAGGGAGTCCACCTGCGCAACTGGAGGAGGTCGAACACCCAAGGTGAGTCAAGGGTACATTTTCTACAGTTCAGGCAGAAAGTTTATTTCTTCTTGCAGTGGTATGAATGTGACACTGGAAATCATGCAGGGCAAACTTTGTATGCCTTGTTAGAAAATGTCAGGTGGAGATTTATATGAGGCTGAGCTTCAGCTGACACACATGCCCTGGGCCAACTGTTCAGCTCCTGTCCTCCCGCTCTGCTGTTCAGCAGATAAAAGACTGCAAGGTAGCCTTGCTACCTCAAGACAACCATTTACTTGGAGAGAGGTCCTTTTAGAGGTGTTTTGCCCCACAGAAGCAAAGCCAATCTGCCAAGGCTGATCCCTGCAATCTAGTGATGTGGCTAATTGAAACCACTTGATTTTGAATGCTTAATATTTGTTTGCACACAAGATGTACTCCACGCCTTTTTTGGAGAAGCCACGAGGCAACTGATGATTACATACCAGAATACAGACATCTAATTGTGTCATTTGTAAATTGGCACTTTGTCCAGAGCCCATGCGAGGTGCTGAGGTCTGCTCTGTTTCCCAGGCAGCTCCTTGGAGCCTCATCAGGAATTTTCTGGGCCCTTGCTAAGCCAGCTGCTATATTTCATAGATGAGTTGCAAGTGATTTCTAAACAGTGGTTGTAAAGCTTCCTGGGATGAATAGATGCGACAAAAATGCTTGATTTCAGCTCTGCTCTTCAGCTGCTGTCAGATACAGCTCAGGATTAAGTCAGAAGCCTAGCACAGCTCAGGCTGCAATTCCTGCTCTGTCCTTATATCATTGCACTTGGCACAATCTTGATACTGAGAGAAATAATTGGTGAGGCTTCTTAGCTGCTGAAATATATATTTCTGACTCAAAAACTTCTGGACTTTCCCAGTGAGCTACTGAAGATTTAAATCCAGTGAGGAATTTGATATCTTTAGGTAAGCTTGCACAAGGTTGCCTAACTTCTCTCCATTGAGGGTGGCAGAGCACTGGAACAGATGCCCAGGGAGGTCATGGACTCTCCCTCTCTGGAGACATTCTGGCTTCTGTGCCACCTGCTCTAGGTGACCCTGGCTTGGTAGAGGGGTTGGAATGAGTGATCACCAGAGGTCAAGCCATTACTGGTTGGTAACTCCTCATTCCCATTTCTACATCCAAGCATATTCTCTGACTCAGAACATCCCAGGCCCAGATATGGCCATGGACATTTTGCATATTTGTGGTGCCCAAGCACAGCGTTTCTCAGTTCAGCCTTTTCCAGGCAGTTTCCAGGCAGTGCCCAGACAGCCACAGGCCTTCCCTGGGTCAGAGTGTCCGTGGGGATGTGTGTGTCATGTTATATAAAAACCCAGGACTTTTGCCTAGGTGACCACATCTTCCATCAGGCCAGTTAGATATTCTGCCTCAAGGGATATTAAGCACCATAAAAGGACACTGGCCTGTATTGGCCTTTTACTTCACCACTTCAATGTAATACAGCTTTTTACCCAGACAGGATAAGTAGAAAGCATTTTTTTACCACAGTAGTAGGACTTGACTGAGAAGGTCAAGGAGGAATGAAATGAGATTTTTTTGTAAAATAATCAAAGTCCTACACAAGGGAGAAATGTCTGTTCCAGGAACAAATAATTGCACACAACTACACGAATCTATAAGTGAGAGACTTTATTTGAACCAATTTTTCAAATACAGACATCTGTATTATTCTCACTTCTTGGGAATGTTTTCTGCTCATTTTTGAAGCTTGCAACCTTAGGACAATATTCAGGACATATGTGTACATTAGATCTCTGCAGATGGACACATTCATAATGCACAATTACAATGAGTGAGAGACTCTTTCCAGATCCTCACACAAGAGCATCGGAAATGGGCCGCTCTAATTGTCAAGTTCTGCTCTTTTTAGCTTCCAGACACATCACAGTTCTTGATACTCTATAGGCTGTAGCCACCTTCTTCAGGCCCTGATTTATTACTGTGTTACTTCAGCTGTATGCCAGTGGAACTCCTCAAAATAGGGCTTAGGTGATGCACAGGGATTTGTTTTATTAATTGGGAACAGGCATGAGCAGAAAAACCAAGCTATCAGGTGAACAGTTCACCTGCGATTTTCTTTTGTGAGAGTGGTCTAGGTCTCAGGCTGGGATTTCTTTTTTTTTAGAAGTGACCAGTGGTTCTGGGTGTGTAATACATGAATCTTGATGTTCAGAGCATACAGGGGACCTGTGGCTTGGACCCCAGTGAGGTGTCTCTCAAGTTGGGCACTCCAGATGTGAGCCACTGGGGTCACTAGCCTGTTCTGCAAATCTCGACTTTCACCTCTTCTTCCAAGTATTGCTCAACAGAAGAATGTAGTAATAAAGCATTGTAGGTAAGAATGCAGGCTCGCACATGACCTGAGATCAACACCCTGAAAAATGGATAGAGGGTAGCGCTTTCAGGACCACCTAAATGACTCATGATCTTCAGTTCCATTTTGGGAAATGACTGGAGAATTTCAGGCCTGAGACCCCCAAATGTGCTGCAGAGAGGAGTTTGGCCATCCTTCAGCATCTGGGCCTTAGAAACTTGTGTCTCTTTGAAAGCCAGTGAAAGGTGTGCTCTCAAGTGCCCGTGTCACTTAGGTTATTCTGAAAACTGTACCCTATATACATATAGGTAGATAAGGGGCAGACTTTCACAGGCACAAGTGGCAGTTAAACATGTAACTCCCATTGATTTTTTCCCCCTCGGGGACCTGGAAAATCCCCCCCCCCCCGAGGAGTTGAATCCTCCTCTCGCATTATTTTCACACCAGATTAACACCACTGGTTCCAGTGGAGCGACTCCTGAGTTACCCCAGTGTGAGCGAGAGGAGAACCAGTCCTGAGGTGCTCTAAATATCCAGTGAAAGTGCTAATGTGGCAATGCAGAAAAGCAGGGAATCTGAGCACAGGCCTAGAAGAGGACTCCCAGCGTCACCTCTGGTGCTGCTGAGCTGCAGGTGACCACCAAGCGGACTTCTTAGCCAAGAGGAACCACAAAAACATTCATTCAAACCCTTCCCTCCATCTCTGCAAACCACAGCCACTCCATTTCCTTCCTAAGATACCTATGACAAACAGCAGACCTTCAGTATGAAAAGTCACAAGTGCTAGTTTGCTGTTTGGAGACCACAGGAAAAAAGATATAATTCCTATGAGGAGTTTGGTATGAATTCCCTCTTCCTTTTTTCATTCTTTCCTTTTTTTTCTGAACTCCTCTCCATCAGTCATGGCTATTTCTTTCATTTAGAGTAACATATTCCCCAAGCAGTGATGTTTATGTGGTCACCACAGGTGAGTTCCTTCTGGCTAAAACCTCTCACGGGGCTGCATTAGGGTTTAGGATTGGAAAACACAGGGTCTGAAGGAATCTCAGCAGAATGGCTTTCCCCTCCCTTTGGAATGTGGCTCACAGAAAAGCTACTTGGCTGATGCAAGTATTGCAAGGGTTGTGGGGTTTCATCTGCTATCAGTCATCTGCAGACAGTCAGAATGGCACAAGCATTGCAAAGCAGACCAAATTCATGCTTACAATCTACTGCATTGATGGGGAGTTTAAGTCGGAATGTTTTTCACTTTTTCAAAGCTTAGTCTAATGAAATGTAGTAGTGAAATGTCAAGAGCTGGCCTACAGCTGGTGCAAGCATTCAGGATAGCTGTGGGTCACTAGCGTACCTTACAACAGGGACATGGAAAAAGCCCCTCTAGGACTCTGAATTTCCACAGCACTGCATGGTGGGGTCAGGCACCATATTCCCAGTGTGAGTCACTCTAACATGCCCTGCCCTTTTCTTGCACAAAATAACAACCACCGGCACATCCAGGCAAACCTATATCATCTTCAGGGAGAGAGAATTAGATCCATACTCCCTGGGGAATTCCTGTAGGTTGTCACAGCAAGAGTAGAAAAGCTTCAACTACTCTGCTGATGACTCTTTGCCCACTCTTTACTTCTGGGACCTTCTGCCTCTTCTGCTTTCAGCTCACTTGATGTCTTGCTAGAAAAATCATTCCTCAAATACCCTTGTTCTCTTTCCAGTTTCCGTCACATGCTACATCCTTTATAGTGTTTCCTTTTAGCCTTTGAAAATCTGGCTGAAGAGGCAACTCAAGGAAATCTAAATGCTTTTCTCTGCTCTCTTCCTGTACCCTGAAGACACCCAGCTTCCTATACAAATCTTGTGTATTACACATTAAACCACTGCCTGCTCAAGGCAGGGTTTGTCTTTGTGCTCTCTCTCACGCTCTCTTTGCCCTGACTCTCTGGCAGGATTAGGACACGGTACAATAATAAAGATAGGGGGTGCTTGGTTACAGCCAGTAATTTAAAACTGGAACCAAGGGAGAGGAATTAGTATTTAAATTATTTAGGTTTGCAGTTGGTAACCACATATCCCGTTCTCTTTGAGGGGGGGAAAAAAACCAAAACACAAAACCCAACCCTTTGTTGTCTAAGCAACATGGCAAAGTATGTTCTTACAAACGGTGACAAATCACACACAATGCCCCAGCCATCAGCCAAGGGGGAGGCAACATGCAGAATACAAAGGTAAAACGTCCCTGGGGAGAGAAAGTTGTTTCATTTTTTGAGGAAGGAGGAAGGCCTATGTCCAGGAAGACATGAGAAATGGTATTCTTTTCCTTATAAAGTTAAAAATAGTAATAGCAAAATGGAGGCAAGATGAAAATTTTCGGGTCTGAAATCAGAAGAGTAGGGAAACCACATGGTCTTTGCAGAAACAGGCAAGACAGAAAACCTTTTAAAATGGTAATGACAGGAGATAAGGCCAAACAAAAACCATGGTCCCTCCTTCCTGCCTCCTCCCAAACACTCTCCCACAAATCCTGAGAGCTGAGCCTCAGTTCTCTCAACTTGGTGCTAGAGACACGGGGTGTCTGCAGTGTCTGCGCTGGGCTGGCCCCTTGTGTGCTACGAACAGCAAACATTCTGTACACCTCTCCTCCCTACGCCTCAGCCCCGTGCCCCTCAGAGCGCTCTCCTTCCCAAACACCATCCACACCCTGCTGCTGCCATGGCAGACACGGCTGGGGTGGTGAGACCTGACATACGGTCCAAGCAATGCCTGATGTCTGCGCTACATTTGCTGAATTGAGGTCAGGCTGGAAGGTGTCTCAGGGTTTACCACCCATCATGACATGGGAATATTAGCATATATATCATTTATGAAGTATGACACAATACCTATCTGTCAGTCAGCCCATCTTTCTACCTATTTAGTCTGTCTAATCTACTTTAGCTATCTACGTTTCACTATCTCTATCAATCATCTATTGCTCCATATTATCTAATTTCTTCCTGTCTCTCTCTCATCTTTTGCACTCTAATCTTTCTTTCTCTAGCTATACTCCCCTCTCTCTCCCTATTATCCATCTATCCACTCAAAAATCTTTTCCCCCCTCATCTCTCTAATCCCTGTTTTTAAAAATCTTTGTCCAATCTCCCACTCTCTCTTTCCCTCTCTTTAGAAAAAACCCTCCGTCTCTCTCTCTCTTATTTCTACAGAATGCCAGGAAGCACATGGAAATGAATCCTGACATGTTTTGATGGCACTTCCAGGTGAGCAGTCCACGTTCAAAGTGATCATTTCTGAGGAGACACTGTTCATCTTTTCTCCCTATTTCCAACAAAGAGATGGAGGAGAACAAAGGAGTAGGACAAGGAGAGCCAGCCAGCCCTCCGAAGGCCATGGGGCTGCCACTCCAAGAAGCATCAGCCACCAAAGGACATTGGAGCTGTCAGCATTCCCATCTTTTGGTCTTCCTGCTGGGAGGACAATTTAATCCTGGTCCTGCAGCATCACACAGTTATGCTGCAGGGTACTCTGGCTGTCATTGCCAAGGAGGCCAGGAAACCATGCAGGAGCTGCTGGGAAAGCACATTAAAATAATCAGGGCAGTGAAAGAGCAGTAATTAGCTTTTATGAAAGCCCAGATATTACTAAATGTGTTTTAACTGTTTGCTCTCACAACTCATAAAGACAGCAGCAAACCCAGATGGCTGCACAAGTTCAGGATTTGGTGTCTGTCATTCTTCCACTGGGACAGGCTGGGTGGCACCAGGGAACAGCCCCACAACCTGTGGGAAGCAGTGGTGGAGCTGGGGCTTTGCCCACAGCCATAAATGACAGTTGAATACCTTGGCCCTCACTAGAGCTGGATGAAACACCCTGGGTTCGGCAGGAGCAAGGATGAGGTATTTCTCAAAGTGCCACCAACTGGCTCCTAGGCCACCAGGCCTCATGCCTGTTTGCCTATTTATTCAATAAATATTGAATAATAATTGGCCCAATTTATTTTGCCAAACAGAACACTTCTGGGGGGCCATGCTATACTATGCAGGGATGTCAACTCCAGCCCAATGGGGTGAGCATCATCCTACTGTGGTGAGAAGCTCAGGTCTTAGGGCCCTTTCCCCTCACAGCCCTTGGCACACCCTTTGGCAGGAGTTAGACCATGGGCATAGACCAAAGCTGGTCCCTCTGCAGGCTCATACTTTTGAGCTCACCGTAGTTCCCCAAATCAGGGCCTAGAGGTCTTCTAGAGGGATGCTTTCAATGATCTTGCCTAAAACAGATTTTGCTACTTTCATTATTTATGTTAGTCAGTGCTAATATATCACTCTAAATCCAAGCCTGCTCCCCTTAAAAATTCCCCTCAGTAGTGCCAGGGAGAGCAGTCAGCCACTGACTTGTGGCCAAGGAGCACAGCTGGGCCACACAAGAAGTGGCCCACCAAAGGTCACAGGCCAGCAGGATGTACGGCAGCATAGAAATGCGACACGGTGGTATTAATGATAATTATTCTCATTTATTATAATTATTGTTCAGTTTGAAAAAGGAGCCTGGAGCCAAGCATTATGCTAATTGGCACATTTTCTAGTTGTTATTTTAGTTCTGAAAACAAACCGGGGTTTAGTATTTTTTTTTGTTCACTTGTTTGTTGTGTTTGATCTTTTGTTTGTTTTTTCTTTCGTTCATTCCATCACATTGAAAAAGGAAGAAAAGAACCTTTTTTTCTCCCCTCTTTTGTTTTTACTCACTTGGTAAGTCTGGACTCCTCAGATGAACGTAACATTGCACACACACACACTTGGAGGAGAGGAGAGAGAGAGAGAGAGCTTGCAGTGGGCAGACAGACACACGCACGCGCCAGGTCAAAGAACTCTGATACAGTGCAAGAATTTTCCCAAAATGATTGGATCATCATTACCAAAAACTTGCCATAACAACACCAAGAAACAAAGAAATGTTTAAGCCACACTGTTTGACTGGGATTTTTCCTGCTTTTTTTTTTTTTCTTTAAATGTTTGCCACACAGAGAGAAAAAGGGTTTAAGTGGTAATGGGAGAGGGACAGACACAGGCTCACAGATGTGAGCAGGAAGGGGGGAAATTGAGATTGGGGTGGGAAGGAAGGATAGAGGATAGGGGGAGGGAGGGAGGGGCAATGGGGAGTCATTTCTTAATGTTCAGGCATTTTCTTGGTCCGCCTTGCTCTCTTCTTCTTTCACCTCTTCCTGCTGGGCACTTTCAGTAGGTTTGGTTTCTTCTACAGCATCTAGTGGGGAAAGAGATGGTCCAGCGTTAGTCAGCCATGATCTAAAACATCCTGCACGTGCACACAGCCTGATGGACTGCATGGTTTCAGGCTTCTCCCTCTCCAAAATCACCCAGGTCTCAAAGTCCCTGGAATTTCTGCAGCATGAAAAGAACATGCCAAGGTTCAGCCCAGCAGGCAAATATGTAGCTCTCACAAAACACCTTCAGCCAGAAAGCATGTGCCACTGGAAGGAGCTGCCTTGCTTGCTGCTGATGCACCAGACAACCACTGTTCATTTCATTAGGGACACTGATTAGACTCATGGCTTATCACTGGCTTATCAGCTACATCACACACCCTTTTACAGAACCCACTGATTGTACCAACCACTGCTGAATCATAGTCCCCCAATTACAATATGGATACTCCCGGCCAAGACCTAAAGAGAGTCACAAAGAACAAACTCTATACACACTTGATGCCTGCAAACCCAGAAGGAAAAATTTTATATCCAGTAACTCAGACTTGTCTCACACTGAACAAAGATCTAGAGAAATGTCTTTAGCCTTCAAGAATGGGAGCCTTCATCCAGAGATTGCCACATCTCTCCAGTTTTCTAGTCTCTCCTTTCAAAAGCAAAGCTGCCCTGGGGGGAAGCACTGAGTATAAATGGAAGCTCCGTCTGCCTGTCAGTCAGACACCTTGTTCTGGCACACCATTCACATGAGAAGTTAAAACTACTACTAGGAGCTGTCCCACAATGTACTAGACAGAGGATCAGAACCCAGGAGAAGGCAGACGCAACCAGGAAGAACAAGGCAAATGAAAGGAATGCCCCTCAAGATGGAGTGATCTCACTCCTGGGTTCAACTAGCCCATGCCTCCTTCATTGCAGCAGGATAGATTTAATTGTCTTGTAGTTTCTACTGCCCAGCTCTCATCAGGGTATGCTAACATGTTCCCAGCCTCTTTCTGAAACAGTGCATGAACTGTGTGGATTGCTTTTTACAGGACAAAGTAATGGTGGACTCAAGGCTACAGGGCTGTAAGACAGAATAGATGCCCAAGGGTCTTGGTGCACTGTACTGACTGGTCTGCTCCATTGCCATCTCTCCCTTTTCCTCCCTGGCTCCCAGTCCCACACATACAATACTCATGGAGAGATCAAGCAAGCAGCAATGCACACTTGGGATAAAGAACAGGGAAAAGAAACACTTGGGAAAAGAAACAAGCACTGAAGGAGGACTGGGTGGTGTGGGACAGAACACGTCATTGGTATGACACATACTGTACCCATCTCATTCAGAGAGCACTGTGGGTTCCCTGCACAATTCCTGGCATCTCTGATGGGCTATCAAACTACATTGTATCAGTAGATAAAATGGGCCAGGGATTGCTCCCTGGCCCTAAGGCCAGCTGGCACCACACAGCTTATGTCCATATGGCTAAACTCTCTTCTTCTCCAGAACAGGGTCCCTGTCTGATGCAAAGCTACTTTGTGTACACAAAAATCGCACCAGGGCCCGTGGTGTTGGCCTAACAGTGAGGATGTTCAGTTGCCAGTGTTTAGTTTGTGAGGATTAGCATCCTTATACCCATATTTCATGAGAATTCTAACTGGGATGTGAAACTTCCTTTACTGACACCATTCACACATTTTGGCCTGGTCCATTTGATGCCATCAGATGGCAGACTTGTATTTGCATCTAATACTGGCAGTAGGTGCTACATTCCTTCTTCCCTCTTACTCTCAGCTCTTTTAGCCTGGGTTTTAAACATGTTCCTAAGCACCACTTCCTTATGAATCACATTTAAGTTGCATGCAACTTTCCATTCTGAATCAGGTTCATTAAAGGTTCTGCTTCTGAACCTTCAAATATATTTTTATCTTGGTAAATTCTGACTGCTGATTTTCCAGAAGGAAAAATTTCTGTAGGAATATCCCCATGGCCTCAGCCACTGCATCTGCAAACCCCCTGTCAGCAAAAACATCTGTGGACTCCCCTTCCCTTGATACAGAATAGCTAAGCAGGATGCTATTCAAGGACTCCATCTATATCTGGTACAGCTACCACCACAGACCAGAGACAAACTAGGCTACTGATTAAAATAGGATCATAACAAGTATCATTGGGAGGCAAAGCCTGGCCTACTTGTTTTAATTTTCCTGAATGACTTGGGAGGGAGGAGAGTCCCTTTAATGCTGCTCTTCAAGGCATTCATAGCAGGAGACACTGAATTATGAAGCTGAGAGTAAAATCCCAGTGTGCAAGCATCTACCCCTAAATTTGAGTGAAAAGACTATTGTTAGTTAGCAGCAAAGTCTGATTTCTTACTGGGCTCTGACAGATGCTAGTAAGGCAGAATTTCTGGGGTTTTCTCCTCACAAAAATGGAAGATGAGTGAATGAGCAACAAAGAGACGTAATATGGCTTCAGGAGCACAAGTCTGACACTGCTTTTCATTGTGCTTAAAACTTTTTGTGTCTTCCTACCAAAAAATATGCACAGGTTTTAGCTGGCAGTCCCACAGCCCTGTCAGTACAGCACAACAGACAGGCCCATAACACAGCAAGCACAGGGACAGACAGACAGACACTGGGGGGTCCTGAACATCTTCTGTGTTACCAAGTCACACAGATGCCCTGTTAATTAGCAGCTGAAAGTGGGGTCCAGCTCTTACAGTGGTGGGCTCTTGACAGCACTCCAGGAAGGATGGACAGGAAATCTGCTCACACTCAAGGTGGAGGAGCTGGCAGTGATGTTGGTTATCTCACAGTGTTCCCATGCTGTCCTTGCTCTTAGGATAAGCAGGCAAGTTGAAACACAATTTTCTGCCATGTTCTATTCTGTGTTAGCTCACCACAGTGGCAAATCTAATTTCCAGGGAGTACCCACGGCGCCTAGAGATCCCTGGCTGGCAGAGGAACTGCACAGAGGTGCCTCATTGTCCCCATTAATGTTCTCTGGGGAGCAGATGGTGGCAGGCCGATGACTGTCTACTGAAGAAGGCCAGAGACTGCACTGATTTCTGCCATGGATGAAACAGACTAGACTAACAAGGATCATGGAGCAGCAGGAGCAATTTAAGGTCACTTCATCTCATATTCAAGTCAACAGAGAGGGATCATACAACTCAAATGGTGGACTGTGCATATCCCAAGTATAAACAAGAACTCTAGCATTTTGAATAAGAATTATCACACAAAATTTAGTGAATCGCTCTCCCTCTTTTCTCTTGCATGATACTGGAGCAATAAGGGGAAAGACTGTGTACTGCTACACCCTAAGCTATGTCTTATTTCCAGCAGATTTACCAGCACTTCACTGATCTTTGGGATGAGAGAAAAGAAGCAACCTGGTGTTATTATGTAGTAATGAACTTCAGCAACAAGCAGTATCATGAAGAAAAAAATACTTGAGCACAAAAAAAAAAAAAAAAAAGAAAAATTCAAGCTGTGGCACTGCAGTGCAGTAGTACCACAGGAGTAAAAAGAAGATTTGCTCTGCACAATGGGGGCAATGCATCACAACCCCAGTGACATGAGGGCCAGTCAACAGCAGCTTCTGATTCCCCAGGAGAGGTGAGACATTTTATCTGACTCACCAGTTTGTTTGATGTAGGCTATTTCTGCAGTATGTTTTCTGGGCTTTCTCCAGCCTTGTTCAGTGTCCCAGCAAAGGAGGGCAGGGTATCCCCAAAGAGATTAGCAGATAGCTGTCCTGGGGATTCCACACATCAGGGAGGATATCTCTTACAGTGCTTTTTACCCAATACCAGTCTTGATTTTCCATTTTTTTTGAACTCTTGGATATCATACCTTTGGGTTTGCAGACAACAAATTCCATTATGCAGCCAGAACTGCATAAGTTGGGCGTTTTTCATTAACTTTGTACTTTGTTGCAAAGGTGACAAAATAGTTGAGAATTCAGGCCATCCCCTGCTTGAGGAACAAAAGCATTTAATCCTGTGTAGCCAAACTTCCACCTGTCTAAAGCTGCCTCCCTTCTGAACATGCCAGCACTGTGAGATCCCCTCCTGCCTGCACGATCAGAGCCCCTGTGTCCACTTGCAAGGGACAGAACATGTAGGGAGCAATGAGCTCTTTCTTCAGGCGGGCCTGGACTCAAGCAGCATCAATGTGCATGTGGTGACATCATGAAATGAGAATCCTGAAGTCGGAAGGGATGGACATCTCACCTAATTCCAGATATCTACAGAGAGACATCTGCAGCTGATCTTCTCATCCTCTCCTTCCTTCCTAATTAGTGGAAATAAATAGGAGATTTCCAAGACTCTGTTAACTTGTGTTATTTGGATGCCTACTTTAGGACAAGTTGCAGCCTTGGAATATCTACACCTGCAGAAAGCCAAGGTGGAGACATTAATATTTGTTCTAGAGGACTCCAGCTGCAAAGCAAAAAGAAGGATCCAAACTCACAAAATGAGAGAGTGGAGGAAAGAGAGCAGGAGGGGAAGCAGAGCTGTAATATAAAGCAAAAATAAACAGACTTGAGGAGGGGCAAAAACCAAATTCAGTCCTGAAGAGAAAAGCAAGAATGGCTAGGTCAGAAAGCTAAAAAAAAATTCACCTCAAACTAACAACAAAACCAACCTAATTTGTGCTTGCAATGACCACCCTTATAATTCTTTTAATGCACACCAGTCATCACTTGCACTGTTTGTGGTTACTCCAGTCCTGTGGTCACTCCAGTCCTGTGGTCCCATTCTTCTAACTCTGAGATTTTAGTTTGCTTTTTTATTTCAGTCTTTGCTGCAATCCAGATCATCTTATAGCACAGGATAATTTTGCCACAGAGACAAGCATCTGTGAGCTGAGCTGCCACTGTTCTCACTTCCATTTAGCACTCTGGATGGTGCAGTCAAGTTGAGAAACCTTTTGGGCAGCTTTGGACAAACCTTAAGCTGTTACTGCAGAATTGTTTAAGGGTAGAGCTGCACAGTGGGAGAGGCTGATGTCTGTTTGCTTCCCAGCTGAAGGACCTGTATCAAAGAGAGGCTTCATACCTACAGCTCCAACCGGCACCTGCTGGGGAACATCATGGAAGAGTAACAACATGGAAGTGACATACAGAGCCTCGCAGCAATGGGTTCTTAAAGAGCTCCTGCTCCTCAGCACTCCACTTATTTCCTGGAAAGGGTGAGAGTCATGTCTGCGAGTCCTGCTGGGCAGCAAACGCCTGGAACATGTGCAGCTCTGGTTGCTGTGAAGCTGAGGCAGGCACATGAGCAGCAGTGCTGCTGGATGCTGGTGCTTCCAGCTGCCTTTGCTGATGCTGTGCTCTAATGGCTGAGCATGCAGGCTCCTCTCCAAGTGTCTCCACTGCCCTACATTAGTGAAATTAGGTTGAGTAGATTTCCGGGTAAAACACTGTCTCTTGGGACCTGCCCAGCTCCCGTCTGATTTGCCAAGATTAATTAAATCAGAGCAGACATCAACTTATGACCACAGCAGCAGCAACCTCTCTGATGATCATTTCTTTTGTGACTGGTGGCTTGGGTTTTGCTTTCCTTTTTGTCTCTATTCCACTGCAGATCTTTAAATTACCACAGCCAATGCCAAGACATGAGAAATTGCACAACACTCTGGGATTCTAATACAGATGCAGAGATTTTGCTTTTGCTGCTTTCTCAGTGTTTGCATAATTATTGCTGATATTGATTGTGCAGCTAGAACTCTCCTGTCCATTCACACTGAAGTACTGCCCAAATCTACTCAGATGCTGCTCTCTATAGCATTTGTCGTGCTTCCTCCTTTCTCTGTCCTTTGCCAGCTACAGCTTGGGCAGAGATTGAACTGAAAAGCTGTTCCTCATCCAGTCGTCACTCTGCTTCCAGATATTAGTCTGGGCTTTTCTGTCCTCTTAGAAGCAGATCTCACATGACCCAGAGATGACTCTACTTAATTTTTTTTTTTTTGAGGCTAAGGAGCACTGGAAAGCTTCATTTAAAATCCCTGCCCTGAGCATCTCCTAGTTTTAATAACATTTGGATCCAGATTTGGATCCAGGCTTCACAGCTTGATTCATCTGTCCCGATCCATCTGTCCTTCTAGCCAGCCAGAAGTCTATTCCAGGCAGACAATGGTAGGTCTGAGACTGCTGAAACAAGACACACTTCAGGTTCATAGCTGTTGCTTACACAGTTCTCTTTCTGATCAATGTTAGCCCATTGCAGTCAGCCCTGTTATGCATTATACGCAGAGCTAAAATCCTTCACCCTCCTGACTTGCTCCTTCTGAAAACTGGTAGACTTATGATGCCCCAGCTAAACACTGAGAAATGAAAGAATTGAGTATTTCATAAAAGTGGCTGTGTCTGGTCCAGGGACTGACTTGTATGATTTTTCCCAAATCCCTGATGAATCCCTCCCTCAGTAGAGACAGACCCATGGTACTGACTCCTGTGAGCCCTAGGGGCCCTGCTGAGCACATGGCACCTGGGAGATCTGCAAACCCTTGGCACATTCCACAACAAGGTAGTAGGAGGAATGTCCCCAGTGCAAGTAGCAGGCAGGAGGTCCAGGGAAGTCACACAGTAATTACTGGAAAGCAGCAAGCAAGTAGCCTGTTAAGGTTGAAACAAAAATGCTAATATGGCTCAAACACATGGTAGCTTGGGCCTCCAATTCCTGTACCACCTCAGCTTTTTCCAGAACCATGTAAGAATGGTTCAGTTGCCCCAGCACGGAGGAAAAAGACCCAAAAAACTACAACTTCTGCAAAACCCATGGCTGGTAACTTTGGTCCAAGCTGGGAAATTTGCCTCTTTTTTCTGATCCTGCTAAATCCTCAGAGGACAGCCAGACACAGTTCTGTTGCCCCAGCTGCCTTTGTGCTTTTGTCAGGGTGTGCTTTTTCCACTCCTTCTCATCTCACCCCATGCCTTTCTTCCCCCAGCACCACCACGGAAATCCAAGCCTTCACTGACATCCATGTGCAGTAGAGGGAAAGGGAGGGAATGGTGGGAGAGATGCCCAGAGTGCGCAGCAGTGGGGAGGGGGTGTTGAGGGGAATCGGGCTCACAGCTCCATTGCAAAGCATCTTTCACAGTGTCTAGACACCAGCTGCTGGGTTGCCGAGGAAACTCCCAACTTCAGTTGAGGGAAGGGAGCATTGAGGACTCCAGAGAAATGGGAGTGATGGAGGAAAAGGGTGGGGAAAGAAAAGGGAGGATGTTCCTTGTGAATGTGAGGTGTTAACCCTGTTAGAGCTACATTTGCAAATATTCCTCCATCCTGGAGAACGGGAAAGAAGAAGCTCTCTTCTTTCTTCCACTGCTGTTTCTTTCCCACATCCATGGATGCAGCCAGACATGGAAGCTGAGAAAAAAGACATGCCTACTGCTGACTGTTCATTTATCGCTGCCTATCATCAGCACTTTTGTCCTAAACTCCCTTCCTACTGTACCCAAAACTGGGCAATTTCAATCCAGCTACAACTGGAAGAAGCCCTACCAGAGTAGTTAGGTTTTCAGACAGCAAGATCCCCTTTAGCAAGACCAGTGCCTTGGCCACTGTCACACTAGAAGCAAAGGCAGCTCCAGGAGGACAGGGTGCTTCCTTCCACCTGGCAGCTTCTGTGGGGATGCTCTGTCGCACCAAAAAGCAGTGGGCAGGGGGGAGGCTGCATAGTACAGTGGCTAAAGGCAAGCTAAAAGAGCTCTTTCAGGATGAGAGTGCCTTGGAGGCAGATATTTTACACTGCATTGAGTGGCCTCCTACCAAACAGCATCAGAGGAGTTGTGACCTCAACAGACCTCTACCAAGGTTCCATGGTCTTCACAGCCAGAGAGCTTGAAGGGGAGAAATGGGAAGTGACTTGTGCAGGGTGTCCCCCAGCCATCAGCTGGGATCAGAGTTGATTTGATAAACAATCAGGTGCTCAGCTGACTTGATGAACCAGAACGGCTCCCTCCAGGAGTGGTTCCAAGCTACCAGCCCCTCTATCTCCTGTGGTCATTACTTCACCTCTAAGGAAAACCTTAGAAACTTCTCCCCTGCCCCTGTTGATTTCACATAGAGCCTGCAGACCAGAAAGGGTACTCTTTAATTCCTTAAATACCTTATGATTCAAAGAGCTTGAATATAGAGGTTTTAACTTCCTTCCAGCTGTGGAATGTAACAGTTGACAGGTGCTCTTGGCACGTGTATTGGAAAACAGGATGTCCCCATCTCATGCAACAGCATTCTTTTGTGTCACACATCTTTTCTCCCTTGCTAGTTTAAGTTCTGGAGGATGGATTAGAAACAAAGTGCATGTGAGGGGACAGAGGAACAAGATCTTTCTAAGACACATCTATTTATTCTTTAGCTTCTTTAGAGCAACTTCCCTATGAGGGAGAAAGCAGAGAAAAGATAAGAAGAAATTGAAATACCTTGAACAGGCCAATTAAACTTTATTGAAGTGACACATAGATTGTTCTACAGCCAGGACATTCCTAGCAAAGTAATAAATTCAGGGAGTGAAGCTTACAGCACTTTGGGGATGGAGGTTTGAATTTGGACAGGCCAAGCAGATGCACAGAGAATAGCACAGCAAGTGACAGAAGTTTGATAGACAGATAAGGTCCTCAGAGGTCTGCCCATCTCACAGCTCTGCTGAGAAGCCTGGAAATGGCGGTAGGATCAGGTAAAAATGAACCTGAAACTGTGGCAGACTGCTGGAATTCACGCACTGCTGATCCTGAAATAAAGAGGGTTAAGAAGAGGACGGAAACATGCAGAGTGGTAGAACCTTTGGGTTCTCCATCTACAGCTCCCACCTTCTCACAAAGGACTGACTGTGAAGCTCTTCTCCTCCCCTTCCCCAGCAAAACTGGCTAGGGAAAAGAAACTAAAGGAGGAAATATTCTGTAACTGCAGCAAAATGGTCTAGAAATTCCTTCAGTGCATCCGGAATTAATGTGCTGCTCCTCCCCCTTCAGCTGTCGGTGGTAGGAAAACAAATTGCTGCGGCCCTTACTACAAACCATGCTCCTGCCTCCCTTCCCCCAGCCCAAAAGACATGTGCCATTCATAAGCTGCCTGACTGCTGGTCTCTGTTATTAAAGCCTAGAAGACTGATAAATTGGGGATTCATGGAGCCTGCAAGCCTCCAACAACCACATTGCCATGGAAACCAGAGGCAGCCTCCATCTCCAGCAGAAATGATATTGATCTAGCTGAAGGCAGGGAATTACAATCAAGGGGAGGATATAAAATGTCTCTTTTTCTTCCCTTTGCCATCCTCCCATTTAGAGTTTAAATGAAGGACAAATTTCATTTAGAGATCATTAGTTTGTTTCCGTCCATCATCATACACCAAGGCTCTGCAAATTGGATGCTAAAATTATTAAATGCCTGTTGTCAGGCTTTCCACAGCCATCTTCTTGATAACTGTCCCCAGCAGCTGCAACATCAACACCACCAGCTCTTTGCATCAAAGAAATTACTAGTATTTCTCAAACGCACGGCTGGTGCACACCCATAGAATCCCAATGTGTTTTGTGCAGGATAAAACACAGGCACTGCTCTCCAGAAGGCAGTTTAGGCTTCACACTGTACCCAGGGAAACTCCTGGGAGCCTTTGCTTTTCATTTCATCAGGAGGAGGCTTGAGAGCCCAGACACAGGAAAGCTGTTTTGAACTACAAACACTTGTGGGAAAAACCTCATTTTCAGACATCACAGTGGCATTTATGGTCAAGAGCAATTATCCCCTCTTCTTGAAATCCCTTGTCTGGACTGCTTAACAACTGCTTTCCTGAGGATGGAAAGATCAGGAGTCACAGCATGTGTCCTGCAAAAGTGGGTAGGCAGCTGGGCATTTTCCCCAGATTATATACAGGCCAGATCCTCCTGGTTTGACTTAAGGTGAGGGGTTGGGCTGTGTAGTCATCCCTTCTGCCCCAAGAAATCTCTGTGACCAGATGTGTGTGATGCTTGCCCAGTAAGTGGTCAGCTCCACGGAAACAAAGTTGTAGGCAGCCCTGAGCCTGGCACTGTCCATTTTCAAAGAGTCAAGTTTTATAGCAGGAAGGAAGGAAGGAGCTGTCTGGAAAACCTCTCATGAGTGCTTTTATTGCCAGCACCAGTCTTCTTTGTGAAGGTGGCTGGAGCTTGCATCAGTAATTCTGATTTTAATTCAAATTTGGCAGGCTCGGTTTCAGTTTATTTTTTTGACCAATTTTGAGAGCTGTTTCTCCCAGTTGGAGAGGGACTATTGTCTCTCTGAACTCTCTGAGTGCTGCGCCAAGTGAACCGATGCAGCTGTCCCACAGTAGCCATCTCTGTTTAATTGGCTTTACACAATAACAATTCCATCAGGCAGATAATGAATTCGGCCGTGACATGAGGGCACTCGGTGGGACAGCTGCAAATGCTGGGGAGACCACCTAGGGGCACAGCCAGGCAGCCCCATGCCCTGTGCACAGCCAGCTGTGCCATAGCCAGGATACACCACCTCTCTGGAGCAGCAGGAATGTCTGGGTTGTCAACAGCTCCTCAGTACTGTCCACGATGGTGGAAAAAAGGACCCTTACAGGGAGCTAAGACAGCCCTTTGCTGAGCTAGCCTGCAATGACAAGGCTTCTTTTCCTCATCAAAGGACATTTTCCTTGGCCCTGACTCAGCTGTGGGACCAAGCAGTAGCTGCTTCTCCACCATCTCGTGTGCAGCCAAAGTCTGCCATGAAGCCCAGCTCTGCACAGGTCCACAGAAGCTACCAGTTACCACAGCTTCCATGTGCAGAGTTTGTAAGTTTTTGGCCAAGGTGGGGCAGCCCATAATTTTGGCTTGAGCACTGTAATTTTGACAACAGTGGTCACAAGAAGAGGGCCTGATATGAGGCATGAACTCATCAGGCCTGAGATGCTCTGAAATTGCTGTGAAATTGCACTGAGGCATAGGAAGTGGCATCTCACCATTCTGTGTTCTTATTGTCTCCTGCTGATTTTATTTGCTATAAAGGTCCTTGGCTCGGGTCTTGCCTGCTGGTCACAGAGCAATGTTGTGAGGCATCCATCTGAATGAACACGTCTCTCTTACTCTTCCTCTCCTGCTGGAGCTGCTCCACTTCCATAAACCATTAAATATTTATTGGGCCAGAGGAAAACATTGACTCTGTAGACCAGTGGTGAGGGCACTCATCTGGAAAAGGGGAGACCAAATGCCACATCCTGGCTCCAGCAAACAATAAATAATTTATACAAAGTGGAATAGCTCCAGCATGAGGGATCGGGGGAAATGTGTCCAGCAGCCCAATGGCTTGCTTGCAAAGCTCACTGGATTTCAGCTTCCTAGCATAATGCCCCCCCCCGTCTTCTGTGCCATTCAGGGAGGACTTCACCCTCACATACTAGCTACTCTAAGAGCAGGCAAAGATTTTTTTACTACTTCATTGTACAAATCCCATACAAATTACCATAATTGCTGGTAGTGGCATATAATATGTTTGGGTTTGATTAATTAAAGAGTCCTTTAATAAAATAATGATTATACCAGAAAAATTCCAGTCTATCAGGACTCAGAAGCCCTGCACAGTTGTGGTTTGAACTCTGATCAGGTTTATCTCTTCTGTTTGGCAGAACCATGTCTATGTGTTTTGCTAGAAATGAGGCCAAGAAATTGTTGCATGCTACATCAGTTAGAAGCATCTGGAATTTTCTTTTTCTTCCCTGATGTAAAAATCAGTGACTCCATCCATCTTTCTCATAGTCATTTGGCTTCAGCAATGAAAAAGTTTTCTATCTTGAGGCACAAAAAACCATTTTCTTTCTAATTTTCTGTGTCTTTATGGAGTCTCATGAACAGTTCTGGGTTAGCGTCTCTGGAGACAAAAGTCTGCCTCAGCTGTGCTTGGGAGACAATGTGTCATGGGCAAGAGGTTGAATTTAGTCCAAATAGGCACCATGCTTGGCCATACTGCTAAGTCTCCAACAAAGGCTTAGCAATAGTGCTGGGATGGCTTTGTGGAAACATATCTTCAACCCCAAAGATAAGCTTAAAGGCAGGTGCCAAACCTGTTTGCAGTGTCTGAAGAAAGTTGCAAGATCAAGGTGACACTCATGCCTCCTCACTTTTTGGCAATAAAGAAGTTACCTCCTTTCACCACCTGGATCCCTGGTGTACCAGTTGAATAATGGACTGTGAATGCAGACAAAGGGCCAGATAGAATTGGTTCTCCTCTGAACTGTAGCAGCCCTACTGAAGATAAACTCACAGCAGCCCTCTGATCAGATCCCATGGATGTGGGGGATTTCCATCTCTTCTAAAAACAAGGGAAAGCAGAGGACCAGTGTTGCAAGATTGCACTGAGTTCCTTCCAGGGGGACAAACATAGAGACCATTTGTTAGCAGATCTAAGATTAAGACAGACTCCTTCAACTCACAAATATTTCTGAAGTGGGGGAAACCCAGTGCCAGGGTTTGGTCTCCTTTGACATATTTGTTGTTTCAGCACCAATGACCAGAGGTTATTTTGAACAGCTTGTGATACTGAGGCTGAAAGCACAGGGGAAATCCTAGCCTTGCATAAGCAGAATAGGTAACACAGGATGTCTAAACTGGAATACCTACTCTTCTTTTTTTTTTTTTTTTCCTAACCCCACACCCAGTGAGGGAATGGAGTCCCATATTATTTGGAAACTAGACCATTATGGACTCAGTCCACACAATCTTGCATTCACAACTCCCTGTTAGAGGCTTGTGTCATTTCCAAATCAATGTGTGCCCCAAGCTTTTAAGAACATCAAAGAGGTTTTTACAAGTACTTGCCGCCATCCCAACTTTAAATTACTTTTACTTTATTCCATCTTCCATCTGTTCAAGAGGTTATCAAGTAAAGTCTTTGAAATATTTTCACAGCTGCAAAGACAGTTTTTTCCAAGTCAGCAGCACTGAGGAATGCTCCTGCATAATGGTCACGGCTCTTGTTCCTGCTCTCCATTCCCTTTCCCTGTACCTGCAACGCATTATCAGATATGGTTCTGTGCCACTGCACCCACTCCAGCATTGTGATTTGGATGTTCTTCTAAATGTCAAAGAGATTTTCTTCTTCATTAAGCCCTGGAGGTTACAGGTAATGTCCAGTTATCATTACTAGCATTACCAATTACTATGTTTTGTTGAAGGAAGATGGAGAGGTTGAATAGTGTCTTCCACCTTCTGCTTTCTTTCGTAATGAAAGGAGGACTCATTTGCTATTGCCTCAAGGTACAGTTGGGAACTCTGTGGTTCTTTGAACACTGGCTAATTGGGACCTTATGACCTTTATCTAAGACTTATTTGAATGAAGCACTGTCTCACTTTTCTGGTCATTAGGGGAACAGCATTTTCCTTTATATCCCTGGACCCTGTCCAGCTTTTCATAGTTCTTTTCCTGACTACACTATAGCCTAGCAAAGGGCAGTCCAAGGTGGACTCCTGACTGCCAGGACTTCAGCTGAGATTTTCCACTCTCTTCCAGTGTCCCATGCTGACACTGTTGTAGCTAAGGATACAGAAAGAAAAAAGAAACTTTTCACCAATTCACACTTGGTAATGATATAACCAAGGCTCTTAAATGGTACAGGCCATTAGAGCTAAAGGGAGCCTTTGGCAGGGAACACAGAAGTAGGAAAGAAGTCACAGTTCTAATAACCTGAAAAACCAGACTGGACTCTCCTTCAAAGAACAGCAAAGAAAACTACAGCAGTACTCTGTAGCATTTGGGTTTCCCAGACACATTATTCTAATATCTTGTCTATTTTCTGCCTGAATGATATCCAGAGAGGAAAGCTAGGAAATGAGGAAGCCCTTCTTTAAATTAAGCTTGCAGCATTAATGTAGTCTTGAAAAATATTATGTCTAGAAACCTGTTCAAATTGAGCTTGTGTAATATAGTCTTTCACAGGTCTATTGGAGGTCCAGAACTGCAAGTGGAAACTATCCCACAGAGCTGATGGCAGTGGCTTGACTTGTAAGCCTTCTGTCACTGCTTACATTTTCTTTGGTTCTCTTGGCCACTACCCAGTCTCACAGATCATCATATGTCTAAATAAAATATTTCAGTAGTGTCTTTACAAAAAGAGTCATTGCAGTCATCTGTGCTCATACAGTAGCTGTCTGCAAAAAGGAAAGAAGTTGGTGTGCACAAGGACTGGGATGAGGAACAAAACAGAAGTAATGCCCTTTTGGAAACAGGTAAAGAGTTACAGCTTTTTTTGGACCAATGTGAAGAGTATCTGTCATTCCATTTCATAAAATAGATTTGCAGATTTGAAGGGAGTGAAGAGAAAAGCGACAGAGTTCCTAAAAAGCATGGAAATAATTTCATAAAAAAAGCAGTTGAAAGCACTGCTTGTGTTTTCTTCAGGAAGGAGATGAAGTGCAAGGGCTATGAGACTATGGTCTCTGTGCATAAATGCATACTGTATGATGCTATATACCATAATCAAAGGCATGAAGTAAGGCTATCACAAGCTTTTGCTATTTCTGTGACATAGCACAAGTACAGAAAAATATTTAAGGCAATGGTGGCCAATTTGTCACTGAACTTTATGGCTATTGTACAGCTGGTTGGAGTTGGGAAAGCTGTTGATACTTAATCAGATATTTTGTGTGTTTACACACACACACATATATGCCATATACCACCATAGCTATATTAGCATCAAAAGAGAGAATACACCATGCTTTACCTGTTAAGCCAGATCTCAGACAGTAGAAGACAGGGATGAGTCCCAGCATCAGAGAAGCAGTTTACCCTAGATCTGCCCATAGCAGTGCTTTGTGCTAGCCACAGAGAGCAGTACAATAAATGGATGTTAGCTCTGACCTAGCTTGGAAATGTCTGTGTTCCTCTACCAGTTATTTGCATGGATCTTTATGAGTGCAACTTCACCTTTCCAGAGTCTGTGACATGTCCACTGAGATTGGAAGTTATCACTGCACTGACACTGATAACCTAGTATTAATGCACCTATTAAACAGCTCTTGAGGAATGTCTAACTAATCTGACTGCTGTCCTGGTGAACTTTACAAATCCTTTTCCTCTGCAGGTGGCAGTCATCTGTACCACAGAGTCAGTATTTCTACTTTTGATTTTCAGCTCCCTGGAGCTGTAAATCCCAGCTGACGCTCTTCAAGTTCATATCTATCTGAAAAGTCCAGTCTACTTGATCCTAGTGTAAAGAGATGACACTGGCAGTGGTGCAGAGCACTTCTGGCATGTACAGTAAACAGCCATCACTTAAATTTCATAGTCTGTCTGTCTAGACAGTCCACAGGTCTGCTATTTGAGCCCTTCTCAGCAGAAATTTTGTTTATCATTTTTGACAGAAAGTCTTCTTCCCATGCAGCATTTTCTGAAGATGATCTGAATGCAGATCAGTGGGCCACTGTGGAAAAAATTGAAATGAGAGTGATTTAGAGAAAAATCTAGGTAGAGTTCAACCCCTGGTCTTGGCTGTAGAGAACCATCTGTTAGCATGAGTGACTACTGTACAACATGGCACACACTGTGACACAGGCAGGCACTGCCCTAAACAATGTCACCTGTGTGTGTGGTTTGGAAGAACAGCTGTACTTGCCAGCTAGAAGGAGTGAAAGATTGCTGCCACCTTTCCTATAATTTTCAGCCTTCACAAAATAAGCCAGTGACTCCAGTAACCAGCCTTGAGTGTCCATGCAGTCCTTACTGAGGTTCCAGAAGAACTGGTACCTCTTAGGTACGAAGGAGTGGTTACCCTGATCTCCTTAAGGAGCCTTTTCCAGACTTGGCCCACACCTTTTCATCAGTAAATATTTTTACTGTCACCTATGATTTTATTAAATCATGAAACGTAATATGTCACCTATGATCTTATTAAAAAAGGTCAAGGACTGCTTCACCACTGGCCCACTAGTGCAGTTCCCACCTCTAAAGGGCAAGCTGCACCTCATTAGGAAATAGCAGACCCGAGGCATACATGGGACAAGAGACAGTATTGTACTACAGTAGTGGAGAAAATCCTGCATCTGTGTCAGGCTGAGTGTAGGAAAATTGTGACTTTCCAACCTGCCCCTCATATGGCTGTTTGCACCAATACAAAGCCAGCTATGAAATAAGTGATGTTTATACCCCTTTAGACAGAATGCAAAGACTAAAATTTCAGAGCAACTGGGGACTAGAGAGAGACTTAGACTTTGCTTAGACTTTATACTTCAGCATGTGTCAGGCAAGCTAAACTGCATTTATATAGTCTTTACTTTGTTGCTGGAGTAGCACTATACACAAAAAATTGCTGCCATGCTTGCTTAGACTTGTTCCCTCTGGGACAGTCATGGGAAGACTATTGTATTTGAATTGCTTTCCTTGGCTACCAGGTGTAACAGCAGAGATAAGCTCCCTTGAAACAGGAGTGGCAATGAGGTTGTTCTGCCTCGTGCCAGCTACTCGTGGGCCAAGACTGAAATTCCAAGTCACACAGCTGCAATCCTCTCGCATAGTGCAGGTTGCACGTTCTGGCTGCTACAAGACAATAGACGGTCTCCCTTTCCAAATCTTTATCCCGCCAGTGCTCCCAAAGTGCAGTAAGTATTGTCCTTTCACCAATATGGGGACTGAACTGAAAACAAAGAACTGATTCAATTGAACCATGAAAAAGGATCCACAGGGACTTGCTCCCTCTGAGGAAGTGAAGGGAAGATGGTCCTTCCCAGTGCTCCTTTCTTGCAGGATACAGGGCCCTGGGGAATCTGCTAGCCCACTTACATACAAAGCACTTGTCACCTGGCTGATTTTTCATTTCAGCTGTGAAGCTGCTCCATTGTAAAGCTATTTCATGAAGCAGGAAAAGCATTCTTCATATCCCAAGAAAAAAAGATCTGTTTGTTTCCTTAGGCACAATTTGCTCTTTCACATTTCTGGGCTTTGTATTCTTACCTGACAATCTGAGAGTGCTTTGATGTGAGAGCCAACTCAGTTTGGAGGTGAGACTTGAAAACTTGTGAAAGTACAAATCAAATCTAAACTGTGTGACATTCACCTTCTCTCCTCCCTGGGAGGATATGATAGCCCATCTTCTTCCATGGTCTGCTGTGCTGGGTTCTGATCTCATTTCACAGCTGCACTACCAGACTCTTTCCAGTAACCTTCATGGAGACTCTCTGGATTTAAGCCAATGCAAACACAACTAGAACTAGTCTCACTTCCTCATCCATATGTAATGTGTAAATTCCCCCCATCACCTTTGGATTTTGTCTTGTTGAGTAGGCTGGCATCTAAGGGAGCCTAAGTGTAATACCAACACCAAAGAGCCAAAAGCTGGATCATAAGAAGAAAACCTATAAATTTAAGTCTTAACAAGGATGCTCAGATGACAAGACAACTTGTTGGCACTCCTGCCATCTACCAAAAGATATTAAGAGGTTTGAGAGATTGTCCTTCTTACATCAATCCTTCATTGTCATTGAACAAAGCCCACTGACTCATTTCATGCTTTACCCACATCTATCTTTTGGATGGAATCCATCTCTTTTTCACTTTTACATACACAGAGGATAGCTAAGGAACTGTCCTACTGTATAACTGTAGATGCCTGAGGTCCCAGACCAACAACCATTGGATACGGGAAGTTGTTTGAAGCCATTTTCTAGGCCATTACCTAGAAGACAGATAGAACATATAGAACTGAATAACAAGGAGAGAGGTGAGGGCTGTCAGGGGAACTACTGACTGGTACAAAAAAGCACTCCCCACTCCAGAAATATTAAGCATTAAAAATTATGCACTTCTCTTTATCAGGTTTGTTATTCCTTTCCCCACACCCTGTCTTTTTCTGTCCTGCCCTTAGATAAAGGCAAAAATACCCCCTGGGTATAAATTAAATGCCTTTTACTTGTGCTAGCACTAGGGAGGATATCAACAGATAGCATGATAGAGCCATTGTAGTAAAATTCAAGGCAGATGAGCATCACCACCCCAAAGCAGCACGGTCACCACGCCTCAGGGTAGTAGCAGCCAAGCACACCATGGCAACCAGCCAACCGATGACACTGGCCAGGAGCCAATTCGATTTATTTTTGGCAGCCTGACACTGCACACTTCTCTGCCAGTCTTCGATCACAGAAACGATAAGAGGTGACTTTTGAAGGCCAAGGGGACAGATGAAGCTGAAAGAGGATCTGTCCCTGGGCTGGAGGAGCACTGAAGTGGCAGATGTCCCCTCTTTCATGAATGACCATCACAGTCACACCAGCAACCACCAGTGTTTGCTGGGGAAAGACTGGGAGAAAGGTTGAAATCTGGCAAATGTGTTTAAGTCCATAGAAAGAGTAAGTAACAAGAGAGACAGAGAGCTTTAAAGAGATGAGAGACTAATAGGAGAAAGACAGTAAAAAGAAAACACAGGCTTTCTGTCAGGAAATATTTCCTGTCTGTGGGTACTTTTGTCCTGTGACGATGCTCTTCAGAGGAATATTCTGTATTGCAGAGCACAGCCTGGAACCCTCAGAGAGATGTACAAGGAGACCTATTTAATCTTTTTTGCATTTCTTTCTTGGATGACTCTGGGGTCACTTAGCCAGCTGTTCAGGTTTGTGACTGGAAGGCTGATATCATACTGGAATAGAAATTCAAGAAAAATCTATATTCATTAACATTTTAAAGAGGCTATCAGCCTGATTCTGGCCACACACCTTCCATGTTTGCTTTCTGCAAACATTGCTAAGCTTGAGTGTTACTTCATGCATACTGAATAAGTATAAATGGATGCACATACTGGTCTTGAACATTCGATCACTGAAAACTCATTTTTAAATATATATTTGATTGTAAATTTTCCAGCTTCCTCTGTTGGCTAGATGTTTACATAAGTGATAGTATCATGTGCAAATGCATATTAAATTGTGCATTTTAAATAGCCACTTCAAATGATGTGTCCATGAATGGTTGGCCACTTTAAATGATGTTAAAACTAACAAGAGCATCAGGAGGATATCTGAAAATTATTCAGAATATTACATAGAAATAAACCATTTTTCCATGAGTGACAACTCAAAACAGGTAAAATAAATTACAATTAAAATCAAATAGCTTGCGAGTATAAATGTTCTACCTCTATCCATTAGAGCAGATTAATCTAAACAAAAATGGAATGTCAATTCAAAGCAGAATCATTATTGCTTAGGAATAAGGCATCCCAGGTAATAAATAAAAGGGAATTAGCATTCATTATCCTGTGTAAAGAGGACCTCAAAACACTGATTCACACTTCCCTATTCTTGCCATTGATGTTTATGCTTTTCCCATGTATAAAACCAACATAAGTACAGCATGCAACATAGCAACTTACATTTCACTAATCACATGACTTTTATGTTGCCACCTAACTCATCATATAAAGTAAGAAGAAATGGCTGGAGACTTGGACGACAAAAAGCAAGCCTAGACAATTCAATTCCAAGGCTTAGTTCTAGAAACTTCTAAATAAGAAGAAGTAAAACCAGCAGCCCTTTGTAGTTATGTAAAATCACTTCACACTCATGCTCTTGAAGGCTGCTCCCCTTGACCATCCCTTAAATCACAAATGTCCTGCATTTGTTCCTTTCCCAGTATTTAATCTGTCCATTTGGGTATATGTTCTTCCCTATCTGTCCACTTCTGTTAAGCAGGAATAGAATTGCCTGAAGCCCCAGGTTAGCTATGAAGCTTGGAAGCCTAACTGGAGAGTGAGAGTGCAATTTGTGGAGGAGTAGTGGGACAAATGGAATTATGGAGAAACATCTGTAAGTACAAGACTGGGTGCTGAGGCACTCTAGAATTTACATCAGGCTGTTTATGACCATCAAGGTGATAAGCAGCATTTTCCCCCAACAAGCTAATGAATGCAGGCTGACCTGTACAACAGATTATTTCATGAATGTGGGTTCAGTTTTGCTTGGTACTGCCTCATAATTGAGTTTCACACAGACCCGCCCTCCAATGTTACCTTTTCTTTTTTTTTGTTTAGGTTCTATTTCTTTGATACAATAAGAAAGGTCAAGAGCAAGAGAGAAAAATATCCTCAGATCTTTGATTAATTTTCTACTCAGCTCAGTATCACAGTTTATAATAAATTCTTCTTTATGGTTTGTAAACATTATAGGTTTGTCAATAAATGTCCACTTTTGCCTCTCAAAACTCTTCACCCCTTCCCAGGGGAACTGGTTAAGCAGACTTGCATTCAGTCAACAGTGAGGAATTGAAAACACCTCCTAGAGTGACTTCTCTCTAGAGGACTTCTTTGCCTCCTAGAGGACTTCTTCCTCTATTTTGTCCTCACTCACTGAGCTGTCAGGGCCATTAATCTTTCCTTTCCCTGTATGATTCTCTTGCTATCCACGTCTGAATTAGCTGACACATCTAAAAGCTTCATGCTGGTATGGGCTACTCCAAGTAGAAACCCTACAAGTATGGGTGTGGATGAAACTGCTGTTAATAAGATGTTCCTGACTAGGATGTGGGTGTACTAAGAATCTCATCCATACACAAGTAGATGGAATAAAGACCCTTTTGACTCCATGACCATGCCACCAGCAAGGTCTCCTGCAGTATGAGAGTGCTTTTGTCTTGTGACACTTTCAGCTAAAGCTGGAAGCCTCCAATAACCTGGCCAAGTAGCCCCACTGGAGTTGTCTGTGTTAGTGTGACTGAAAAGGTTCATCACTGTCTTCAGCATATTCGAGCTTGGGGAGCTCTACCTCCAAGCCTACCAGCTGGCAAACACTCTCCTGTCACCATGGAAAAAAGGGCTGATGGCACCTCCATCTAGAGGAACAGGAACCTCAGCAGGAGCTGCAGTATTTCTAAAAGCTGATTGGAAGCAAGAAAGAGGGTGTTAAGCAAGAAATTAATCTCCCACACCCCCAAAAACTAGCAAGGATTCCCTTGTTATTTCTTAATCTAGTCCCCATACCAGCTCTTGCTCCCAGGAGACTGAGGGAGGTATCCATTTTTGGAGAGGCCCGTTCCCCAGTGAGGCACTCACTCACCTGTCTTCTCTTCAGTTTGGCTGCTCTCCACTGTCTCCATTTGGGGTTGCGCTGTTGCCTTGGCAGTAGCATCCTCTGCGGCAGGGGTGGTGGTGGCAGTGGTGTCAGCAGCAGGCACGTCGGCTTGTTTAGGCTCCTCTTTGTCTTGGGCTTCGTCAGCCTTCAAGGACGGCGAGTTATCAGTGGAAGCTTTAGTGGCACTTTCCCTTTCAGGGGTGGTGGCAGCAGCGGTCTTTTCCTCTGAGGAGGCAGCAGGAGTGGCAGCCTGTGGGGCTGGCTGCTCTGAGCCCGTGTCGGCGGCTCCATCTCCTTTTTTCTCCTCCCCTGGCACGCTGCTGTCTTTGCTGCCCTCCTCCTGCTGGGCACTGTCAGCGGCGGCTGCTTCTGTGGCAGCAGGAGCCTCGCTTTCTTTGTTCTCGGCTGCAGGGCCTTCCTCCTTCTTGTCGGCGGCATCAGTCTCAGATGCTGGGGCATCTCCCTTCTTCTCTCCCTTGAGCTTTTTCCTTGTTATGTGTCCGCGGAAGCTGGCCTGGATTTTGGTGGCTGCCTTATGAGCTTTGTCTTCTGGTTTGATGCCATCTTGCTCGATCTTTTGGTCTCCATCCTCATTTTTTTCAACCTTTGAACAAGAACAAGGGAGGAGGGCAGAGGAGAAAAGAGGGAGATAAGTTTAGATATCTTCAGGTGTAGCAGATGGTCTAATTTTATTGAGAATATCCTAATTTCCTCTCCTGCTAACCACTGAAAAGTTTCAAAACAGCCTTCCCATTTGGTATGGGTTTGGAGCCAGGTCGCCCTAATTTCATCCTAAGGCTGGACAGAACATAGGTCTCTAGCCAAACCTCCAGCCAGAGGTTTGTAATAGAAATTGAAAGCACCTCATCATCTCTGTCAGCAGTGCTGAAAGCATCTTGGCTGTGTGGAAAGGCTTTCACCAGCTGCCTAGTCTCTATTCCCATGATTTATTTTCCCATTCATTTTGAAATATACCAATTTTTTCCCCTACTCATTTTCAAAATACTCTCCTGAGGGAGATTTTCACAATCCTTCCAAATCCACCTCTGCTTTCAAGTTGATATTTCTTTTTAACGACACCTTGTTTCGCAGGTGTGTGACTCTAATGACACCAAGTGCTTTGTCTTTTATAGCTTTTTGGCTCAGGATTGCCAGCAGAGAATAGGATTGCTGCACCCCACTGCAGTTCCATGCTGTCAGACACGCATGGATATTCACAGGATGTACTCCTCACAAACTCCCTGCCTGCAAGCGCTCCAAGCGCTTTCCCTTTGCTCTCCACTCATGGTTTCACTGCAGGATTAATAGGCAGATGATTATCACTCTTTCCAATTTCAGCTGACTATTATTATTTCTCTGACTATTGGGGGGAATTCAGCCTTATAACAAAGAACAGGCATTCCCTGTGTTTTTTACACTTAAATCATGCATTAAAGTCTTAAATGGGACCAAAACAGAGCCTGTGCCTCACGCTGGTCTGCTGCAGAGAGATAGTGCTCTGCTTATAAACCTTCACTGAATCAACAGGACAGACCATGCTTCACCCCAATAATTTAGCAGGCCTTGGGCAAGTAACAGCTCAGCAGCATATTGATGAAAGGACACTGTTCTATTAATAGTCCCATGGGGAAGCATTCAAAAGGCCTATTTGGAAGCAGAGCCACTGGCCTCTTTGCTGTCTGCACCTGGTTTCCAACACTGGCTCAGGTCACAAAACAAAGAAAACAAGCTGACTGGGAAAGATAGAAGCATTTATTCCTGCATGGAAAGAGGGAAACACTCCTTTGGCCATTGCAACTGGGATGTGCCATTTGGGAAAAGGCTCCAGACCAGAAGAAAGAGAGGACGACCTACAAACACGTTCAGTAAAAGTGTGGCAGGAAGAAGGAAGAAGATGCCACTTCAATGTGCAAATGTGGCACTGGAAACATCATGACTGTGGAGAGGGGGAAAGAAGAGTGGCAACAGCAGCAGCAATTCCTCAGAAACAGACTTTCCACAGCACAAGACAGGGTCAAGCACACATGGGAGTGATGCTCAGCCAGGGAACCAATGTGGTGTCCACTGCCATGCCAGAAGTGGTACCCCCTCTGTCCCCCTGGGTCTCCGGGGAGCACAGATCCCTCACCCTATCACTGGTGTTCATCATCCTTTAAGTGGCTATGGTGGCCAAGGAGTGAGGAGCCCCAAATCATCATGGAAAATTGCCACCCCACACAGCTGTGCAGGGATGTATACAGTGGGAAGTGAGATGGGAGAGGCACAGGATGCTTACGTAGGGGGAGAAAAAGGCTGTGAATGAATATGTAAATGGTATTTATACACAGAATTCTGATGGAGTTTTTCTGCTCCTGACCATGCCCAGGGACAAAATGGTTGTTGTACCAATCACAGGGTGAGCATTATGTCTGCACTCAAATGCATTAAATGACACAGTATGGAAGTGGACTTTTCATGTTTGTCTCAGCTTGTCAGAGAGCAGGTGATGGTTACATGGAAAGACAATACAGGCACCAGCAGGCTGCAACCATTCTTGTGTGTCTTGCATAGCTAGCTCAACACTGTTATTCAGCATCTGGGTAAGATTTTCAGCCTACTTCAGCACAAGGAGGTGGAAACAAATTGGAAGCATGTTTAAACTAGCCAGATAGTGCAGAGCTCCACACAAGCTCATCCATCCTGTTCCTTAGACAAGTTTTGCAGCCTGCAGTAAGTCCTGTGTTGCTGTGGCAACATAACTGCTAATACCTGAACTAGCTGGTTTAAGGAGATCTTGGATATGCCAGCATTACACCATAGCCACAGCAACGTGAAAACAGACTGGTACTCCTTCAGAGAACTGTAGGACACTTAAATGCTGTAGCTCTGATTCCTTCTCCCCAAGGACTGAGGCTATTCTCAAATAGCAGCAAGACTGGGAGACTGGAAAGACAATTTAGACCTAACTCTGAGGCCTTAAGGGTCCAGTCCCCCTGCCTGATTCCTGTGAAACCATTAATGAATGTGACCAAATTGTTACTTCCTAGACAAATAAGCAAAACATTGACTGAAGAGAGATCTCTCTTGCCACTGGCCTTGTAGCTCTCACATGCCACATACTTCCTACACCAACCAAGACACCTATTACAGGTCATGGACTGCTGCATGCCTGACTTTCTGACTCCAGAGAAGCTGCCCTGTTACCTAGGCTATGCAAACCTGTAAAAGTTTATCTCCTTCCCCTGTTAGCCAGAGTCCAGGGCACAGTAAGGCACAGGGGTGGCCCTGTATCCCTCTCAGTCCCTGACCTGGCAGTGGATGGGAGAGCACGTCTCTCCAGGGAGGTCAGACCAAAACCTCCCACCTGCACCTACAGCACAGCAGAGCTAAAAGACTCCTTTGCTATTCCAGTGACATCACTGTCCTCTTTTCCCAGTTAGGATGACATCCAGCTGAGTCCTTGACAGATCCCAAGTTGTGCAACTGCAAAATGTATTTCCAGAGGGTGCTTTCAGCATAATTTCAGATACAAAAGATAAGAAACATGAGACTGGGGCAGAGATGGAGTTCAAGATCATGTATGAAAGAAAGATACTAGTAGTTTGTCTTTGCCAACTGTGGCCCTCAGGAATGCTGTTTCTATTCAGTCCTTCCCCAGTAAAGCATCCCAAGCATTTGAAATTACTTTTTTTTTTCAGGCTACTGGCCTGCAGCTACTTCTGGGGTAGGACAGGTATCCATAAAGAATGTGTGTCATGTTGTATAACAATGGGTTGGGTGAGAAACCGGTTGTTCAGGGGGAAACTTCTGTTCACACAAAAAGAAAAGCCCCAAGGGCTTTTCATCTGTGGATTTTGTGCACAGCAGATAAACCTTAATTAAGGAAGCACTCAAAAATAACCTGTACACAGCAGAAGCTCCTGGAAAGCAATTTGTCTTCCTTGGAAAGCTCAAAGGATGAGTAAGCCCTGCATTACATTCAAAACCATCTCAGTGGAAAACAAGAAATCTGTCTGTCTTATCTATCTCCCAAGCATTCATGATGTCTTGGCTGTAGTATTGTGGCTAGAATAAAGTGACTCTTGTTACTAGTGTTTGCATGGAATCTAGAGTTCTCTGTCAGGAATCAGGTCTGGCAGGGATGAGTTTCAGATATTAGTATTGCATCACCTCCCTCCCCTTCATTTGCACATTTATGCGTAAACTCACACCAGTACTTAATACTGAGATATTCATGATACTGTTAGGGTACATGCAATGTATTGCCATTTTACACAGAGCACATCTGTTTCATTTAGGTTTAAATAAATCATAGATCCTGTAATGGCAAAATAGTATCACTGAGGGAGTGGATGAAGAGCTAAACAGATCCATAAAAGGACATAGTCAAACATATCCATACTTTTATTTAGACTATCATCACACACCCAATGAAGCCAGTGTGCAAAGCTCTGCCTTTATGAAATACACATTTATGTCTCTATCTACACAGCCCACAGCATCTTTCCAGTCCTGGAGGGATGATCCTCTCACCATCCCCATCTGCTTGTCTGCCACACCTCCAGGTTTCTAGGACATCCCTTCACATGCAGACTGTTCCTGTAAGAGAAAATTTCCTTGCTATCATGTAGGTGAGAGAGTAGGAGATAAATTAATGTTAAATCACAAATAGGGCAGAGGTTAATTCTCAGGTACCAGGAATGTAGAAATTTCCTGGAGCCATGACAAGAAGATTTCTAATCTCTGGCTGCTTTTACACCTTCCATCTCCAAACTCACAGCTTATTGGGGGGGGGGGGGGCGTTGAATTATGGAAAAGAATTAAGGAAGTATTACTATTATCTCCAGACCCTTTTAAATATCTCCTATGCTCGTACTTCAGGAAAAGAGAAATGGAGAACCTTGGTGTTTTCTAGATGTTCCACGTGTTTGCAGCCACATATAGGCAAAGAAAGGAGAGGACTGAGTGCTTTGGTCCTTGCTTGCTGTTAGTCCACTTGTCTTACTTGTCTCTCATGGTGTACCTCATTGCCTTTCCTTGGAAAAAATGATCACATTGTTTTGTATTCTGAATGCTGGGGTGGAGAGACCAAGAAAGAACTTACTGTTTCACTGAAAGATATTTGAATATTATACAGCTTCTTCTGCTTCTCTCTCTAGCTCTCCTTTTCCTGGTGTTTCTCTGCCCTCCAATATATAGCATGTATCAACCTCCTTAATATTTATCCTAGCATCAGGCTGCTATATGCTCAGTCATCACCCTGGTGTCTTGCTCCTTTCTGTCCTTAGTTAGGAGCTCCTCTTCAACACGACACCAAATCCCAGAGCCCTTTGGTACTTGTGGCCATCTCCCAGTATTTTGAAAACGGTGTGCTGGGAGCCCAGATTTAGGACTTACACACCTTTTACCAGACAGAGCATCAATACTGGCCAGAGCTTGGACATCCATAGGACTATTGACAGTTATCAATAACACACTTCACCCATTTTACCCAAGGGAAATATGATAGCTGATTATTATTGGGGAAGAAAAACCTGAACAAACAACTGTGTTCTCCACACAAAGGAATAAGGGCCCAAAGTCATTCTTTTCTCATTACACCTATGCTAAAGAAACCTTTCCTTCAGTTATTTAGGTGAACTGGCGCTGAATCACCCAAATACCTGTGCTATTTTTTAGGTTAAGAGGCATCTCAGCCTATGCTCTGTTCCTGACTAGAACGCAGTGTATGTTCTTACTGATGTTACTCAAGGCCACTGGGACTCACAAAGAAATTTAGGCATCCAGCTCCCAGTGATTTCCCAGGATTGAGTCACCTCAGCGTTTTTCATGGGCTTGGCTCCACATGACCTGATTTGTCTCAGAGACGGCATTTAAGGAGCAGAATGTATTAAAAAGAAGACCAGCTGTCTCCCCAGAAGGAGCAAAGCATGGACATGTGAGAGAGAGAAAAGGCTTTCACGCTCTGGGAAGTGAGGAAGCAATTTAGCACACAGAGCAGCTTTTTTAAACCCAGTTAAATGGTGTGAAGACACCTGGCTAGAGGATGGCACCTGCCAGCACAACCTGTCTTCAAGGGGAGGAAAGAGAGTTCCTTTATTCTCCGAGGATGACTGTGGTGATGGTGGGTAAAACATCCTTGAGAAAGAAAAGGTTAGTTCATCCCTCTGAAGGCCTATGCAGGATTGCTCCCCAGAGCATTGTGTCAGCTCTCCAGTTTCAAATCCTCTAACAATGGGGTTTCCATCCTTTCCTCTACAAGATCCTCCATATGCAGGAAAATTCCCATCTATTTTATGGTGCCTAGATTAAAATAAGATGACAGTCAGACAGAGGGATGGATGTTATTCACTCATTACAGTGGCTGCAAAGAGAGACAGAAGACAATTAAGCTAAAACCATTTAGATATTTCTAGTGAGCCTTCTCACTTCACCTGTTTTGTGACCCTCCCTTCTGTCTGTCACCCTGTTTCTCTTAAGCTGGTGGTCAATCACAGTGTCCTCTACCATCCTGAAGCTCTAACCGCTCCAGCAGTTAAACAGAAAATAAAAAACATCACTACTGTTTATGTTGCCTTTGCAGACCAGGTGAAAGAAAGTAGAGCCTTGTCCCTGAAGGGGACACAAAGAGGATGATGTTCAGGATGATGTTCATGTTTCTGGAGCAGAGAAGCCCACAGGGGAAAACACTTGCCTTGGGTCTGGTCTGGGGTCTATGGAGCACTTTGGTGGCTGTGGGTCACAGCTGCACTCACTCATCTTTCAATTTAAAGCACCCAAAGTCTCAAAGACAGGACTGGGTTGGAACTTGAGAAGGTGGTGCTTTTATAGTTCATGCCAAGGGTGTGTATATACACTGGGGTATGGCCTAAGTGTATGAGGGCACTCCAGGCCACGAGGTCTGTGGGGACTGTGTCGAAGGTCTCGAGGGTTTGGCACAATCAACATCTATGCTCTTGCTTGAGGTTGGATCCTAGTGCATACTGTATTGTCAGTTGTGTCTAGTCTCCTTTTTGGAGGGAAATACTTGTGTCACTCCAGAAGGAACCAGTCAGCGGGCATTCAAATTGAGGGATCAAAGCCTAGAAAGGAAGCAGGAAAGTATCCAGGCTGACAATGTAAATCAAATCTACTACCGAAATAGCCCACACTGAAGAAGTTCAGCAAAAGGACCCAGAGGAAAATTTCACTTGAACTATGGTTTGATTAGAAAAGGCCATTCAAAGAACATATTATTTTTGATGCAGATGTGCTTAGATAGAAATGCAAACTTGCATGTCACTGGACTAAAGAGAAAAGAGAAATTTCACCTTTTTAAGCTCAAACTATGTGGTTTTCTTGGTTGGGTTTGGGGCAGTTTGGGCAAGGATGGTTGCTGCTATGTGGTCTATTTTGAAGCAGCACAGTCAGACTCTAAAATCACAGTCTGATAGTCTGATGACCATGAGCAGCTAATGAAACCCAGAATTATCAATGTTTCTCCCTCCCTACATTTTCTCTCCCAGTCTATTTTTTTCCTTTTTTTTTTTTTTTTTTAGTTTTGGACTCCACAAAATTTATTAGGGACTTGTTATATAGCTTCTGGTGGCTCAGAGTGCCTTGCCTTATGAGATCTGGACATTTGCTTCTGATCTAGTTGTCTAGGCTAATTTGCTGCTCAGACTTGCTCCCCTGAGATCTTGGGCAGACAACTACTGAGATTCCCCAGAGTCCAGGCTTATGCAAGGTCTCCAGAATGACCTCCATAGGAAGCAGAAGCTTATGTCCTGCTCCTACCCCATTCCCTCCATGGCAACACAGGTTATCCCATCCTTCAGGCCTGTCAACAGCACTCAGCTTGGTGTTGTCTACAAATATGCTGATGGTGCACTTGATCCCACTGTCTCTGTCACTGAGGAAGACATTAAATAGCACTGGTCCCCATATAGACTCCTAAAAGTCACCACTTGTCATCAGTGTCTATAGAGGCTTCAAGTTGTTGACTGCTACTCTCTGGAGGTAACTGTCTAATCAATTCCTCACCCACCAAAGAGTCCTCCCATCAAATCAATCTCTCCAGTTTAGAGAGAAAGATGTCATTGGAGACCATGTTAAAGGTCTTGCAGAAGTCCAAATGGTGACATCTGTAGCCCTTCCCCTGCCCACTGGAGTAGTCACTCCATCACAGAAAACCACTAGGTCAGTCAGGCAGGACTTGACCTTTGTGACACCACCACTGCTTTATACCGAGCACCTGCACAAAGAAGAAAAGGTGTTTCTTCTCCTGAACTGCAGCTATATCCAGGGTGAAACCTTGTGGCTGCCACCTGTGCCTTCAGTCACACACAGCAATTAAACTTCAGGAGGGACAAAGATGTGTATCCCAGCTGAAATTACATGCTGAGCTGAAGAAAGCAGAAACAGGATTTTTGATTGGGATCTAGCAAGGCCAGTACAGTAAGTAGTGCCTTTCTTACTGTTCCATTAACCTACTGGTCAGACCTTTGTCTTTTGTTTTTCCAGTCTTGAAAGAGAGCCTAGCCCCAAGCATTACCTTTAGCCAACAACTTCCCCATTCACTGAGGAGCACCATACAATCTTTCAAATCATCAGATCTGCTCTTAGCAAAACCAAAAAAACCAGAGTTGTAGGTCTACACAATTTGACAAACTGGCTTTAAAAGAGATCTGCCTAAGATATCCTCTTCCATAGCCTCTTCAGCTTTAGTTCCAAATAGACCAATCACACAAACCTGCTGCAGAGCTGAACTCTGTGTGCACCACGCTATTGTATCCCCAGTGTGCAGCAACGTATTGCCAAGGCTTCTGCCTATCAGTATAGACTCTCTCTTCTCACTGGGGTAGCTGGCTTTTTACCAGCTTCTGGTTCTGATGGATTCAACAGGTCTCACTGGCATGGCCTCTCCATGGCCAGCCAGGAGCAGGAGTAGCCCTACTGGCTCTGCTTCTATCTCCATAGGATTTCCTGACCCTGTTAACACCAGCCACAGTTTCACTAGGACAGGATATCAGCCTAACTGCTGGAAGGCAGAGAATGAGGGTGTTGAGTCTGGATCTGCTCTTCATGGGAGCTCAGTTTATTGATTTGTGTTATGGATCATCAGGCCCATTGGGACTTGACTGACCCAGAGATTGCCCTTATGCATCTCCTGTCTTGCCCTGGCCACTGTCTCCACCCACCTTTACTTCAGTGGCACCAGTGTTAATATTTGCCCCACAGTTCTTAAGGTTTCTGACAGGACTGTCGTGACAGCCTGTATATGAATTCACCACAGTGAAATTCACCACATGTTCATAAAGCAGTGGGTAAGACATGGACCCATCTTATAAATCTGAATTCTTCTGAGCACCTCTATATCTTGGATGCAAGGGACCTTACAGAAAACTTTATGTGAAATTATTCTTGGCCTACATTTACTGTTCATTTCTCATACATGTTTAAAGTAGAAGCAGAGAAGGAGAGCTATCAATATCTCCTCCCTGCTTAGGCACTACTACAGGTGAGAACAGGAAGAGTTAGTCCTATTTTTAAGATGTCAAATACAGGAGACAGGTCACTGGTCCCACTATGAGCTCTTACATATTGCTGACTCACATAAAAGTGTGAGAAGATCCAGATAATTTTCTTCTATTCCTTCTATTCCAACTTATTTACTGATTAACAGTTGTACAGTAATCTTATTTGAAGTCCAAAAGCAATGTCAGATGATGAAAGTGGAGTTTCATTTCGTTGATTCCAATGACATTTTGCTAGGGATAATTTTTACAAGATCTCTGTGGTCCACTGCTCCAAACAACTTACAAATGGAGACATTGTTAAGTTCCAGAAGGACTCTGAACATAATTAAATTAGTATTTGTAGTGCTGCAAGAACCTCAAATGCATGGTGTATAGCGCAGTAAAGCACTGTGCAATATTTAAGCCGTGTTCTTATCTACTTCCTCCTGTCAATGCAGGATGAGAACATCCTAAAAGGGGGCTTACATGTCTGACGGAACCTTAAAAGATCTCCAGAGGGGACATGTATGACACAGCTTCTTTCACACAGAATCTGGGCCTGACTGCCTGAGACTATGTCTGGTTGTGTAATAACTCCAGTGCTTCCCAAGGTCTGTAAAACTGATAAATCAGGCCTGTGATTGCTGCTGTCACTCCTAGTGGCACAGTCCCGAGGGCACAGTGTTGTGCCACACCCCTGTCCCCTCTTCAGGTGGGTTGTCACCAGAGTACAGGCATGGTTTTAACCGGGAAGATCCTGAACACAAGACCCAGTAACCCTAGGGCTTCATCATTTTTTCTAGAGCCTGGCACTGAGCTATGGGAAATGAACATGTGGCTTTGAGCCATTTTGTTTCCTCCTTTGCTCCTTTACTGTATTCAACCCTATTGAAAAGGGAGGGGGGGAGGCAAGCCTGCAGTGCCTGCTGCAAAAACTCCTTTGTGGACCCTGCTATTTTCATGCTATAAAGACCCCCAGCCAAAGGGAAAATGTTGAATAGATGCGCTAAGGAAAAAGCCCGTGGAAAAAGTCTTTGGATCTACCACTTATAAGGGCTACTATATCACAAGCACATTTAAATAGTCATCCAGATGTTCTCCTAATCTTCCTGCTGCTGGACAACTGTTATTTATTTAAATTTTTTCACCATTCTACTTCCCATTTTAAAGCTGTTATTAAAAAAGGGCTTCAATAAGTATTTAGCGTCTTGGTCGTAAGGTCTTCTAGTTTTTTTTCCATCCTTCAGTCAGGAAGCATGTCAGTAGCCTCAAAGCATTGCATATCACAATGTCTTTTCCCCAGGCACAGAGTTTAGATGACTCTGCAACTGGTGCATCTGTAGCAGAACTCTTCATCCAGAAACCCCTGGAGCCCAACCTGTGGGAGGACTTTACTCAGAGGTCCCCTGGCAGAGAAGCTGAGGAAAAAGGGACCTTGGTAAGGACTCCTATGATGGCTGGGCAGGTAGAGTGCACAAAGCTACTTCCACGTGTTTCTACTCTGATGCAATTGTGATATGAAAATAGGGTTTTCATCCTGAGAAGGACTTAACGTGTTTCTGGAATAGGAACCTTCTTCCCTCAGAACTCATGCAAAGCCAGGCAGAAAGCACTGGGAAGCTTGCACTAACACCAGAAAATGGACAGTGTTTCCTCTTCTCTTAGTAAGGGCCAGTTCATGCTGAGTGGCTTTGTCACACACTAAAGAGAAAATAATTGAAAATCTCCAGGGTCCTCTAGACCCTCCCTATACAGTGCAGCATGGCTGATTTCGTTCACCCACCCTGCAGGAATGATTTGTACCAGTCTCTGGACATTTGCCCCAAAAAAATTACTCTCTGGGTTCCTGTGGCAGTTTATTCCTTCGGTGAACTAAAAGATTCCTCCCAGCCTTTCAGCCAGCCCCTGCATCTTGCCAACATTAGTTTCTGCTTTCTTAGTAACACTCCTTCAAATATCAATAGCTCTCAGTTGTCATACCAGCTCCTTTGTCAGATCACTCCTCCTAGCCCTCTTAAGCCCTAACCAGAGATCTTACTTGATTACTGAATTTACATTTATTCTACTTAGAAATTACTAAAATGTCTCCTCAGCTTTAATTAATAATGAAACACTATACTTACAAAAATAGTAATTAGCAATATAGCTCAAAATAAATCAATGTGTGGATCAGACTCCCAAAGGCAGGAGGAAAAGCTGCAGCCTTTAAAATAGGTGGAGCTGAAAATAGCTAAGCACTTGGGGATAAAGAAAGGGGAAAAAAGCTTAAAGGAACTTATGAATGGCCACGTCCTATAGATAATTAGCAATCCACACATGGATTGCTAACACTGGCCTGAGTCTGACTGCTCTATTTCCTGTCAGTTCCCCTCAAATACTATTCAGCACATTTAGGAGTTTTCTAAGGATGTCAAGCAGCTGGAGCAGCCAAGAAAAGTAAAAGGAAATTGAAGAATGTCAAACCCTCATCTGTGGTTGTCCAAGAGTTTCCATCAGGGCTCCTATCATCCTTCCTTCCAGAAGAAGGAAGAGGTGCTCACTCTAAGAAAAACCAAATGTAGGAGGATTTATAACACTGAAAACCATTATTATTTCCACATCCTTGGGATGGATCTCCCTTGTGGTGTTGGAAAGGAAGCAATTAAACAAGCAATGGGAGACAAGACAATGGGAGTGTGTTGAAAGGGCATAGGGAGCACACTGATTTACAGAGGAAAAACAATTCAGATACTACAGCAGCCAGCTTATTTCCCCTAGCACCACCTAAATATAGTGTTATTTTTTGGTAGCAAGTCATGATTCTGCTTCTTCAGGAAGTCACAGGACAAGGCTGGTTCTTGCCAGATCAATTTATTGACCCATTAACAATAAAAATACCAAATTGTTCATAAGACACATCTTTGGAGTCAAAAAACTCAAAGGTCTGCTCAAACAACCCAATGACAGTATGCATATGTCTACATTATGTGGCCAGGTCATGTCACTTCTTGTACTATACTTTTCATATTAACCAGTCCCTCTGTCAGGAAAATAGAAACAAAAGTCATGAAAATTCCATCATAGTGAATTAACATCTATCTAAAATCTTAGCTCAGGAGTATAGTGGTTTCTTTTCTGTTTTTTCTTTTCTTTTTTTTCTTTTTTGGTAACTCTTCCTTTTTCCTCCTTCCCAGTCAGGGGGAGGAAATTATATGGTACAACTCTCGCCAACTGCATGTCACAAACGCACCCATATGTATAACCACAATGGAGTAAGTGAGCAAATTGCAACGAATACACTGCCTGAAGTCAGGCTGCATAATGAATTCATTAAATCCTACTGAAATTAAATCAGAAATTAATCCTAAATAGAGAATACTTTCAAACAGATTAAATTCAACAAGACTCACTCGATTCTTTCCAGAAAGAACGAGTTACGAATGTACAAACACTTTTTGTACTCTCTCAAACCAGCCATTAATTTTTTGGAATCTGCCTGATCCTAGAATATCTGAGGATAATCATGTAGAATGGCACCTGCTGGGGCTTTCAGGTGACTAACATTTTGATTTCAGTGCAAAGCAGAGAAAAAAAAGTTTCTACATGCAATTTCCTTTGGTTGCAGAAGCAATTATTTTGAAGCCTGAAGAAAATATAACACATTCCCCCAAGATGCCTGCTTTACAAATTGTACTCTCACAGAACTTTACCATGAATTATTAACATTTTAGTATACATTCCTATGCTTAAACTCTAATGGTTCCCTATAAACTTGATTCTAAGAAGAGTTAAAGGGCCAGATTTTAAGGAATGAATGGTGGGATCTTAACAAATGCCTCATAGCCTTAATCCTATTGAAACCAGTGTGAATTAGGACCAAGGCTCTCTGAAAATCCTGCTAGGCTCCTGCCTATATAAATCTTATTTGTTAGAGCAGTTCTGTAAATTACCTAATACCACCCTGCCACTGTTTGGAAAAAGGCTTGTAAATATCTGCTGCGAGATTGCAAAGTAAAACAAAGTAGCTTAAAGAAGACTTAAAGCGCTAGTAGGAAATCTGGATATTTGGAGATTAGGAAACTCAGGGATATAAAGGGATTACACTAAAATCTTGGTCCTAATTTTTGCAGTTGGAAGTTGGAAGTTAAAATGCAGGAGGGAGAAGTTTGGCAAAGGAGAACAGAGGTTCAGGGTTAGGGCAGCTAACAGATGGCTGTCCTACACCTCTGCCCCACCTCTGCTGCTGATTCCTCTGTTATCCTGGCCCATGTTTTTCATGGGGTCATTCCAAGTGACAAGTTCTGCATCTCTGAGTAGCTGACTTCAGACACCTTAAGTCTCATTTGGATCAGTGCCGAGCACTCAGAGCTGCAGCTGACAGTAATGGGAGATGCTTTCAGATATGTGAAACTGAAAACGAAAACTATGAATAAAGGTCAGGCCCTCTGTTTCTGAAATTCAGGACATAAAAACTAGGACATCCTGCTGACCAAAGTCTTCATGCCTCAGCTGTCCACCTGCAAAACTGGAGTAAAAATATTCTGTTATCTCACATGGCAGTTGCAAAGATTTACTAAGTGATACCAGGGATGTGCTCAGAATCACAAGACAGCTCAAGAGAAAATTTGTACTTCTGATTTAAGAACAAGGTTTGAATACTATTAAGCAAAGTTGTGGACGTCACACACTGACTTATTTGAGAATTCAAAATATTGAATAAGTGCTCATTAAGTGAGCACTGTCCATTCTGTGACCTGAATGTGGTCAGAATCCCTGAAGAGAAAAATGTGTCCCTGTCATTAGAAACGTACTGAAAACATTCACAAGAGAAGACCATACCAAGGTTACACAGACAACTACATTCCCAGTGTTGGTTTGTTTTTTTTATATTTGCCTTAGCATCTTTAACACCTTTCTTCTAACATAGTTTCTCCGTGGTCTTTATCACACATATATTAGCTCATGCTGCAGATGAAGTCTAAATCTATTTCCACTCCCAATAATGTGGTATGATTCAACTTTTATCCAGATTTCACTTTCTAAATTGTGATTAACTACATCATGGGAGCTCAAATCTTTTGGCTTCATCAGCATCTTACAACAAACCCCAAAAAACCCAAAACAACTTTAAATGTCCAAGAGGTGTCAAGCCCCTAATCAGTACCCTTAGTCTTTCAACAAGCTGCTCCCAAGCAATGGCTCCCCAGGGTGCCAGTATCCAGTGTGGGATGGGATGAGGCCAAGTGACCAGCTGAGTCCCAGAGCTTGTAGAAAGCTAGTGGCCTCAGAAGCCCCTGGGGGCTTCCTCCCACATGGAGATATGGATAAAAAAGCACTCTTAACATCAGCAGTGTGCTGGCAGTAATATAGCATATCTCTGTAACCCCAAGCTGCACCAGGGGAGGTTAAGGTTTAACACAAGGAGGAATTTCTTCACAGAAAGGGATATCATGCATTGGAATGGGCTGTACAGAGAGGTGGTGGAGTTGCCATCCCTGGAGGTGTTCAAGAAGTGACTGGATGTGACACTCAGTATCATGGTTTAGTTGACAAGGTGCTGATTGGACAAAGGTTGGACTCAACAATCTTAAAAGTCTTTTCCAACCTAAATGATTCTGTGATTCCATTGTGGGAGTTACACTCAGTATCTGCCTCTGGGTCCAAAGTCACAAGTTGTCTATCCTTGAATTAGGTGAAGCAGGATTATCAGTGGAAAATGAAGGGTTTTTCTTAGCAAAAAAATGAGTTAATAGAAAGTACATCTTATCTGGCAATTTAGTGAATGCACAACTACTGCATCAGGGAAAAGCCCCCTAAAGATTTAATCACTTAATATGTGCAAAAAAGCTACTGAACAGAGAATTACTTTGTTCAAAGGATCAGCTATACCCTTGCCTAGTTTTTGTCAGTTCTGTAGCTACCCTGGAACATCAGAGCTGGAATAGAAGGGCTGCTGTAGGGCAGAAGCACAGGGCATTGATAGAAGTGGAGCAAAGAAAAGGCAGAAATCCTGTTTAGCACTTTCCATGCTCTGTATAACTGAGCACTATTTCACTGCTACTGGCAGTAAAATGACCGCCTGTTTATACCACAGTACTTGAAGTTTGTGGTTTTTTAAAAAAACTGTGCCTATCTCCAATTCTGATTAACTTCTCCAGGCATTTCTGTGCTGCTCAGCTATCAGAAATGGATTTTGAAACAGCAGAACTGCTTGGTATGGTACTCTTCAGAGGTACTCAGCATCCTCTGCTGTCTGCTGCACCTGACAGCAAGAAGAGTTTAGAGGCAAGTATCTAAGAGAAGTTGATACCATCTACAGGTTGAGGATATCAGCATCGATGATACAATAACGAATGAAGCTGAGAAAAAATGAATCATATGTGAAAGATGGAAGTGGGTGGATATAATGAGACAGAGCAACAAGAAGCATATTTTACCCTCTACAAGGACAGTTCAGAAGCATGGAAGAGAAGCAAGCAAACCCTGCCAGTGGGGCCACTTCGTGCACTTTGTGAGATGAGAAGGCTTAGCAGGTAAGGCCCCTTCAGTTCCAGGGCAGATGCTTACAAGTTACAATATTATCTGCTGTGGTCAGTGCTTCTCCTTCTAGAGGGATACAAAGCCAGCAAAGTCCCACAGTCACAGATACTTCCAATAAATCTCTCTCCTGATGTAGTCTGGTGCCTTTTCTGCCACCCCTTCCATTTTTGTGCCATAGCAGTGCACATTTCCACAGGCGTTACAGCAAGGTTAAGCTAAAATCCCATCTGCTTTGGGAATAGTAGGGACTATAAAATCCCCACCATCTCACAAAAGCTAACACAAGGTCTACATTTCCACTGCCTTCCTGGCAAATATGCATCAGGTTTGGCCCAGAGAGACAACCACATTTTCACTTTGCAACATGGTGTATTTCTTCCCTATACTGACAGCCTCTCCACTTCATTCTTAAGTGGTAGAGGAACAGTGTCCCTCGTCCAGACCTGAGAACAAGACCTTCTCTTTTGGCCACCTACACTGCCTCCATGAAATATCTCTTCTGATGACTCTGTCTTGACTGTCAGCAGTGCTTTGTGCACCTGTTGGGGAAGTAACTTTCTTCTGCAGATAATTCATGGACACAGAGGCTTAGGAGGCAACATAACAGTTCAGCAGCAGCTAGCTACCATGGTAGGAAAAATTCCCTGCCTGTGCCTGACCAGAAAATTGTATCCCATCTTACAAACTAGAGATTTGATAAAGGCAATACAAATATTCATTATCTCCATAGTAAGCAGTGGCATATTCAGATTTGGAGAAGGTGCTCATCAATAAATGTGTATGACAGTGTACCACCAAGGTTCTTGCCTCTTCTCAGGCTCCCTGTTAAGCAGAGGCTGAAGACTCTGATCTCTTTCTTAAGCACATCCTGGTGTGGAGCTTATGATCCAGACCCTGTTGTGAGCACAACCTTCCCACCTGGAGATCCTCCACAGCAACAACCCACAACTTTATACGAATAGCACAAGCACAGAATACAGGCCCTATGACAGCATGGACCTGTTTGCTTCCACTATTTCAGGGTCAATTCTTCCTTATGAGATCCTCCCACTGAGTCCCATAGGCAGATATATGTTCCACCCCACAGACACAAAGAAAAAACGACTGGCAAATAAAGCAAACAAATTATTTTCATTATTCATTTTATTCCAGGTGAGGAGAAGGGAGAGGAAGAAGAGAGAAACAAACCTATCCTTTTTCTGTCCTTTCTAGATTAATTCATTCAGAAAAGACATGAATGCTAGTTTAAAAGCTCTTGGTTATATAAAGATAAAACAGGCAGAATTACTGCAGCAGATTATTCCACTTTCTTCTGTGCCTTGGTTTCCTCACATACAAATGGAGTATTAACAAAAGTGTTCCAGGATTGGTTTTTTAAGGATCTTCCATCCAATATCAATGAAAAGTGTAGTACTAGTCTCAGTGATAACAGCTTTGGCCCATTTTTTCCCAATTATTTTGCAACCTATCATTCACAGGCACAAGTCAAAAGTAATGGGACTCATGTATTACATAAAAAGCCTGTCTCAAAAGCATCTTTCAGGGCACATGTTAAAGGCAGAAGCAGAAAATGTAAAATGGAGACTACCTCTGAAACCTCACTTTGACTTCTTCTGCAGATGCCTTTTAATAGTCTTTATTGTATCTTTTTTTCCTTGAAAGTGTCCCCCACCTCAGCTACTACAAAGGACAGAGCTCACAGAGTGGGTAGCAATTCAGTATTTTCCAAATTTCCAGTATTATCCTAATTTCAAGCACAGGAAAACACCTTATTTGCCACACACCATTCAAACCCATCACTGAATTCAGAATTCTGATTTCTTCATGGTCTTTCTCTGTGTTGCTATTTTGCCATAATATCTCATTGTTTCATGAGCCTTAGTGGATGCTCTCCCAGGGAGATAGGTGGGGTTGTTATCTCTATTATACAGAAACTAAAATCAAACAAAAAGAGGCTAAGATCAAAATGGCCAGAACAATGACAAATTTTGGGTCCCCAATTAGCGATGCCTCGGATCAGTATTTCCCGAGTTCTGTGTGTGTTGACAGCAAACCTCCACAGCAGCTCTGCTCTTCTGTAAGTCAGACCCCAAGTGTCTCAAACTGAGAATCCAGAAAACAAGAACACACCAATTAGTGGCCACCCATGGAAAACCTCATTTACGTGGCCTTTTCATATCACATAGGAACTTGTGACAAGAGCCAGGAAAAAACCTAATTCTTCAAGGCAGTATTCAATTGCCAAAGTATGAGACCATTCTTCTGTTTTGGAACAGCCACCTGCCCAATTCAATACATAACCTTCATCACTGGCAGTAAATGCACCAGGAGACCTATAGAAATCAGCTTTGTTTATGGCAAAACTCATTCAGTCCCTAAGTGTATTCCATTCTGTGCACTGAATGAGACAGGGATCCTATTGAAAAAAAAAAAGGTACCAGTATTTGATCTTATAATTAAGAACCACATTTTTATGTCTATTCATGAAAGAAGAAAAATTAAAGATGGATAGGCAACCCTTTTAATTAATTTTCTGTATACTAAGTGTTTGACTTTGAAAACAAAATATATGCTTAATAAAGGTGTTTAGTCTTTTCTTTTAAATGCAAAGTAAAAAGGAAGAAAATAGGAAATGTCATCATTTGAAATCATAACATTCTCCTCCTTTGTATTATAAAGGTGCAACTGTTACCTCTTAGATGGTTGCAAAATTCTTTGCACTTTCAAAGGTTTATTCCTCTAATCTCATCAGACAAATAAATTAAAAAGCCACAGTGTCTATTTGAAGAAGACCCCTACCAAGAAAATTCTTGTCCAAGCAGGAAAAGCCCAGCAAAGTTTGATGTAGATGAAAAGATTGTCTTTGACTATTGCAATTTATCTCATCTCCCAAAAGCTGGGTAATCCTGACTATAGGCAGGGTGTCTTGTTCCCCCTCTTGTGTTGTGAAAATACTCAGCAGTAAACAAAGGATATATTCCTATGAGTTATACAGATTTAGCATGAGATACTGGAGGATACCACAGATCAGCTTTAGCTCTTCTTTACTTCCATCTAACATAGTTCTTCTGCTGCATGAGAATACAACCAGAGAAGGTGAATTATATATCAGTATATTTTATTCTGTATTCCCAGAAACCACTGGGACACCTCATAATGGCAGCAGAGGGGATTAAGCACTGAAGGTGAGTTCTGGTAGGAGTACAACACTCTGGTTGGGAATTTCTGAGTGACTGCCATATGATGCTCTGAGATAATTCATGTCAGACAGGTAGAAGGAGCCACCAACTGGTAAATCCCTTGTAAGAATTCTCCCATGAAGATGATGAACAGGGCACCTCAGCGTGGAGTTCCAGCAGATGTTTGTGTTCATCAGGAGATGGATGGTGGAACTAAGTCTAGGAGGAAGGTGAGATGTCTTGCTGAAACCATAGCTTTAAGTCCACTAGAAAATATGGGTAGAACTGGGCACCTCAGTACCATAATACACCATGTGAATGCCTTTAGAACCTGGCTATAGCAAATGCTGAAGACAGAGTGACATCTAAACAGTCTGGGTTTAGGCATCTTGCTCTGGTTATTAGGGAGGTATCTTTGAATTTGGATCTGTACTGAAAAGAACAACTCTAGTTCCTCTCTGACAGCATGTAGTAAATAACTATTTATTCAGTATCTCAATAGACACACTAGCTTCCCTACATTATGGAAGATTTTTATCCAATCTCTACTGTACCTGAAAAGATCACAAGTCTCACCTCCCTCCTACAAAAGAGCAAGCTGCTCCTAGCTTTTCCTGTGTAAGCTCCTTGGCTTTTTCCATAGAAGAATTAAATAATCATCAGGCCAGAGACAGAGAGCATAAAAAAGTAAGTATCACTTTATATCCTACTGGTTAAGCACACCCCTGCAAGATGACAGACTGGGTCCAGGTTCTGCTTCAGTGAATATTTGATAGTAATCATATGAAATAGTGTTGAAGGAGCACAAGAGATCATTTAGTCCATCCTCTGGTCCAGAGGTACTTCCTGAAGCCCTTCAGTGACTGAAGCTGCCATAGCTTACTCAATATATCACAGTGCATCAAAATATTTTTGGACACTCCATTAAAGACCATTACTCTTAGTTTTATACATCATGGGCAGCAGGAGCAGATTACTCCTATTTTCTTTCACTTGCCAGACTAGCATCTGGACAACTCTTTGCCTTATTCCTTTTGGGTTAAACAACCCTAATTATTTCAGTCTTTTCTCCTTTTACCTCAAGCAATTTTCACTGTCCCAGTCTACATCCTCTCACTGGACCACACTTCCTCAGAGTGCAGTACAAAACTGAGGCAGGACATTTCAGCTGAGTCCCACATGTGCACATCAGAGCTGAAGGCTTATGAGATGTGTCTGATGGCCAGTGCTCCTGCTTGCACAGCCCAGTAAGATGGTGTTCCCCTTTCTGGCAACATGGTGATGTTCTAGCCTAACCCTGGACTTGTGGTCCTCTCGAGACCCTGTCTGCCTTCCTGAAGGACAGCCTGTGGTCTCCCATGTAGAACTGGTTGCAATATATTAATCATTCCCATGGAGAGCACTTCATATTCACTCTAATGCTGTTCAAAGCAGGTCCCTTGTTTGGCAAGCTTTTCTTGAATTACAGCGGTTTCCCCTAGCGCACCACAGCTGGTTTATGCCATCTGCAGATTTTATAAAACACTTCCTCTAGATAGTTATCCAGGTTAAAATTATAATATAAAGTACAATGTTAGTTAATGAAAATATGAATCAGTAGCAGGCCACTGCACAAGCTTGTGGTACCCTGCTCAACAGCCTTCCGTTTCAACAGGAAATCAGTGAGAATTGCTCATTGAGTAAAATTATCTACACCAGTTCTGCATCTCTGCTGTAATGCCTTCCTTTGGAACATGTTTCTTTGCTTCATTTATGATAAGACTGTGAGATAATGTCAAAATTCTTACAAATGACAAGGTATGACAACTGCTTCCTCTGTATCCACAAGGCTTGTTACAGAAGAAAGCTAAATTAGTTTGACATGATCTGTTCTTGACAGATCTGTGCTGCCTCCTAATAGTCTCTTTTATTTGATTATTTCCACCATTTTTCTTTTCTCCAGGAATGAAGTTAAACTAGGTAGTCTGAAATTTCTTATCTTCTGCTTGTTTTCAGCCTTCTGACACCTCATCCAGGCCTCATGAGTCTTCCAAGCATTCAAAGCTTACAGTTCAGAGATTGCTTCCCTCACCTTTGTAAATAAGCTAGGATGACTTGAAAGAACCATCTTGCATCAGTACATCCTGATTTGTTCTGCCCTTTTCCTAGATCCTGATCTTCCTCCTTTGTGGCTCCTGTTACCTCTTTTAGCCATCAACTTGCAGCTGATCACATTACTGAAGATATGCAAAATGGGCATAAAATGCTTTGGCCTTATTGACAATGCTGGATGCAAAGCTTCAACCACAGCTGTCTCCTCCTCTTCATGAGCACTATGAACAGAGAGAGTCAGGACAATATTATTTCACTCTCTTGCTCTGGCTCAATTATTATTTTGTCTGTGTATTGAGTTGATTATGGGTTATAAAATTACCATCTAGGCATGCCAGTAAACAGCCTAAGAATGTTATGGGGACTTTGCAGTTGTAAGTGTAATTGTGTGAGGGCTTTAGGCACCTCCACACTTAGAAAGAAAGGAAACGCTAAAGTTCTATATCCTATGACAGACACCTCTAAGAACATACTTCAGTGTAGAACAATCCCTTATTTCTCAGCTCAGAACAATGCTAAAATATTGTGAGGCATTTCAGACTCCTCTTGACATTCACACCCTGATTAAAAAGTAATTAAATTCTACAAGATAAGGCATTGTCTCATGGTATCTCTTCCTGATTTGTGGAATCATACCACTCAATGCAAGAAGACAATAAGATAAGTAAGAATTAACTGCAAGAGTTCCTATGAGCCATTTAGGTAATTTTTCACTAATTTGTCTTTTTTTTTCACCTTCTACAGAATCTTGTACACTGACAATATAATGGAGGGTTCTTTTTGCTGCATGTCCAGTTTTACCATATAATAGTGAACTTCAAATATTGTTTCACATATTAACTTCACTAACTTTTCTCTGGAAGTTATCCAACTGTTTACTTAATGGAGATTTTAGCTGGCTTCAGTTCTTCAGTTATTTTTGGGGGAGACCTTTTTTCCTTGCTCCATTTGTCCTTTCTTTAGAGTTTTATCTCTTCTAGCTGTTATTCTGAGTGGAAAGGCCATTTGCCAGTGCTGCACTATAGGCAAGACTGGTTGCATCCCTATAATGATTTTGACTGCAATTTTAACAGTCAACATTAAACATCAATTTTCTGTTGCAGTTGTCAGTCCTCAGAATTCTATGTAGGACTTGAAATTCTCTTGGGTTTTCCACAGGAAATGTAAATAGGAAGGGTTAAGCCCATAGTGTTTCATCTTTGATCAGACAAAACCTCCATTCTGACAGAATCATCTCAGCCTGTGCAATCCAGGTTGTTGTAAATTGCCAGTCTGACTTCTCCAACATAACAAGTTAAGAATTAAAATGTTAACAATACATAAAGTGAAAGTTCACAGTTCTAAGGAACACAGTGAAGTGTCCCTGGTGGGAGTAAACTTTTGCTCCAGCATCTAAAAGCCTCTTTGCCTCAGTTCCCCATCGTTCCAGTATTGTCACCCAGCTTCACCACTCCTCTCAGGCACAGCCAAGCAGGCAATACCCTCCTTGTATTTGCTCAGCGGGTGATTTTCAGCAGTGGATTTCACTCTTACATGAAACCAAAGACCTTCAATTTTACTGTCAGCAAATCAGGCACAGACACCTGTTTCTTTATGTCTACGATTCCAAAAAAGAGTCTAGATTACTTTTTGTTAAATTATTTATAAATCCACCACTGAATGCTTACTCCTAAAGCTGTGCGCAGACAGAAGGTGAAATGACACAAGGCAAACAATGGTCAGCTCAAAACCATTATGGTTTACATCCTGCTGGTTTCAATCTGAATTAATATAAATGACTGGCATCTTCTGCAAAAGAACATAGCATAGTACCATGGTGCCCAACCTGCACACCCTGGAGTACTTCACATTGCAGATTTATAAGGTCATTGGATGCTGTTAATAATATAAATGGATTAGACTCCACTCAATAGTCTGCTGAACTGAATGCTAATTGATAAGCCTTAACAGTTGTAAGAATAATCAGAACTGTAAATTATTCTGTACATTACTAATTATTAGAAATCATCCCAATTCATAAAAAAAAAAAAAAAACAAAAAACCTGAAGTTCCGGAAAACACAGTAGCACTTCTAGGCAATTATGGGAAGGGTGGAATGAAACTAGCTTCAGAATGGGTTTCAGATCCAAATACACTCCCCTGCACCCCTGAATTTTAGGGGCATTCAAAACAAGTAAGTGAGATTCTTTTGGAGCCCTTTAGCTTTACTAATTACCAGCTCTTACAGAAAGGTGTATCCTCCAGAGAGAATGCTTAAATATTGTGAGATGACCCAGCTTTCTATATATAGAGATATATTATGATTATGGCTGGACTTAATTCAAGAAACTTCAGCTGCAAGATGAGTAATGAACGGGACTGACATTTATTGGTCATAATTTAAGAGACTGGCTTCCCTTTTGAGACATAAATGCCAACCATCCCTGGTTGGCAGGTTCAGGACATCCTGTCTTGGGCCAACAAGACAGCTGTAGCACAGCCTGTCACCCAACAGTGGCATTAGAAGCCAAGGGACAAGCCTGGAAGGAGCATGAACCATCAGGAAAGCAGGAATGCTGACACCAGTTTGTACTGCATGCATTGCTCCTGTTGCAGCCATATCCTTCCCAGCTGCTGCTGTGCCTGGGCAACCTTTTACTTAAGCCAAGAGCAAGGTGAGAAGTGAAGATTCACCACTTTGCTGTCTCTGTCTAGGGATGCTCATTTGTGTCAGCTGCAGCTCTGCCCAAGTGGAGAACTGGGACAGATACAAAAGCAACTGGAGCACAAAGAAGGAGCCAGTTTTCCTTCAGATACCTGTGCCAGGAAAGGTGAAGGGAGCCAGACACTGGTGGTAGTGGCTGATGCTGCCAGCAGGAGCATTGCATAGTCAAGGAAGCAGGGGGAAGGCAAGGAGCAGAACAGATGGGGAGAGGAGACAGAATGAGTAACAGGCGGAGACAGCAGGAGCAGTGTAACTCCAAAAGCACAAATTCCTTTTGCTGTATTAAAAACAAATAACTATTTTCATTACACTATTCCTTCACCCCATACACATATTGTAGGCTGGATCACTGTGGTGGTCGGGGAGGAAGTACCACTCTGGTGAACAGCAGGGAGAAAACTAAGTTGTAGCCCTACTCTCAGGCACTGGTCCATTGCAATAAAGCCTGGTTCTGAGAAGAAAATCAATGATTTGTGTTAAAGGAACTCAAGGGGCTAATAAACATCCTAGCACTGCAGGAGTGACTGAGGATGGATAAAGCAGAGCTTTGCCTGTCTAAAGCATCTCTCGCTTGAGAACTTCTGAATTCCTTTTTTTTTCCCCACTCTAATTGTTTTGTTTCCAAATTAAAGAAGTATCTTGCAGAGATGGCCACAACAATCAGAGAATGCATGCTTAGATCAAGTCAGAAAGCAGGTTAATAGCACTGCAAGAAAGAGAAACTGGCTCTCCCTAAACCGATTCCTCTATACTGCCCTGTGGTGCTCACAACCATGAGAAGCATCGAGTTTTACACATGCACTCAGCAGGTAATAGAAAGAGCCCAAAGGAAATATAAACACCTTCTCCACTTGAGGCCATCAGAGCTCTGAGGTTACATGTCACCTCCTGGTGTACTCAGGAGGGTCTTGGAATTATAGATTAAATGAATGTGGATGGATGCCTGACTTTGATGTTGGACTTCAGATGTTGAAAGGTATTTCATCGGGGTACCTGCTCTGGTACTGCAGCAAGATATTCTACCATCAAACATTTGTACCCTCCACCATGCCTTTCTGGATGACCAAGCTCCTCTCATCAGCCCAGCATTCCTCTGTGTAGTGTTACTGTGCTACAGTTGTTCCTTTACAACACTGAACACTGGGATTCCAAAACTCAGATGCAGACAGGTAAGGACTGCTGCCAGATCTACCCCTGAGACCTGTCAGAGTCACAGTAAACAGGGGAATTGCACAGTGACTTCCAAAGGGCATCAAAACAGAGCAGCCATCAAAAGATTTGTCATCTAGGTGTCTTTAGAGCACTGTCATCAGAGCTATTGTTCATTCTCAAATCCAAAAAGAGCCCTCCCAGTGTACGGAGGAAGCCCAAAGCAACAACGGAATCACAAGTTGTTTATGTTCAGGAAGAAGACAACGGGAGGGTTGTACAGAAGGAAGGATGCATGGGCCAGCAGGGCATGCACTGAGCACCACCAGCCTTCCACAACCATGCAGAGGCCTCAGCTTATAGAGCATGGTGCTAATAACACCAAGGTTGTGGGTTTCATCCCATATGGACCATTCACTAAAAAGCTGGACTCGGTGATCTTTGTGGGTCCCTTCCAACTCAGAATATTATGTGATTCTGGGGTTTTTGCTTCAAATTATCTCGGCCAAAAGCAGAAGCCACCTTCAGGCCATAGCTGCTGTTTTACCTGGTAATACACCAATCCCTCAGCAGATACCTGTCTGCTTGGTAGAGATTAGGCAGAACCCACTTCTGCCCCATGTCCTCTGCCATGGACAGCACATGGAGCACACGAGTCACTATGAGGAGCACACACCTCGCAGCAAAAGCACAGCAAATCCAAGCAGGAATTCACATCCTTCATTTGCATCATGCAAGACTATCAGCCTGCCTCCATCTTGCAAATGGCCAATGGGCCTCGTTCACCTTCCCACTAGTACAAGAAGGCATTGCAACTTGGCAGCTTCCACCAGTGAGAAATTCCTGCTCTCTGGGAAATGGGGAGAGGGAAATATAATGTCTGTGCGGGATGACCCCGGGATGGCTTCACAAAATCCAAACCAGATAATATTCTGAGTTTAAAGGGATCTACAAGGATCATCAAGTCCAGCACTTAAGTGAATGTCGCACCCAGGCATTGATTCCACAACCTTGGTGTTAATAGCACCATGCTCTATCCAGCTGAGCTAATCTCAGGGTCCAACACAGCTGGCCCACAAGGAGAGTGGATTTGAGATGAAAACACTTTGCATTTTCTCATTCTAGTCAGTCACAGCCACACGACTGAAGGAGAGGTCCCTCATCTCCATCCACAAGCAATGCCCATCCTCTCAGCTTACCATGGACAGAAGCCTGGTGCTAGAGCTCATTTCCTTATCCTGTGGCAGGAGCAGCTCTGAGAACATTCAGGCAGCCTCAGCATTGAGCCAGGACAAGTTCTTAGACAACACATGTTGGTTCCTTGTGCTGCACACGTGTCCCCAGCCTGGCATGGTCACACAGAAGATTCAGTGCAGCCCTCTAGGCAGGGATGCCTCTGCATACCATCAATTCAGGAGCAAGTGGCCAAAGACAATTTGGATCCACAGACTGATTTCTTTCCCACTAAGAACTACCGCTGTCCTTCTCCCACTGGAAGATCTGCCTGCAATTAGTTCCTTAGGAGGGGGCTTGCCTGTGCCATTAAGAACAGTTACATTACATGATCTAGGAGAAATCAATGTCTCTAATAGTAAGAAAAGGCAGCGGAGGAGAGGGTGATGGGAGGACTGTTTCTCTGGAGACACTCTTCTCTGTAGAAATCCCAGGGGTATTTCCCCAGGAATAGAAATAGTGAGGACAGTAATTAAACTTTCATGGAACAATTGTTTACTGTAAGAAGCACAGAAGCTGCTCAGTGTCTCTCAGAAAGGCAGAGGCAGTGGCTAGACTATCCCTAGGTACGATGAAGTGCCTCTGCCCTGAAGTCAGCAGTCTATGGTGATTTACACTACAAGTGGTGGGAGGAGGGGTGCGGATAGACACCCTTCCTTTAAAACACCCTTTTTCCTCTGTCCACAGTGGTGTTTAAAGGCAAGACCACGCCTTGCAAGTATTGAAGCATCTGGATCATGCAGTATAATTAAGCTATCCTAAATGAAGCCTGAGACATTTTAATATCCTTCCTGAAGCAAGAAAACCTTCACTCTGCAGGCATCTTCTTTCTCCATTTCCTCCTTCTTGTACACCTCTGCAGTTCCTGGAATGACAAGCCACCTCACCAGCTGGCTGTAATTGATGGAACCGTTCCCTAATGCTTTTGCCTTCTCCAATTGCATTAAACTGCATCTTTAGAGGTACAGCCCTATTTATTCATGCTGCTCGTGTGGAAGGGGGAAGAAATGCAGACTGCCTCTTCTCCCCTCTCCCTCCTTTGATTTGATGGGTGTGGCAGGTTTAAACCTTTGCAGCCGCTGGCTCTCAGGCGCTGGGGTGAGGAGGAGAGGATGGAACGGGAGGGAAGCCGTCGTCTATGGCTGGTGATGAATGGGACCCATCTCACCTACAAGTGGGAAACCTGCTTGCGGGTTATTGTTTAATCACTCATGCAATCCAATAGTGAGCACATACCCCCATAATGTCCATCTGTTCTAGTATGCAGCACATGCAACACTTGCATTTCTAGCCACCTATCTCACTGCCCAGCCCTGTGTGTTACTGACTACATCTCTCGCTGGCAGGAAAGGTTGAGTTCAGGTTCTCAGACATAGCTCAACCCAGCTTTTCACTTATGCTACATCTCAGCTGATTATTTTGTGAGCTCAGATTCAGAGCTGCAGTCAACTGTAGGCAGAAATGACAACACTTAGCTATCTACATCTCTCATGGGCAGGCACAGTCAGTCAGTCAAATACTTCACTCTTCACAGTGGCATCGCACCCACAAGAAAGAATAATCTGCAAGGTATGAGCGTGTGAAAATATTTTTCTCTGAGGGGTGGGAGGACAGACACACACAGGCACACCTAGACACAAATGTGAAGGATTTCTTCCACGCCCAAGCCTGTAATTTCAATATTTTGCTCCTTAGCTGCCAAAAAGGCGGGACACCAGGGACTTCCCCTGAAAAATAATTTTAGGAGGGCTGCCTTTATTTTGGGAAGGAAACTCCTGCCAGTACTGAAGAACCCATTCCATCTTTTTCTCTCAGTGAAAGGTCTGGGTGGGGACAGAGGAAGAGCACATGCTGAAAACCGAGGTCTTTTTCTTCTCCCAATCAGAGCTTTCTCTGGCGCATCAGCGGCTTTCCCGAGCGAGCCGCTGTACTGCCAGTTTGGCAATTGCGCTGCGTATTCAGGTACGGGAGCAGCAGCTGGGCTCCGAGCCCGCCGCTATCCACGGGTAGGCTCAGGGGTGGCGCGGCTGCGGGAGGCTGGGGAAAGCATGTGGAAGGAGCGCACGGTGTGCTGTGCGTATCCCCGTAGTAGCGAGGCAGAGCGGGGCCGTGCCCTGCCCCTGCAGGCGCGGAGAGGGGTGTGTACCATGCGGTGAATCCGTGCGGGAGCGGGCACACGGGGCTGCCTGCGAGCAAGGCACCTGCCGGGAATGCCGCGCATCCCTGAGTGCCACGGTACACAGAAAGACACGAGCGAGCCCAGAGAGGTGTAAAGAACAGGTACATCGGAATATCATTCGGGAGCTTTAATGCCCAACCTGCGATGGTGCAGAATGATCCCTATTCCCCTGTAGCTCTTTTCTGACTCCAAAGAACCCCAGAGCTCCTACTTTATTTTAAAATTTGCTGTGCACCTCCGCCCACTGCTCTGTCACTTTGCCTCCCTGTCTGCCTTCCTTCTCCTCCTCTGCTCTTTTCATCCCGTATTTGCCATCAGAACGTGCTCTGCTGGCTGACTGCGACGTGCTCCCCCCTCCCCAGCCCTCACGCCCTGCTCCCAGATTTTAGTGAGCATATCATTAATTGCAGAGCATTTGAAAAAACCTGCATGAGGAAAAAACACAGGATGACGCAGGGTCTCTTTCTATCCCAATCACTTGCCCCTCCCCATTATTCTACAAATTTCTCCTTCGTTTGCTAACACACATCTCCATTCAGAAACACACTTTAACCTGAATCTTCTTTCAACCCTGTGCTGTTCACAGGAACTGTTCTGTTGAACAGAACACTGCAGCGCTATGCTGTAAAAGACATTGAAATTTACATATATATAAAGAAAGTAACCAGTATGGTGCTGTGCCTGAGTTGTGTTTTGTGCTCAGAACAAGCACCAAAGCTCCTTGTCCTTACCTACAATTCTTGGAAGTTTCTAAAATGCCTTGCAAAGATATATACGGTCAGTTCCTGCCTCAAAGTTCTAACTGCATAAATCCAGCATCCTCCCGAGGAAATCCAAGAGGTTCTGCCAAAAAGGCTTCCTTAATCAGGAGCAGGTTTGGGCTTTCACACAAAATAAAAGGGGGAAGGGTGAGGGGGGAAATGATCTAAGTAGCGCTTTTTTTTTTTTTCTCATTTCATTATCATTTTGGACACAACAATTTTGACACTGAAAGGAGCCCCCACCCAAACCTTCTCATCATCTCAATTCCCTTATAGCAAAAGCCAGGCGGTACCAGGAGAGAAAATGAGCGGGTTTCCAACAGGTTCACACCGTGAGCTTCTCTTATCCCACCCGAGTTCGGAGCTAATAGAGGCGTGGTCCTCTGTCTCTTTACCAGCTGGTGCACAGTTGTCTAACTGGTCGTACTATGAAGGGTATTGCAAAGAGGGTGACTCTCCCCCTCCTTAGGCTAATGCTTTTGTTATTATTTAATTGGATTTTTCACTGTAGCATAGGTTAAAAAAAATCCTTCAGGTTAATTCTTGCTCAGATTGTTGAAGCACAAAAAAATGAATACACCTGTCCTCCATGCCACCTCACAGCACAGGCACATAAAGCATCTCCCATTCATCAGAAACAGGAGCAACTGAGAGCGTTCTGACCAGGGATCAAGGCTCACCGGGCATCCGTTTCTTTTTGGCATAAGATGAAGAATTGCTTCCTTTATCTCCAAGGTAGAGCCAGATCTCATCACGTTTCCTTCCAGCCGCAACCCCCCCCCCCACTTCCCCCCCCCCCCCCCCCCCCCCCCCCCCCGCCCCATCCACACCCTCAGAACCACAGACAGAAAACCCCAGGCAATATAACTGCCCCTATTAGAAAAAAAAAAAAAATAGAGGGGGGATTCTGATAGCTCCCCCAAATGTGGATGTAGGCCACCCCCCTTCCCCACATCACCAGCCCCGGAAAGGCAAAACAGTCACGTTGCAGGGTGTGAAAAGAACCTTCAGTCACAAGATGCTAAAGAATTGCAAAATAGACGTCTGCTGAAAGCGGCTGAAATTTCCTCCCCCCCTACCCCAACCCCTACCCCAGCCCCTCACACACTCAGGCAGACACGCATCCCACGGACATCCAGCAGCCTGGGATGTTTCTCAACAGAAAGAAATATAAAAATCTTAAGCTCTACCTGTTTTGTTCTTCTCATACAGCACAGCATGATCGTATTGTCCCCTTCCTTCCTTCTTCTTCCTTCCTTCTCCTCTCTCCTTTTCCTCTTCTCTCTCTTATCTCTCCCCCCCACCCTCTCCACTCCCTCCCTCCCTCCCTCCCTCTCTCTCTCCCTCTCTCTCTCCCTCTCTCGCTCACACACGCATACACACATACACACACGAGCACACGCGCGCACACACACCAGGGCAGTTAGCAGCAACTGGAAGGTCCACAGCTATTGCTCATCACACATGCACACGCTGCCTCTCCCTGCCTCCCTCCCTAGCCTTCCCAGAATTGTTCGCCAGCTCTCCCTGACTTGTCACCTCCCCACCCCACCCCCACCCCGGCAGCCACCCCCACCCCCCCAAGTCCCTCGCCAGCCTCATGAATAATTAAAATCTTCAATCTGGACCCAATTACCCAACGACTTTCCCACTGTACGGAGGCGACAGGGGAGAGGGGACACTGCGGGCTGCGGAGGGGTGGGGTGGGCTGGGGTGCGTCTGGGAGGCACCGGGCGAGGAGGGGACCGGGCGGCTGGGGAGCCCCCCGCCCTACTCCCACCACAGCAGCCGAAGCCCCCTGGCCACGGCCAGGAGTGGAATTTATGAGCGAAGAAAGCATAAATCTTTGCTTGGGTGGGGTGGGGTGGCGTGGGCACGGAGGGGAGAAGAGGGAATGGAGGTACTGCCACGGCAGGCACTATATGCCGTACACAGGTGATGTACCGTAGGTGGGAGCTGCGAGCTAAACGGGAGCTGGTAAATATGTTAAAATGGCTGTTAAAAATCCCTCTCCCCAGCACACTCGCAAACATACATGCACGTGCTGCCTTCTCCGTATGTGCAGGCATAAACCCTGAATAGTGATGTCCTGCACCACTGAACGGAACAACTTTCTCCCTTGCTCACTCAGTCCATCTCACAGACCTTCCACAGGCACAGAAAACGATCAGAAAACGATACTCCTGCAATACTTTTTTTTTTTCTCCCAAACACACAGAAATCATCCCTTTTTCTTCCATATAGATCTCAATTAATTTCCATGTTGAAGTAATTCCTACCCCTATTGATCTCTGCCTGCAAATTGCTGTGAACTACTGAGAGGCAGATGTGTGTGTTCACACACGGAGGCACCCTCCATGCACGTGTGGGAGCAGGAGTGCATGGCTCTGCATGCACAGGAGATCATGGCGATGCAGGAGCCCCAGCAAACATTAATGCGCACATGCACTCGCTCCCAAGCATACGTCTGGAAACTTATAGCGCCGTGTTTGCTCAGAATATACATGAGCTGGATAGCTGTTATCTGTCATTGGGAAAAAATATCCCAGACAAGAGTTAAACCAAAGTGTGACAATGCTGGGCATGTTAGAAATACGGTTTTTTAATTGCTGGATTTTTAGGATTTCATAGAGCAAAATTCAAATGTTGCTTATTTCACTTACTGAGTCTGGGAAGCACAGTCATATGCTGTTCTCTATTTAGCACTAATGTCACTACACCAGCTTCTCTGCCACACCATGGAGTCACTTCTAATGTATTTTTAAGATAAAACTGCCTGCAAAAGAGAAGAAAAATTGTCTTAGGTTATTACTAAGGTCTTTGCTCTTTAATTACATCTAAATACATTATTAACACAAATATTCATGCATACATACACACTTATACAAATAAATACATACGTATATAGATACAGTTTCTGGAATACCCCTCAGTACAGACTCCTACATAATCATATCCTGTTGCTATGATATCATTGCAGTTCCCAGTACACCATTTATTTTAAGAAAACCAAACAGCATTTCAAAGAAAATCTAGCTAGCTATCTACATCTGTATGAAATTTAAGAAAGTGTATCTTTGGGTCAGAAAGGTATCAGCATTAGTCCTGGGCTACAGACTAGAAAAAGAAAATAATGATATGGTAATGATATTCAGAGAAGACTAAACTGGGAAGAGTTGCAAGTACCAGCTGACACAGAACTAGACCAAAGGATTAAGTAACAAAAATCAGATTCAGCTTCAGAAAAAGCATGCAGAGAAAAAGAAGGCAAACTGTGCAATCATAAAAGAAGACAGGTAAGAAGTGGAGTAGTAGAAAGCAGTGGACATCACTTTTGAGGAAGAGATCTCTGTGACGTACATCACCGCTAACGACACCGTGCCAGGCACTGAGGAGCAGTGCAATGGCATTTTGAATTATACCTGTGGGACTTAGGAGCCTCTGCCTTGGCCTCTGGAGTTGCTGGGAGCTCATCTCTATGATGGAGAGAGGGTGTCATGAGCTTGTGGGCACTTGCCAACCCACATGGCTGTTCCCCATGCCCTTGGGAGATGGGAATTCCCTGGTCAAATGAGTCTGAGAGCTTCAACTGGGTCTCCCTTTGGTGACAATGGGGAGAAATGGGAACTTTGAGGGTGTGACTCAGATCATCCTAAAGCAGAAGCCTAAACTAGGTCAGACAAATCACGCTTCAGAAGTGTTTTGAAAGCTTCATTTTCTTCCTACTGACAAGGCCTTTTTAGGGAACCTTCCTGTGCTAGGGAGCCCTTTTGAGGAAAGCCTTCCCAGCCCCCACCTTTCTCAGACACCCACCTCGAGAGGGAGCAGGCTGGCAGCAGAACTGTGCTAGTGCAGTCAGGGAGGGTCAGGCCATTTTCCTGTGCTCACCCAGGGCAGTTGCTCACCCCCATCAGTCACAGTCAAAGGCAGAGCCAGCTCTCTTCATGCCCAACCCCACAAGCACTGTACGCTCCAGTTTATTGGAAGTAACTTTTGACACATACACAAAACCTCCTTAATGTGTTCCCCAAATATACCGACTTAGTGGTGAGTAGCTTAGAGGTCTGTAGGCTCACATCTGTGTTTCCTCTGAATTAATCTTGTTACAGAGAAGAGCCATACATTGAAACCTGAATTTTCAGGGCATGTCAGTTCCTAACACCACTGTCTTTCAAATCAGGACCCTTTATGTATATTTAAAAGTTGGATCTGAAATTATTCATCAAATTATATGGTTCCGAAAAGCATATCTCAGCATCCCTTGCCTTGCCATTTTGGCTGTTTTCACTTCAAACTTTAAAGTAAATTATCTCATAACACAGCAGGAAGAAAGGACAAGTCCACAGCAATGAAAAGGCCAAAGAGAATGAGAGGGAAATAAAGGCACAAACTTCAGCCAGGGAATAATGAAAATCAGAAGCAAAAATTAAAGGAAGAAGAATAGGTGAATCTCCATCTCTTTAAGTACCCAACTGAAGATGCTTTCATCCAAATGACACCTTTGTCTCTTCAGGGCACTGCCAGCTCTGGCTCATTCAGCCCTCCTTCAGAGTCTCAGGATAACACTGCATCATGCAGTGTACATGTGCCTTGAAAGGCCCCTTTGACCTTGGTTTTTGAATCTACACAACTAAAAGGAGGAGCAGTTCCAAAGAATAACATGAATGGGGGACCAGGGAAGTGAGCTAGAAGAAGGTGGTGAATAATGACCACAGATTTTAAAAGCTTCATCTGTGAGACTTGACTGAATGACAACTAAGGAGGTGGAGAAGTGTGATATTTTCAAAAGCAGCAAGCCTCTAGAAGGGAATCATTTGGAGTGATACACACTCCAAAATACTGTTTGCTGTACGTTGCATGTTGCTTCACCATGAAGGGGTTTATATAAATGAATCATGAATGGTTCATATAAAGTAATTATTATGGTGACTCCTTTAATTCAAAGTCATATCTTTAATTTAAAAGGGTAATGATAATTTCAAAGTAACAAGACATATTAGTGGTTATTACAAAATAAGGTGGGTGAAGTAAGAGGCACAAAACTGTGCTTTTAAAGCCTGTTCAGTTCTGCTGCAAGGTTACCCCAGCAGCTTGGGGTCCCTACAGATTGAAAGAAAAAGTGTCTTCAGTCCAGCCACTAATTTCAGTTCAATAGCAAGACATCAGATGCACTTTCGTTTTGAAGAAACACATAGTTCCAACCTGCTCCTGGGACTGTAATCGGGTTGATTCCCTGGCCAAACCAAACTAAATGAAACCAAGAAGAAAACAGGTTGCCTATAGGAGCTGTCCCAGTGCTAACCATACTAAACTGAAGAGGCGTCTCTTTGAGAGAAGTACTGTGAAAGTCCCGTTACTAGGGATATTTAAAGATTCTGTAAAAACAGCTCTGAAGTGAGAGACTTGCTTTCATTGGGAGATAGACTGGGTTTTCTCTCTATTCATATGTTCCACATATAGTGGTAACCTTGCCTTTTGTTAGCCAGCTTTCAAGCTGGTGGGAACAAAAGCCAATTTTATAACGATTTTTTGGTATTCTCATTTGAATAAACATTCCTGAAAATCCCATAGTGGGACCACTTATAATTTCAGTCTCCTCAGTAGCTTTGCAGCTCTGGTCTCATTTGGCCTCACTTTCAGCCATCTATGTCTTAGTGATAAAAAAACAGTGCAGTGCAACACTACAACCAAACCAACCTTTTCTAAATGATTTAGACATAGTCATGAATCTCCTTGGAGGAGTACCCATTTTTCAGTATAAGGATCACTTATGTCAATTTACCTTTGATTTCACTTAATCCTGAATTATTATTAGAAAAGGATAGCCTAGTTTATTTTGACCTAAGACCGAAATAAGAGGCTTTAAAGCCATGATTTTCAAAGCCACAATACCACTTATTTTTGCAGAGAAGGCTTTAGAAAATTCCAGTCCAGGAATGCTCTAAATCATTCAGTGTCTTTAATGACTGCTGGGTTACTCATCCTGGACAATACTGAGCTCACGTGACATTAGCACCTGTTGCCATCAAGCTAGTCACAGGGATGTGCACAGGTGCTCTGCATTTATTCCCTGTAATTTCCATTTTTCTTCCCATGCCTGCATAGCTGGGCTCACAGCACTGAAGACCCCTGACTTTACAATATTACACATAATAAGAAACGGCCTCAATAATTTCCCTGTTTTCATCATTTTAGAAAAAAATGTTTTCTGTAAATTGTGTGGTGTATACAAACTTGAATACATGGGTAAAAGCAAGGGGAGAATAATTTTAAAATGCATAAAGAATGATCTGAACAACCCCTGGGTCAATGTTAATTATTACTGAGCTTCAGAATCATCAAAAATTCAAATATAACAGTTAAATCCCAGCACATCTTAGTGTTGAAACTATAACTCTTAAATAAAATGAAATCTCATCTGTTTGTCTGTCAAAAAAAAAAGAAAAATGTCATCACAGAAAGCAGTCAACCTATCAGCTATTATTCTCAGTGTAGTTGTAGTTTGCCATGGCAGAATGTGATACTTTACAAGCCAAACCAAATGTGAAGACAGGATGACCCAGGAAGCCCCTTTCTTCTCCAGGGACCCTTCAATATGTGCTGTTCAATATAGTCCCTCCTGCTGTAGCAAGCTTTGAACGAGAATCAGTGTCAGCCAGGAGCTCAGCATGGGCCAATTTACCCTGCTTCTCAGGCTGGCCCCAGCCTTCACTCTAAGTCCTGCAGTGCCGTGACAAGTGGCTGTCAGCACCCAGGCTCACACCTCACAGTGCCAGTGGGGACAGCTGTGCTGTTCTGTGCTGCAGGGTGTGATGGGGCTGAGATGGACACAAATGCTGAGGGGTGAGTCCCACACACTGACTGCACACATGATTGGAGAAGGAAAGTCCACCCTCAGTTCTGTTTTACTCCCCTCCTGGCTTCCTCTGGTGATATATTGGCATTCCCCTGGCACTGCAGTGCTGAACAGGGGAGGTGCCCAGTGATACCAGTATGATGACATGAGAGCACTGTGGTGTGAGGCACAATTTCCTGAGTCTGCTTTGGACCACCTGGTCCTGCTCTACATGTGCTCACAACGCACCTCATTGATGCCAGGGTGGGGATGATGACCTGGATGCTTCAGCACTCTGAGGAAGATGGGCAGAGACAGGCTTATCCTCCTTCTGTGCTGTCCCCTCAGCTGACCAGACTTCTCTCCAGCATAAGAGCTGACTTGAGCTGAAGCAGCCTGCATGAGGGAAGGTACATGGGGTTCCTTGGACACAGATAGGAAATGAATGAGGGAAAACAACTGAACAACTTCCTATAGCCTTAACTGGCACTTCAGTGTCAGCTGTGGAGTGACGTTTCCAGAGATGGACACTCAACAGGTCAAATCTGCCTTTCAGGAAAGGGATTGAAAATTTCTAATCATGGTCATGCTTCAGTCACAGGCACATGGTGACCAGGCCACATATTGATCAGGATCAATGATAGAAGATAGAAGCAAACTCCAAAACATAGGCTGGTAATGGATGTATGAAGTATTTATATTGGAGCAGAACCCTTTCACTTACCCACAGCTGAACAGTTAGAGCAGCAAAGATCTCCCAGGAACTAAAAGAGCAGGAAAACTGTAAACATCCAATTGCCTTTAAGGCCCTAAAAATACTCTCTCCTTGCCATGACTTCATTCAGTTTAGCCACAAGATACCCACTGAGAGGAAAGTGGCAAGTCCAGATCTCTCAGCCTGCCAGGCAGACATGATATATGCAGATGATTGTTCGCTTGCAGTAGTAGCCTCAACACAAAACTCACTGCATCTGGCTGAACTGGAAGAGCTCCCCAGTCCAAAACGCAGAGCACAGGGCTTGGACAGAGAATGGGTCATAGTTCAGTCTCATCACAGCTAAAATTTTGTCACAGTTAAAAGAGTTCTACATTATCAGATCCACACCATACCCAACCTTCTTAAGAGTGCCCTGGTACAGCAATTATTTCTTTTCCAGTACCTCACTGTTAGCCAAAGGAATTCACCCCAGAGGGCCGGAAACACAGATGGAATTTTATTAAGAGTCCAGGTCTGTGCAGGCGGGAATCCAAATCTCCTGGCCCGTGCATGGAAACTGCATTACAGCAAAGGGCTCTGTTTTAGCTCAGCTCTACAGGATACCGAGCTGTGTTTCTGGACTGTGATTTTCTGGAGGTTCAGGAGTTGCCCCAAGCATAATGGTGAATTTTCTGTGTAAATCTGAGGGATTAGCTCCTTCCCCAAGCAATTTTGGTGGCAAGGAGAAAACTAAACTTTCTGGAGCGGGTCAGCCTAATTTCTCAAAGCAGTGCTACTCACCACCTGACATAACTGTTCTGTACAACGAAGTGCCATATCCCATGCATGCCTGGCACAGTGACATGCTAGAGTAGCATGTGACATGCTGCCAGTCTTAGTTCCTACCTGCTGCACCCCTTTCTTTGCCCCACAACCTGCATGCACAATTCACTCAGCTTGTCCCCTGGTGTAGTTGTCACCCAGAGCTGTCAGTCCCTTCTGTCCAGTAGCTGAAGCACAACCTGACACAAATAGAGGCCAGAGAGGGTTTCTGAGCCTGCAGAAGGCAGCAGGAAGCAGCAGGGAGGTGATGAGGACCCACAGTCAAGCACACAGAGACCTTTATGCCTGGTAATGACACAGCAGATGCAGGGCTCAGTGGAGGGGGAAAGGTCTCCTTCAGCTTGAGGGAGAAAGGAGGAAAAATGCATTTGTTTACCACCTATGTCAGAGAGGACAAGCATGCTGACTTAGATGGTCTCCTCATGTGTGTTCATCTCCATGGAGTCAAGTTTAAATTTATTTTTATAATGTGTGGTATAAAATTTGAAGGGTACTACTTCTTGTTGCCCTAATTTATTCAGTTAGAGAGGAGGAAAAAGGAAGTTCATTCTCTGTTTGTTATGAAAGCTAAGCTCAAATATGAACAATGTTCCATAGTAAATGATGGAGAGTTTGACAATCTTATCTGTATCATATAATCATATATTGAAAGGTTCTATTGTTAAGAATTCCTACAAGAGAATACAATTTTATCTGCTTCAGGAAGTGTAATTCTGAGCTTTCTCATTTTAGAGTTCTTTTCAAGACCTAACACAAGGAATCGGTGTTAGGTCTCTATAAAGTTAGAAAAGCAAATTATGTTTGTCCAGCTTTCTCAAAATAAGTCACAGTTCAAAAATAACACTTGCATTGCCTGGGCTACATCAAAAGCAGTGTGGCTAGGAGGACAAGAGAGGGGATTCTGCCCTTCTACTCTGCTCTGTGAGATCCCACCTGCAGTACTGCACCCAGCTCTGAGGTTCTTGGCACAGGAGAGACATTGACCGATTGGAACGAGCCCAGAGAGGGTCACCAAGATGGTTGGAGAGATGGAAAACTTCTCCTATAAGGCAGGCTGAGAGAGCTGGGATTGTTCAGCCAGGAGAAGAGAAGGCTTCATGGTGACATAATTGTGGCCTTCCAGTACCAGAAGGGAGCCTGCAAGAAAGATGGAGAAGGACTTTTAACAAGGGCATGTAATGACAGGGCAAGTGAGAATGGCTTCAAACTGAAAGTAGGTTTATATTGGGTACTAGGAAGAAATTCTTTCATGTATGGGTGATGAGGTACTGGAAGACATAGGGAAAAGAACTGGTAGATGCCCCATCTCCTGGAAGTGCCAGGTTGGATGGGGCTTGGAGCAACCTGGTCTGGTAGAAGATGTCTCTGCCCATGTCAGGGATTTGGAACTAGATGACCTTTAAGATTCCTTCCAATCCAAAACATTCTATGATTCTGTTCAAAAACTGATCTCTGCCTAAAACTTTATATGCTATTAATTTCCTTTCTAAGGCTAAAAGCTTAAAAGCAAAATAAATCAGAGAAAACAAAACACTCAGTCCTCAAGCAACATGAAACACAAAAATGTAGCAACCTGAGTGTCAGATAATCTCCATGTTGCACAGGACACAGGCCAGGCCCTTCCCTGCTTGGCTGTCAGCCATTAACAAGGAATGTTAAAATGTTAAAATGGCAGCATGGCCATTTTCATTTTTGCATTAAGCTCAGTAGTTACCAGGCCATGGTTTGAGGTTTGGTGATGCCCTCAAGGTCTTCCAGCATTTCCTGTAACCCTTGGGAACTAATAGACTAAAACAGTCCAACAGGGAGAAGAAAGCTGCTGAAGCACAGAACTCATTTAGTATTGTTGCTTAGAAGCCAGTGAAGGTTATTAATTCCTAGATCTTTGGCAAAAAAAAAAATGCCTCCTTTGTATGTTTGGTCATCCAAAAAGTCAAAATGATCTCCCAAAGGATGCTGAGCTACTCTGTCTGACTTAATTTTGATCATACTATGCCCACTGAAAATGGGACTTTGCTAGATCTCCCTTTTTACCATTTTGTCAAACTCATGCAGGCTCTTATTAGATCTTCTTCACACACAGTGCAACCTCACTGGCTCAAAATTTGTCTTGTTATTTCCCAGGACATCAACAGATCCTGTCTGTGTAAGTACACAGGTGTCACACCCCAGAAAAATGAAAGGATGATTTTGTACTTCGAAAAATTGTGTCATGTTATGTCAGCATTAAAGCCCTATTCCTCTACACACAACAAATTTAGGCAGCATTTGTTTTATCTTCATTGACTTAAAACTCATCTTAAATCCAACCTTACTGTCACTTCCTACAACATTCTATTCTACAATACTTTCTGTCTTTCTTGTAGCAGTGAGATAATCTACATATCAAAGTTGTTTGTGCTGGACATGTAATTTAATCTAATACTGAGAATTGCACCACATTTTCTACAAAGACATTATTAAAAGGCATAAGAGATGATAAATCTTTCTACCCTCTCCTGAAATACTATTAAGTACACAGAAATTCTACTTGGCAGTCACACTCTGCTTTTCAACCCCCAAAAGCAAAATTCATTAATGATAGTGAAGATTTTAAATTCTTTCATTTTATCCAATGCAATCTCACATTTCTGTAAAATCTATCCCATTATTCCAATCATAAACCCATGGGGGTTTTGTTTGCATTGGGTTTTTGTGGGGCTTTTTTTTGCTTGCTTTGGTTTGGGCATTTCTGTTTGTTTGTTTTGATTCATTGAAAATTTTTGGATCTGCTGTGGATTTTGTCTTTCTAAGATCCTTCTTCCTTCTTCCTAGGAGGTAAATCCATAGAAGTATCAAAGTTAGAAGTCCTCAGACTGTCCAAAATAAGCCTTGATAAATATTACTTTATAAGTGGATTTAAAATTTGGATGCAGAACCACTTGCTTTCAGTTTTTCAAATTTCTTTGCAACATCCGAATGAACCCAATTCAGTTACACCATCGCTGACTTCAGTCGCACTTTGTTCTCTCCTCAGTCACCCCAGTCAAGGACCTAACAGACTCTGCTGCTTTCTCCTGGTCCTGGAGTTCAATTGCTCTTAAGTAAAGCTTAAAGGAAATCAACATTATCTCCTGAAACAAATAGATATTTTCATAGCCTTCAGGAAACAAATCTTTAACAAGAACATGCATAAAGCTGAACAACAATAGCCTTTTCTCAAGGTATGAACATTTATGCCCTGGCAACAGCACTATCAATTTTTCTAAGGCTTAGCCCAGAGTTCATATCATTTAAAAGCTATATACTTTCACTGCAGTGTTTAGAAAGCACTCACTCCTTTCTTTTACAAGTTCAAATAGTTCCATATCTGTTTTTCACAGCACCAATGTATTTACTGCTGCTAACATGCTTTGGGACCTTGATAAATTTACTTCAGTTTCTCAATTACCACATTCCTAAATGAGAAAACAAAATTCTCACTGATCTTTCAGTCCCTTTGAAATACATCATAATTCAACTTTGTTATTAGTCTGCCAAACATATCCACTGTTAAGGTAATTAACATTACTGCATGTGGTGAAGACACTTTTTGAAATATCTCAAATCTGATACTTTTGAAGTCATATGTGGAAAAGCTCTTATTCTCTGATCCTGTGATACGAGTTCCAACAAGTATCCCCCAATCTACCCCAGGTTCTTAATATTTCCCTTCTACTGTACTTTTCATAAACTCTCCCTGACACAGCCATCTCCTTGAACCTGTATGGCTCCTTCATTTGTCTCCTATGACCCTGAATAACTTCTTTTGGTCTATCTATAAAGGAAAAAAAACAGAACTTGCTATGGCTCTTTCATAATTAATTGTCTGCTGATTAATCAGACATTCTCTACCTCAGAAAGTATCAGAGCTGAAAACTCTTACAGGCTGGAAGAGTGTCTGGGAGAAGCATCTTTGCTGTTTCTTTTATTGCTTCTCTCCATCCCTAGTTTTGGCTCTGGAATAAAGGCAGTGAACTAGATGGACGTTTGGTCTACTCAAAGATGGTCATTCTCAAGTTGCTAAAGAGAGTGAGTAATACTTGATTTTCCCCGCCTCTTCTTCACTAATTTGAATCTTTCTCTGCCATCTACCCAGAGATGATATTTATGAAACTCTTGGAGGGTGAGCTATCTTTGTGACTGCTGTCTTCTTGTCAGACATGGGTGGGATGAGATAGTGAATTGAAGTTTCCACATGACAGGGACAGACTGATATTCTGACTCAGCAGAATCACCAGCATGTTGGGTAGGTTTCTTTGCTAACGTAGTGCACTTTTAATATAAATTGCTCTACAGATGAGTTTCCAAATCAAATAGTATTTCAGACCCATCAGAAGCTACTCCCACAGCAGCTGTCTGCAAACATATTCCTTCTGCAATTTCTGGACTTCCCAGCTGTTACTGGGCAGCAATATTTGACCCAAACCTGTGGTGTAGGGCTCGTTCAGACAAGGATGTGTGTGATGCCTGTGGTAGCAAAGAACTGCTCTGAGCTGCAGCACTGTTAGAGCTCAAACGACCCATCCAGGCTTTCCTACTCAGCAGGAAGCAGTCACACAGCCGTGCAAGTAAATTACAGGCTTATCATTCCTTATTCAAGCATCAGCACAGTCATTCAGCAGAATCCTCATGGCCCTACAGCAAGACCACAGAAATATAGTGGTTAAAACTGCACTATGCATTTGTGCTTCACCTTTTTTATTGCCCCTGCTCTGTCATTTTGCTTCATGGTTATTCAACAGGTGCCCTTTGAATAAGGAGCATGTGGCACAGAGATGACTGGCAGACAAGGCAGTAGAAAAGAGCAGTCTAGGAAGCAGTTGTGCTTATTATAAAGGGCAGCTAACTGATTCATCAGTGCCCTCCCTGGAAAACCATGCCATATAAATGTTATTTTGAAATTAGCCTTGTGCTATAAGGAGGATTAGTTGGCATGCTTGAAGTCTGAATACCTAATGTCCTCTCTCCCTAAAGGAAGATAGGTTGTGGGTATTTTTGCCCTCCAACTTCATGGTGCATGACTTCAACTCAGTTTATGATGTGTGCCCCAAGGCCATTTTTCCAGTCAATTCTAGTTTAAAAGAATTAGCAGGATTTTCATTCTCCAGTGTTAGACTGGTAGTCTGACTCTGACACTCACCCAATGCTGGAGGAAGAAGGTAAAAAAAACAGGATTGCAATCCAGCACCAGATACTGCAAAAGGAAGAGATAGGAACCAGGGTTGCTTCCTTTTGTAGGTCTTGCAAGGAAAAACAGCAGATCTGCCAGGCTACAGATTGCTGTGTGAGCATGCAGTGAGGTTGGAAGAGCATATGGCAGGAGTGGCTGCTTGGCTGAAGTGTACCTATTGCCAGCTCTGTCATTTAGGGCTGTGGAGTCAAGATAAACCTTTATTTTAGTTCCCTGACAGCTGACACATTGCAGAAGCTGCTGAATCACAAGTCAGGGGAAGAAGGGGAAGAGATGAGAAATCAAAAGCCATCTCATACTTGGTGCATACTTATCTAACCTCTGGATGACAAGAGATAGGGTGAGGTCTCTCATGTATTCTGTGCACACAGTCCCTAGCATTAAAGGCTGGTAACAATTGAAGAAGGACACAGCAGAAGAAGGTGCTAGAAGGATCTGGACTGTACTTTATTTCATGTTATACCCTCTTTTCAAAAGACATTGGGAATCTCTTGCTGCTTGGTATGGGTAAAACTGCTCTGAGATTTCCCTGTAACTACTCAAAATGGAGAAGAATCTGAGCTGTCAGGATCTTCCTTGCAGTGTTCCTGGTAAGTATAGAGTTCATTTCCACAGACCCAGAAATGGGAGATGGGGAAGAAGAACAGGGTTTTGGGGAAAAACCTGCAAAATCAGTAATAGTTATGGGGCTGGAAACATAAGCACTGCAGTGTTTTATTTAAAATTTTCTGCAGATTGCAGATAGTTTCTGCTAGTGCATTTAGGAAAAAAAGGGACTAAATAAAAAGGAAGTCCCATAGGACAGTTCTGCCTAGCTTTTTGAGCTCATCTTTCTCTCTATTTAGTTTTAGTCACATGTTTTAGACACAGACCCTCTACAGAGTATTCCAACAACAGCTTCCACTACCTTTACAGTTTATTCCAGATAATTCATCACATAATAGGTTTTAGCCTGTGGGCACTGCTGTATCACTTCTATTCTCAGCAAACATGCAGCCAAACATGCAACCAAACATGTAGCCTTTTTCCTCACCAAACTTAGTGGTGAGGAAATGAGTGTCTCCATTTTGGTGTTCTGCATCTTATCAGATCACACCTAAGGGCTGCTGGCTCCTTGAGGCAGTCCTCCTTTAGACAACACTAGATACAATGCTGGTGTGAGACAGATGTGTCAGCTCCTCTCATGCGTTAACACAATTGCAAATAAAAAGACAAATCTGACCTGGATTTCAGTGGCAGTCAGGATTAAATGCTAGATTCAGATCCAATGAGCAAGGCATTTTAGTCAGATTTATGTACCTTTCTTGGAATATAATGTCTTTAAAAACAGAATCTGGATTCACTTCTCATTGACATGCTGTGTCAATAACACATCTTAATGTGCTGTTGGTGCCTGGTTGTCCTCATGTTTCCTCTGGCTCCACACAATAAAACACCTTTTGAACAAGAACATGTCTTAGAAGCTGAATAAACTCAGTCTGTGCTCGAAACATTTAAGAAGTGTAGGAAAGAAGGCAAAAAAATCTGCCAGCATGGCATGGAAAAGAAGCTTACCTTGCCTTGGCTGGATTCAGTTTGGTTTTCATCTCCAGCTTCTTTTCATCATTTGCTGCACCAATGTATCCCTGAGGACGCTGACCCCAAAACAATATGCTGCAAAGATGATTACAGTCTAAAAAGGAAAAGAAAACCCTGTCACTATGGTTGTTATGGGTTTTAGCTTTTCACACTTAATCCTTTAATTGGTCTTTCTGGCAAGAAGAATTCGATACTTGGCTTTATTGCTGCATGGATGAGCCCTATTGCAAATCCCATTGGGATAAAGCTACAGTCATTTGGCAGCAAGAAGATCCATAGCAACCTCTCAAAAGCCTACCCAGGGGATTCCTTGTTGACATCACAGTCTCTGTGTGACGTCATAAAGCCTCCTAGAAAATGAAACAAGACAAAAAAAAGAAGCAGGACCTCTGGATATTTGATGAGATTGAGGCTAGCCCTTACTCCACTATTGTACATATCAAGAGTTATGTCAGAGGAGAGTTTGGGTCTTGGCTTTCCGCCAGAACATTGATGAAGACAAAATGCAGAATAAGAAGGTTGAACAGGCTATATGCATAGTAAAAAACATATTGTAAAAGGTGTTGAGTGTGCTGGACCAGAGGGGCAAAGAACATTATAGTGAGCCATTTGGGCAGACCCAGATGAGGGCTAAGCCATCTGAACAACGGACTCTTTGGATAAGACAGTGTTGTCTTATGGAAATACACAGGTTACCTTGGAATCTTCCTGTAAAACATCTCAGTGAAATTTAATCTCCTGTGTCCCAGGCCAAGAGTGACAGCAGCTTCATTGCATTCCAAATAAGCAGCCCTTGAGGTATGAAAAAGTGAAACAACATCATTTAGACTAAAATAAAATATGTGAGCTCTGATTCACAGTCCTATTCATTAATGACTGGTAACTTTCTTCCCCGAGAGAATGAGAAGGATTCAAATTATTGCAATGGGTACAATCCATGACAGGAGTGTAATTTCTTCTGAGTTAAGTTCCTGAATAGAAACTTAAAGGCTTGTCCCTAACAGCCCTTTTCAAGTCAGTCAATTTCTGCTGATGTAACTAATGAGACGTCTGGACCCATCGTCATGAAAAGAGGGCAGATTAACACCTATGAAGCTAAAAATAAAAGCGTCACCTCTGAGTTTAGGCCCATGGTGCTTACTCCAAGGGGTGGGGTAGGATTGGCAGAGCTGTGCGTCCATCGTGGATGTCACCATGGCACACCCACGCCAACATCTCCACGGAGACATAGCACATTTCTAGCTCCTGCATCACCAACTTGTTGCCAAGGAAACAAGAGGATGCAAAATAAAATAAAAAAAAATAAAAAGAAGAAAAAAAATCTCAGTGACATTCAATTTTGAGACAGTCAAGAAATCCCTGAAAGGGATTCTAAAGTGCCTGAGAAGGAAATGGAAATTGGGCTTCTAATTACAGATTCTCAACCAACTCCTTTTTATTCCCTGGTTATTCTGTCTGCTCACGTCACTTGCCATTCTCTGTCTACAGAGGTAGAAATGCCAGACACCAGTGAAAAGAGAATCAGAAAGAGCTTTCCTGAGTGAAGGAGGGGAGGGAGAGAGAGCAGGGGAGAAGGCTACTTAGTACAAGCAATAGTGGAGATTCCGTAACTCAGAGGAAGGTGGTGGACAGAAGCTGCAGAAAGGGAAATGTGTCGAAGAAAGGTAGAGTAGGAGAGAAAGTTTATGTGAGAAGGGAATATGTGCAGTTGGTAGGTGTGTGTGTACACATGTATATCTACACCAAACACATGTGTATTTTTATATATACAGCTGAGAAGGTACATGTGCATACAAAGGTGTACCAAAATCTACACTGCATAAATAAAACCTGAGCTGTGTACCCCCCATTAAGTTGACACAGAAATCAAACAACTAAACAAGAGTATGTCTTTTAATTTTGTTTCTTTTAATCCATTGTAGCACTACATTTACAAGCTTTTCCCATAACCAAAAAAGCTACAAATCTGCATATATTTTTAAATGACATCCAGAACTTTCATGCAACCACCTGACTCTAGAAGCTGTGGCTTTGCAAAAAAGGAGAAAATGTAAGAAGAATCACAATAAGGTGCTGACAGGTGGCAAACCTGGCAGTGCACATAAACACAAGAGCACATAAGAGAACCAGCAAAGTGTGTGACAGTATGAAGGGGAGGATGTGTTGGGTGTTACTGTGCAGACACACACAGCCACCAAGATAAGATGTACAGGAGTTGTCTAAGCATAGCAGAGCCACACTTGTCAACCAGTGAAACCCGCATGGTCTCGAGTTAGACAGCCTTGTTCTCTTGGGGAATGAGCACAGAGATGGTTAACTGTTTGAGTAGGTGTCTGCATATCATCTTACTTGAGCATGAGAGATAGGGAAAGTTTCATCATGTGATAGCACAAAGTGGTCCAGATGTTCAATGGCTACCCTGCATGGCTGCAGGATGGCTTCCATTTGGGTTAGTGCTGAAACAGATGAAAGAGCTCTGTCTTCACGTACTTCCCTTCAATATTCATCTCACTCTTCCTCATGCCTTGAGCTTGTCATCAAACTTGCAGCCAGAAGTGAGATTGCTATGGAGTAAGAAGGAAAACTTATAAACAGAAGTTAACCATTGCTGAATTCCAACAAGGATCTACAGAATGACACAGAGGGATCTCATTTAATAACAAGGAGTTCATGGATTTATGGCTGTTGATAGTAAAAAGCTACCAGTAGTAAGGTTTGGATTCCATCCCAGGCAGAAATGAACCATTGCTGACTGAACACAAATATCCCTTTGTGCCCCCTACCGCCTTCTTCCTGTCTCTTGTGCAGGTCTTTGCAGGACTGAAAGGTCTCTACACACTTCAAGGCAGATTTTCTTCCCCTTGTTAGAAGAAGATGTGAAAGATGCCAAGTGCTTCTCTAAAAACCTGTGTGTTGACAGTCCTGGCAGTCCAACAGCTTTTTCTAAGGTTGCCATGACATGGAAGTGATGGGCACATGAATCACAACTGTGGAGAACACCAGCCTACGTGCAGATGCTGCATTCAGATTAGCAGAAGCAAGTCCTGACCACTTAGCTCTCCCCTACGTACTATGTGAGGTGGTTTGGAGATTCCAGTCCCCTTAAGGATTGTAATCAGGAGAAGATACAGAGACCTACTCTTACGTGCATGCATGCAGTACAAAACCACAGCAACACAAACAGCCTAAATCACTAAAATGATGAAAACGAGATCAGATTAAAACATTTTAAGCATTTATCGGTGGTCCACTTCAATTTTATTCCTGAGTAAGGTGAAAGTAGAAAAAGTGCCTAAACTGCAGGCCACAGAAAGTGGGCTCAGCTTTGTGTGTTCCAATGCCAGAGTGCCTCACAGACTCAGCCCATGTCCGTGGAAGCAGAACACAGTGTGGCCACATCTAAAGGGGCCATGTGCTCCCAGCAGAGCTGCACAGACAGAGGGTGTCTGGTGCTGAGAGCTGGCCATAAGTCAGATAGAGGGAAGCAGAAACATTGCTGTCAAGATGCAGGGAAAGTGAAGGAGAAGACAGTAGAATTCCATTTCCTCTTTTCAGCACATCTTAATTCCCCATCATATGTCTCAGCCATACTTTTTTTCTACCATATGCAAAATGTTACCTCCTCTCACCTAAGATAAATGCACCATTCACATTACTATTTTCTATATTTTTAAAAATAATAAGAAAAGAAAGAATGCTTTTATCAGGGAGTTTAGAGCCACAAATTACTTGTGAAAAGGGATATAATGCATTCTGTTTAAAAATGCAGGTATATATCACAACTCCCAATTTCTGAATCACCACTACATGTTCATGTTTTCTGGAAGGAAAGATGTGTTTTTGCATCTTACTCTTTTGAATGAATTTCTCATGAAATACCCAACAAGTGACATTAAAATTTGCTTTGGGCAAAATGCAAGTTCTGATGATTTTGGCTTTTTCTATTTACTCCAAATGCTGTTCATTAATGAAATGAGCACTTATTCCAACTGACTTTTTTTTAAGGCATAATTTTATAATTCATATTTCCCTAGATACAGCTTTGCCTCTTCAACAAATACTTTAATAGGAACTACTAAATTTGCTTTGAGTGAAAAAATGTAAGATGCCCTAGGAAATTCAGAATTTGGGAAAAATGTTTCTAAAACTCGGACAGTGGTTTCCTTTGTAAACAAAATTGCAACTGAGTTATGCAGTATGACTTTCCTAAATGTTTAATGCACAGTGCAGGCTCTCTTAATAACACATGCATACATTCTCTAACACACTCCGTGCCTACAATGCAAATACACCATCATCTCTCCCTCTAAACACACACAGGCCTTCTCTTTAGCATGAGGACAGCTACACACACACCTGCACAATGACATCTTTCTGACACAGAGGCCCTGAAACACAATTTTATCTCTCATACGCACTGTCATTCCTTTTTTCTAACACAACACAATCTCCCTCTTGGTCTTTCTTTCATACACACAGACACAAAAACAGACACATACAGTGTAATCTTATCTCTCTGCGATTCAACTACAGTATCTACACTATTTTCAAAATTGCATAAACACTTTCTGCCTGACATTTCCATTTGCAGACTCCATCATTCACAACTACACAATTGATTGCAGAGATGGGAGGATGTGGAGGGAAATCCTTGATCACGTAAATGCCTGTCTCTTAGGTAAAGAGGCCTTTTCTGGCAAGATTTTATTTTACAAGCCAGGAGACATTATAAGCAATGTTTTCAGTTTGGATGCAGCATTAATTACACAGTGCTCCTTGTTGTATTACACCACCAACAAATACTAAGACACTTAAATGGCTTGATAAAAAAAATTGCTAGATCATAAAAAAAGATTTTTCCTGTATTGCTATCATTGTCAAACACTTCATTGATACGTTCCACAATACATGCTGCAAGCAAATTACAACATGCAGTTACATCAATATTTCCTGTGACATATAATATGCTGTAGGCCCTGAGATTTCAAAAGAAAAAAAGAAAGATGTATAGAGGAGGTTCCACCTCCACTTAAGCTATTATTTCTGCAACAAAAGTCTGTTCTTAAATCACTTGTATTAGCAGGATTGTTCTAATGGGAATATTAAAATGAATGTCTGCCTCTGCAAGCTTCTCTACACAATGGAGATTGCCAACAGTGAGAATTAGAGGATGCAACACAGAGCACTTCTCTGGCATGCCATTGATCAGACCCAGAGTAATTGGCTGGCAATTTTTGGGGGACCTCTGCAAAATTAAATTTCATACCTTCATTTGATTTCTCCAGATTACCTTGTAACAGAACTAAATATTAAAATGAAAATGTAATGAAGGTTCTGGGGTTGATCAGTGATATTACAGAGCAGGTACACAGGAATTTTTTCACAGGGTCTTGTTGGACTGCAAGGGTTTTAATTACCTCCATAGAGCAGGCTTTAAAGAAAACCTACAGAGGAAAGAGTTATTTAAAAAATACCAGAAAACAAGCTTCAGAGTATTGTCTTAGCTCTAAATAAGCACCTTAACTAAACACAACTAGGGTCCCTAACAGAGAGTAACTTGCTATAATTCCTGGAAAAATGTTATTTCTTCATCATGAGGGGAATTTTGCCTAAGAATTTGGACCAAAGCATCAATATGGATTAAAAAAAATTTCCTCAGAGACAGAAGGAAAGGAAATACTTTTGTGGAGCCCACAAAAAAAACCCTGATCCACTGAAGGACTGGAAAAGCAAAAGCAGCTGTCCTACCCGACTAAACAAAAAGAAAGGTTTTCCTTTAATGGCCTACGATACTGCTTTGATTAACCATACCTTGCTTTGAGAACGTTGTCTGACTTCCTGTATCAGCACAAGGTCACACAGCTCCAAACAAAAGGACTGCTGAGCCAAGACCAGCTGGGATCACAGGCAACTGGACTGGAGGGATGCAGGCAAAGAACGGATAGACACAGGATACCATTTTAGGAGTGTCTCGGGGGAAGTGTGGTACCCCTGGCTATGACAGCTATAGATAGAACAGGTGTATTGTAAGCAGCACTGGAGAAGTTATAGGAAACTCCCATGCCCTGCAGTGTTTTGTCACTTTTTAAATTATAATCCCATTGGAAGTCTGAAGCAGTGGTTTTCTGACACTGCCAACCAGCCTTCAGCTACCATAAAACTACCTAAACCAAAGCACATGACCACTTCTGACAATACAGAAACTGACCCTAATCTACTGCAGGAGGCTCATATCACCACAGACCTTGCAAAATCCATGCAGTGAGAGTCAATGTCCCATTTGTTCTCTCTACAGAATTGAGAGAGAAGAATCAGATCCACTACAAACTTTTCCACACATACCCCCATGTGCCTTTTCCCCTCTTGCCCCCTGGAACAGACACCAAATATCCACAACTCCATCTGTAACCCCATTCACAGCACTGTCACGCTGTATTGCATTAGATGCTGGAAGAGCATTTCACAAGCAGGACCCAATGTCACTCTACCCCTGAGGTAGGAAAGCATCACCCAGCCCCTTTCTACAGTAAGAAATCCAGGGCAATTGCATGTAGCAACTGCAGACTGAATACAGCACATGAATTTCTTGACTCCTTTCCCGATATCTATGATAGCCACTTGGTAATCTGCTGCATGGAAAATATTCTTTAGAAAACAGATTGGGTTACTAGTCCAGCTGCCCTCAGGAACTCCAGACTTTTTCCTCCTTCCTTATAATTTCTTTTTGTTATCAAATACCATGACATTAAGGATCCTGATGATTTTGAATGCTATTTAGATGTCTTTCTTTGAGAAAATTTCGTAGGCCTCACACTGCCCCATGAGGGCTGCTGACTTAAAACCTTACTTGTTCATTGTGAAATAGATTAATTTCTTAGAATCACCTTTGATGCACTCTCCAAGAACCTGTAGGAAAATGTCACCTGTGGGTTAGTCAGCTCATTTGGAAAATTGTCTCCTCAGCATCTACTTGTCATGGTGTCTTGCCATTGATTTGTTGTTAGAAACAGACCAGGGTTTTGGTGCCTTCTTGAACAAATAGGCTTCCATAGGTCACCTAGTCAGTGGTGGTTGCTGTCACAGACATCTCCACCTCAGTCACATCCCCACCTTGTTGCTCCTCTGAGCCTGAGCAGTGGCCCTGCTGTCAAACTTTCTAGGTAAAGCTCAATGTGGACTCCTGCAGCTCTTCCTTTTTTATCTCTAATGATATTGACCCATGGAGGCCGCTTCATTGAGGATTCAGGAGAAAGCCACTAATCAAGCTGACTGAGACAGAACAGAAAGCTTCTTTTTCTCTATCTCTGTCTTCCACAGTTTTCTCTTCCTTTCTTACTGTGTAATCAACGTAGTTAGCTACCTTTCTGTCACAATAGTAGCCAAGTAGCTCTTCAATATTTCAGAAATAGAAAAAAAGAGCACAGTCTTTTCTTCTTTTCCTTCCCAGGCTGTAGGAGGAATTGTTCAATTTGTTTTTTACGTGGCATGATTTGTTTGCTTGTTTATAGGCATGCATGCAAGTGGGTGTTTTGTAGATGTATGTGCAGAGCTTCCTGGGGGAGGGCAAGGCTGAAGAACCAAGCTGTGAATTTATTACTGTGGCGAGATGCACAACCTTTCACAGCTGATGTGTTATGGACCTCCACAGCACAGCCCCTGTTAGCACTCTGTCTCCTGCTTTTAGCTCAGCCACACCAGCAAATCTGGGAAATGGCCTGGAAGGGAGATATTTAGTGGGGGAAAAAAGTGGAAAGAGCAGCATTATTATTATTTCAGTCTCAGCTACTTCAAGATTGCCTCTGTCCTAGATAAACAAGATATCTCCTGCTATTGACTGAACAGCTACACGAGGCGAATGCTGTGGAGAGGGTCTTTTCTTAGGCCAGCTATTATGGACAGGTAGGAAATGATACACAAGTTTCTCTTTGGAACTGAAGTGGCAGTGGAGTGCAACACTGTGCAGATCTTTGCAGAAACTTTGACATTTCTAGTGCTACAAGACATAACAGCAGAAATTTCCTGGACAGTGTACTTCCCAAAAAAATATTTTCATCAAACTTCTCTAAAAAATATTTCTGCCATAAAATACAAATGCCCTAAAATATTTTGCTTTCATCGATGACAGATATTGCACTGGCGCCTAACAACCACATTTACTGGAACAGCTTTCATCCTTTTAACAGCTCTTCCTTTCTCCATGTACCATATGTGTTGTGCGGATCCTACAAACAGAGAGAGTTGGAGGCAATAGCAAGGGTCTCCTGCCATTTTTAAAGCTAAGTATTACTCAAGGGATAAAATAGCATCGAACACCATGTCAAGAGTTTCACAGTGAAAGGACATAACAGAAGAATGTATTTAAGTGGAACAATATATTTCCAGCATTGGATTCATCGGAATAGTGTTACCTCTATCCAGATTGCATGGCCATTTGGGGACTTCACGTAATGCTGGGATGACTGTTTGCAGATTTTAAAGTAAACAGTATGAAAGAAAAAAAAAAGTATCTTTGTTGACTCCAAGGCAGTTTCTAAGTTTGTCCCACTGAATATCAGTCTTTCAGAGATTTGCAACAAATCTATCTGTTGTGTTGGTAGCAGTAGAGTAGTAGAGTCCTTGTGTGTGAGTAAAGCCCTTCCTCACGCATATGTGTACGTGGAGCTGGGAGAGAGGGAATATGTTTGAGTGAGATGCTGGGTACCGGAAGAATGTTTAATTCCTGCAGTGCTTATTTTGCAAAAGTCTACTAAAAAATAAGAAAGGCACTAGAATTGCTGATCTGGCTGGATTTCCATTGTAGGTGACTGTGAGACAAAAACACTTTCTTTGAAAAACAACAGCTGATGAGGAACTGGTTGGGTAATCCCATCCAGAGGATAGTAGTCAACTACTAAAACAAGCACAATGTCCAGATGGAGACCAGTGACAAGTGGTGTCTCTCAGGGGTCTGTACTGGGACCATTACTGTATAATGTCTTCATCAATACAATTGAGGAATCAAGCACACCCCTGGCAAGTTTCCAGATGACAGCAAGCTCAGTGGTGTGCTTGACATGCCTGAAAAATGGGATGCCATTCAGAGGACCTGGACTAGCTTGAGAAGTGGGCCCAAGTGAACCTCAGGAGGTTCAACAAAGACACATATATCATCCAGCACCTGGCTCGGGGCGAGCAAGTTTCAATACAGATTGAGGAATGAAGGGGTTGAGAGCAACTCTGCCGAGAAGGAGGTAGTGGTGAATCAGAGGCTGGACCTGAGCCAGCACTGTGTGCTTTCAGCCCAGAGAGCCAAGAACATCCAGGACTGCTTCAAAACCAGCATGACCAGCAAATCAAGAGAGGGGATTCTACTCCCCTGGTCTGCTCTCATGAGATGCCACCTGGAGCACTGTATCCAGATATGGGGTCCACAGCATAGGAAAAACATGGACCTGATGAAGAAGATCCGGGGGATGGTAACAAAAACAATCCAAGGACTGAAACACTTCTCCTTTGAGGAACGACTGAGAGAGTTGGGGTTGCTCAGTCTGGAGAAGAGATGGCTGAAGGAAGACTTTAATGAGGCTTTTCAGTACCTGAAGAGGGCTTACAAGAAAATGGGGACAGACTTTTTAGCAGGTCCTGCTGTGACAAGACAAGGGGTAGTGGGATTACAATACAAGATGGTAGACTAGATACAAGAAATTTTGTGGTGAAATAGTGGAACATGTTGCCCAGAAAGGTGGTATATGCCTTATCCCTGGAAATATCCAAGGTTCAGGGTAAGTTCAGGGTGGACTCATATTCAAGTTCAGGGTGAACTGGGTTCTGAATAGACTGACCTAGTTGAAGATGTCCCTACTCATAGCACTACACGACCTTTAAAGATTCATTTCAACATAAACTATTCCATGATTCTATGATTTTTTAATTGAGGGAGTCCTGAATTCAAAAAGCAGAAGGGAAGAAAACAGGCACTTTGTCTGCAGTACAGTTACAATGAACCATCCTGAACAGTCATTATAGCGGCTCAGACTTGGGATGTCAATAGAATGTCATTGTACCTCTGTGTCAGATTGGTTTAAAACACATGCCATTCAAAAAAAACCCCAAAAAAACCCCACAAAAAAACCAAAAAACAATACCCTAATAAAACCAACAAAACAAAAACAAACAAACAAATAACACATATAGAAGAATAAAAAGAATAAAAATTATTTTAATTTTCTCTCTGGGTTTGAATCCTCAGATTTCTTCTGATCCAATTTTTCAGTATTGTTTGCAACTGTGATGATGAAAAACACACATTTACAAAAACAAGATCTTTTACTATCATGTATTTACATGAATCCAGTGTCTGGGGATTTTAAGAAACGCCTGAATACTGAGTGGAGACCCTGCTGTTCCCAGCACAGGTCTGTTATGGGCTTTGTGTTAGCAGTCAGTACACTTCCCTTTCTATATGCCATGACCTTTCCTTAAAGTTATGGATTTGTGGAACTGCTGAGCTACTGCTCTGCAATGTGTATGCAACACTTGATCTGAAACCATGAAAAGTTTTCTTCTACAAAGTAGACTAGAAGTGACAGACAGTACATATTTCAAATACAGACATTTATGCCAGCATTGAAGAGAATATATCCCAAATCTTGCATGCCATAGGGTCTCTACTAGCCTTTTCCAAGGAAAGTAACACTCCCTTGGGGAACAGCCTCTCCTTCACTTTCTCTTTCTCCCTTTGTTCTGCTTCACCAAGAAAAAAGGCTGCATCTTTCACCAGACAGACTCAAGCCTGCAAATCTCTTGGCAGACAGCAGACAAATTTCTGTTAGCTGATTTTTATGTGACCAATTCACATAGTACAAACAAATGATGATGCAAATGCTAAAGATGGCAAGACATTACAGTGTAAACAAAGGCTCTTACAGGATCCTGACAGCTTCACTACTTATATCACTACACACTGAAAGGAGGAGTGAGATCAGAGTGACTCTGCCCCATCATACCTGGACTCACAGTTAAGGTGGTTCATGCATACATGAGAACATCTCTTCCGAGTACCCAGCGCTTGCACAGAGACCAAAATTCTGGGAAAACTTAAGGCTCTGCAGTTCTGACAGCATTACCAATAGTCACATGAAATTCGAGCATCCTGCAGCAGAAGCAAACATTACACCATGAGGCAGTGGGTGTCTTGAAGAGCATGTCTGTCCAGCCCCCTGCACATTCTCCAGGGCAGGCAGAAAATCAGAAGCCAGATTATCACCAGCTCGGTGGAGTAGTGCACACACCCCCCACTCCCCTTCTCCTCCCCAGGCAGCAAGCAAAGGAGGGTGAATGCTAGGAAAAAGGCAGGCTGGCTCCCCGATGTGAGAAGCCTGCTCATAAAACTCAATTAAGTGGATTACAGATGAGCTCATTCCCAGCGGTGGGTCACATTCCATTAGAGGCAGGCTCGATGCCAGGCGGACTCAGCGCTGCTTGGATGGCAGCAAGATCCACCCCAGCACTTACCATCTCTGCCTCTGATCTCACCATACCTTGCAGGATTTCTTGCCCTGTGCCCCATGCTGTGTGGCAGGCTCATTGCTCATCCCTGCTCATCCTCTCAGTGAGGTAATCAGGGCCAGTGTTAGGTCATGGAGAGATAAGGGGATGGCCAAGCTCTCTGAAACACCACGGTCTAGGGTAGCAACGTGGAAAAGAAAAAGCATAGGGAGAAAGAGGAAAAGTGGAGTAGGAGGAAGACTAGCAGAACGAGAGATCCCCTGGAAAACAATGGCAGAGTTCAGGAAAGGATGGAAACATTCAGCCCCATAAACCAGATTAGTGGTATTTGACATGAAAGTGAGAACAATCAGAGCTCTCAGCTCACTAATCCCAAAGGCTTTTTCACATCATAGGTATAAGATTACAGTATCGTCTGCTACACACCACCTACAGTCACTGCACTCAGCACTCAAAAACGTATGTGTGCTTGTATGTGGGGAACAAAGAGTGTGTCTAGGGTATATTTGTGTGGGGGAATGACTGTGTTTGGAAGAGAAAATGGGAGGAGGAAGAGAAGGTGAATGACTCTGTGAAGGGTGAGTGTGTGTGGGTGTGAGGGCAGGAAAAAGCTGGATGAATGATTGTGTGGGTGGGTAATACATGGGCTAGAGTAAGTCAAATGTTATAAGCACCTGCAGGCATTTTGCCAGATTTGAGACCTATTTTGACTTGCTTTGTACATCCCACTTTGCTTTTCACTGTTTGCAAACGTTCTTGGCCGCTCAGCTTAATTTGTACAAATAGCAACCGACCAAGAGTGAGCCAAATCTGTTGTGAAATAGGTTGAAGAAGACACAGGTTTTTGTGCAGATCCAAGCAGCAGGGTCTTTGTACCATCTGGAACCTGTGTACTGAGTCCCAGGAAAAGGCCTACAAGGGAGATCAATCTAGTTACCTCCCCACCATTTGCCATTCCACGTGAGGAAGGAATACCTCAGCCCAGTTGCAAAGTGAGACATGCTGTCTGGACAATGATCCTCACAGGGCATGGGAGCCACACAGTGCAGACATCTGCCATGCTGGCATAGGACACCTCAGTATCTACAGCCTCAGAGAGAGCTTTCTCCTTTAGCTCAGAAGGACTGAGAGGAAGACAGCAGCCTTATGCTTTGTTCCCTTGTGTGTGACAAGTGAACTCAGTTTGGCAGTATGAGGCAGCAGGTTTCCTATTTGTTTTACCACCAGTTTACCAGGCAATTTTGGACAAGTTCACTTGCCTTCTCCCCCTATCTGTTCCCTAAGACAAAAATCTATCAGTAATGATACAAATATGAGATCTCTTGTTGGAAAGCACTATGCAAGACTCACATGATATTATTCTCCTGTACTAGCTGAGGGTAGTTGTCAAATTTCCTTTGCATTCATTGGCAGCAGTACCCAAACCATAAGCCCTGAAGAAATCCAAGCCTGCACTGCAGGAGCTCCTACTCCAGTCTCTCCAGTTCTGCTGCTCCTTTCAGCAAATCATGACCCAGGTTCTGGCTGTCTGTCTCAGGACCTCCAGCATAAAATACAGAGAGCCCATCCTGAGTGGCAAGGGATCTCACAGTCCCTTTGGCACAACCCAGATTGTTCTTGCTGCTCTGTCCTGGGAAATTGCACTACCTGCTGGTATATTGAGTGTGTTAAGAGTCCAGAATAGCTACAATGCAAAAGTGCTGTGGCCACAATATTTTTTTCCCCATAATAGTGCTAAAAGAATTTAGGATCATGTATCACAACCAACCAACCTGATCCCCTGTCTTTTATGATACTTTTCCTTTCTCTTCTGACTGGCTTTTCTTTATCAGCATTTCTCTTTTTGCTACCCTGCCCCAGAGCTTTGCCCTGGCAAGTGCTGCATGCACTGTGCCAAGCTGCTTCACCCTGCCTTACTGATGGTCCCTGGAATGGCTGACAGTACACTGCTATATCCTCCTGTCTGTGTGCATGAATTAGCAAGCCCTTTGCTTTTCCCCTGCAGCAGAAACAGAGTGACCTGTCTGTGCAATTAGCCCCTACTCTGTTTAACTAGAGGGAAGACAATATATTGCCTCTCCCGGGAACCCAAGAGAGAATGAGAGAAAAAAACAGATGCTATCAGGTGCCAAAGCACTAGGTATAAAAAACCTTTTTCACCCTAACAGTATATCAGGTGCTGCCTCAAGAACTGTTATTGAGCTACAGCCAGAAATAGTGTGGTCCTACCCTGTGCATTTTCCCCCATTTCTGATACTCTTTGCTTCTTGAGAGTATTTCATTCAATGAAATGGTTTAAGGCCCTGCCTGCAAGGAGGATCTCTTGTGAAATACCACATGTCTGCCTTCTAAACCCTCCAGCTGAATGGGAATAACTTCTGCGGTTGCCACGGCACAGGCTACACAAAAATGATGCCTGAGTTTAATTATACTGAGTGGTTGAGGCCACTGCCTCACTGCTCTGGGATACATTCCTCTGAAAAGCAGCCAGGCAATTCTGCTGCAGCTGTCTTTCCCTCAGTGTCCTGGGAAGGGGAAGGGAAGAAGGGTGACAGGGAGTAGGGTTTTCTGCCAGGTTTAGCTACAGCAAGCATACTTGAGCTGGGTGGTCTCAAAGGATGTGGCTACACCAAGCACAGATCCCCCAAGGCATGCCAGAGGTGGCTGGTGGATTCTGAGGAGTGCAGGCAAAATTCAATTTTGATGTAGCGATTTCTGCTGCACTTTTCCTGTGTAAGAGGAGGAGAAAGAAATAAAAGGGATTGGGAAAGGAGAGGAGGCAGAAAGGAACTGGAATTGTATCTCTCAAGACTCCAAAGGTAAGAAAATAGAAGCAACAAGGATGTTTCTGAAAGGCCATTAGCCTCAGCCATAAATGCTGTTATACCCAACTCAGCCTTTCTCTAAGGGGTGTTGCCAACCCAGCTTTGGTAGAGCTGACAGCAGGGTTGGTGGTGCTTCAGTACCTCATGCAGCTAATGCCTACTTTTCCTGGAGTTGGTCATGGGCTGTTGCGTCCCAAATAAGTACAGAGCTGGAAACAATATAGCCACATGTGCTTGGAGACCCAGCGAATTCTGCTCAGAAATGGGGGAGATTAACCTCAGTGCCACCCTATGCTAATATGGCTAATTTCCTTCTGGAGATCATGTCTCTGCCTGGATATGCACACATAGCCCAGCTCATTTGGGGCACACTCAAGTGCTCACAGCACAGCACTGCCTTACCCAGCTGGACACACCTTGAGGAGCTCACACAGGAGTGGTGTTTTTGGTGTTTTTTACCTCCCTAATGGGCATTTTCTTCTGAAGTGCAAGCAGTTCTTGGACTCAAAAGTCCCTCTCTGCGGCAACAAAATTCTCCCCAAATGCTTCAGGAATCTGCCACTACTTCTATCACCCAAACTTTATTCTCATGATCCTAAGGAGACTCAGATAAGGATGAATCCACTTCCTCCCTCCCTCCTTCCCTCCCTCCCTCCCTCCTTCCCTCCCTTCCTCCCTCCCTCCCTTCCTGCCTTTTTTCTTTTCTGGGGTTTTTTGGGTATTTTGTTTCCCTACTTCAGGTTGAAAGCCTTTGAGTTCCCACATATCAGAACTACTAAATAACCAGACAAATCTCTTAGATCAGTTTTAGGAGCTACCCTCTTCTTAGAGAGACATGAAGTAATGGAGAATTTTACCAGAGGATTAGGGGAGTTTGGTGTTAACCTTCTAGAGAGCCACCAATGATGATGGCTTTTAGAGAATTTTCTTTTTGGAATGAATATTTAGGACTTCCTGAAAAAGACCAAAGTTTGCATGGAGCAGTAAAAACTTTTTATCAAATTATGGTATGCTGGGGGCAAAACATAAAAAAAAAAAAGCCAAAAAACAAACCAGAAACAAAGAAATAAAAAAACCCACCCCAAATCCCCAACCAACCAACCAACCAGTAAAAACCCCACCAAAAAAAAAAAAAACACAAAAAAACCCCCAAACAACCCCAAACAAAAACCCAACACCAGAACAAACAAATAAAACCAATCAAAAACCCAAACAAACAAAAAAACAATCCCCAAGTTCCATTACACCAGGACAGCTCTTGGTATGCCTGAAGATGGACAGCTAGAATTGTTATTTGAATGCATCACAAACAAATTTAAAAAACACTAACCTCCAACCAGGAAAGTTTCGTCCGATACTTTGGCTTAAAATTCAACAGATTTATGTTAAACTGATACATAAATATACACTGATGCACTTTTTACTACCTAAAACATAAATTTGAATATTTTGTAGTCCTGAAGGCCCTTAGCTAAAATTTGGTGAGCCCCAGCCTTAGTGACACCAACACATTTTAATCTTCATATAAAACTGAGTTTATTCAAAGTACCAGACAGACAAGAGCTTTGGCACCTCCACCCTCGTGCCCTGGTGCACTCTGGGCTGCTGCTAACACTTCTTTAGGAAGACACAGCTTGCACTGGACACCAGCACACATTCCTGGTGTCCTCCTTGCATGCATACAGCCACTGCATTGGTGTCAGGCTGATTCCAACCAATTTGCATCATAGGCATATATACAAATTGAACAGAGATTGTGATCTCTGGCTTCAAAAGGTGAAGCCAGCTGCATTTAACCGCCTGGTCTCACACAGCAAAGCTCTGGGACTGCTGCTTTCCATGCCCAGGCAGATGCGGCATTGCTTGGTCACCATGGTGACGAGCACTGTTCAGCAGGTAACCGCCTCCCTGAACTGTGCAGGTCTGCGGTGCGAAGCCCAGGCCGCGTACGCAGACACGGGCACTTCCCTTTGCCTGTGTAGCCCTGCTGGGGCTTTGCCCGCCGCTCCCAGCTCCGCCACCTTCCCGCACCCAGTATTCCTGCACTGGAGCAGGAATGGTGACCACAGCCACCATCGGCGCTCCCATCAGAGGATGCGGCTGGGTTAAACTGCTAAATAGTTAGCGGCGAGAATGGCTGGTGCCTTCCCTAAGCCTGCTGCGGGAGATCTCCGCGGAGGATGGCTGTGTGGCGCAGTCACCCGGCCAGGCGTCCACGGACGGGACAACCGGGCTCAGCAGTTCCCCGACGCGCTCTTCATCGTCCCCTTCCCCTCCCTGCCCTGCATTACGGGCTGCGTGCCGCCGAGCCGTGCCGGCCGGAGCCACCCCGGGCTCCGTGCCCTGCCCGGGGGAAGCCCCTGCCCCCGCAGCGGAGGGTTAAGGCCGCCGGCCCTGGCCGCCGGGGCTCCCGCGCACGGCCCCGCGGACGTTCCCCTCCGCCGTCTCCATGGAAACCGGCCCGAGCAGCTGCCGGCTGCGCCCCGGCCGCCGCGGCCTCGCCCTTGCACTTCCTCGGTCCCGCCGCTGCCCCGGGGAGCAGTGGCGGGGACATGCCCTGGAAGTGCCCCGGTGGCCACCAAGGCCAGCGGCATCCCGGCTTGGCTCAGAAGAGCGCGGCCAGCGGCCGCGGGCAGTGACTGTCCCCCGGTAGTGGTGATGCCGCACCTCCAGTGCTGTGCCCAGTTCTGGGCCCCTCGCCGCAGGAAGGACATGGAGCTGCTGGAGCCTGTCCAGAGAAGGGCAGCAGAGCTGGGGAAGGTCTGGAGCACAAGTCCTGTGAGGAGTGGCTGAGCGAGTTTAGCCTGGAGGAAAGGAGACTCTGGGTGGTGACCTTATCACTCTCCACAACTCCCTGAAAGGAGGCTGTAGCCAGGTGGGGGTTGACTTTTTCTCCCAAGCAACCAGTGATAGAAGAGGAAATGGCCTCAAGTCACACTAGAGGAGGTCTAGATTGGATAGTAGGAAAAAAATTGACTGAAAGGATGGACAAACACTGTAAGAGTGGACTGGGAGGGAACTGCTGAGGGAAGTGGTTGAGCGATCATCCCTGGAAGTGTTTGGATGTGGTGCACATGGAATAGTGTGAACCATGGTGGTGCAGAATTAATGGTTGAACTTGTGAAAAATGCCAATTACTTGGTTTTTTAATTTTTAAAAGTTTAATAATAATAAAATGGTTATAAAAATAATAATACAATTAGAGTAATAAAGTTTAGAGTTAGGACAATTACAAGACAATAAAAAGCAAAGAATTACGGACGTCTGGATGCTCTCGGACACTAAGTCACAAAAAGCACCCCCTGTGAACAAAGGAATCACCCTTAAACCAATACACTTGTTGCATATTCATACACCCTTCATGGTTATGCATACATTCTATTCTAAACAAGAAACTCTGTCTGTTGTATCTCAACTGTTTCCTTTAATCCCCTGGCATCTTTGAGTCTGAGCAAGGCCTGAAGAAATTAGCTTCTTCTGATAAGAAGCCATAAATTCCTCTCCTTTGGAAGATTTAGGTGTTCCTCGAAGCGAGTATCTCATTCCTAAAAAAAACTTCCCCCACATACATAGTCTTTATTTTAACATTGTGTTGTAACCTAAATCTACATTTAACACACTATGTAAGAGAATTAATACAGCATAACTTTCTAACATTACACATATAATATTCATTGTAACATTTGCGAAAAGCCAATCATAAAATATGCATTCTTCACAAACTTGAGGATCTTGAAGGTCTTTTTCAGCCCACGATTTTAAGAATTCTAAGATTTTAAAATAGAGGTGTAGTTGAGTTGTCTGCTTGCCCTGCAGTGGGCTATGGAGCTGAGCTCAGGGCTTTGTTCTCCTCTCTGTTCATCTCCAAGAAGATTTTCAGATGAAAAACTCACCAGAAATGTTACACATTGCTACCATAGCCTCTGAAACAAACACTTGGCAATAATTGCCAACCCTTGTGGCTCCCTGGCTCTCCTGCCCAGGTTTATGTTCTGGTGAGGGTTTCCCTTCTCTGGAGAGAGGAAGCAGGCTTGTGCTCAGGTGATAAAATTGTCCTTCATCCACTGAAAAAAAAAGGAAAACGTCTTACACATATTTGTTGTTTAGGTTTTCTTTTTTTTTATATATGAGATGGCATTGACCTACCCTGAGATACAGACCTAAATATGGAAGTTGCTTTCATTTGAGGTTTTAACACATCCTCTCTGTGGCAAAAGTTGTCACTAGCCTACCCAAGCCTCTTTGCATTGAAGATCCTTTTGCACTGTTTCCATGTGTGCCCACACAGGCAAATTTGTTCACAGCTCCCTGGGGAAGAGTTGTACTGTGCAGCATGAGTAGGGAAAGGCTCCAGAAGCTCTTGTAAAATGCACAGGTGACAGCAGATCCTGTGGGAACAGGTCAGGCTTTGCTTTCATCTGTGTGCCAGCCTGGAGAGTCGGTCTGGTGCTGGGAACATATGCCAAAGGATGTCCTAAAAGTAGGTTGAAAACAGGAAATTCAGCTGTGTTCACTAACTGTCCATAGTGAAACGTGTTCTTTTTTTTACTGCCCTTATCTCAACTGCACTGTCTTGGCTAGCAGAAAATTATCGCCAGTTTCAGCTCTGAAAGACTACACCTATTCTGCCTATAAGGTCAAAGTAGGGCCCCAGTTTCAAATTTGACTCTCTTTTCTAACTCTCTTTTCTTTTAGCTCCAAAATTATCTTCTGCCTTCATCTTCAATTTTTCCAAATCTCATCCTGATCTGATGTCCCTTATTATATGGCTGCTGAAATCCTTCTGCCCAATTTCTCTGTCATAGTTCAGTGTGTCCTTAACCAGCAATCATACATCCGAGATCAAAAGTAGCCTTTCTCCATACCAATAAGATGCTTCTGAGACTAAAATTTTACCTGTGTACATAAAGGCTACTTTCTTGTCTGTGCTCTTCTAAATCAAACTGATGCCCATTGCCCTCCAGCTTTCCTTCCTCATGTTTTTCCTCTAATGATCTCTGCCTCTTCCCCCATCTCCTTCATGGTCTGAACAATTTGCAGCGTAGGATCTCCTTCTTTGATATTGTCCTCCCAAACCCTCACACTGATGGTCACTCCCTGATATGAAACAGCACAGACACTGTAGCTGCTGTTTGGCTTCACCCAGAGAACGTCTCTCCCCAACTGCTGTTGGCTAATTAGAAGATCTCATGTAGTCTAATAGCTTGGCTGTTAAATGCAAATCCCCTCAGCTGCAAAATGCTGTGTTGATTTGCTGGCAGCTCTCAATTTTCTGCTCTTCTTCTATTTTCTTATTACACTAAGTAAATACGACCCTTTCTTCTTCTTTCCTAGAACAATCTATTTAGCAAACATTCAAATATGTAAGTAGTGAAGGTGATAGAAATGTACACTAATGGAGAACTGAGGCTATAATTTGAGTACACACAGAGCCTAGGCTATTCAATACTTGTTATGGAAGGGTAGGTGAGTTCTCCAGCTCTGTAGTCCAGAGAAAAGGTATGGATCAAAGGGAGATGAGTGCTAAGAGTTACATCAGATTCTTAAGTGTGCCAGGCATAAAGATTGCAACTGAGGTGTAGGTAGCTATTTGATTTTGTGTATCACATGACTGCAACTTTTTCTTTAGAATGAGCTCTTGTACAAGACATCCATGTTTTTATGACTCTTGCAGCTGACCACAGTCTTCAAATCGCTGTGGCCAGAAGAAGCTCCAGCTGACTGATAGTGGAGCAGGCACTGAGAAGCCACCACGCTGTGTAGCAGTGAGGTATGGAACTAGCTATGCCAATGTCTGCCTCAAGACATGAGAGCTCAGGTCTCAAAATCACCAGAACCTATGATGGAACTTCATTACTCAGCTGATCAACAGGTGGAAGAGAGAAAAATAGCTTGAAAAGGAGGGTGAGGAATTGGATTTCTAGAAGGTATATGTGTGATAAAGCCAGATCCTGTCTGAAGTTCAAAAATCAATAGGATGAAGACCATACTGGCAGAGAAAAAAAAAAACCATCAAATTTCAGATCTGGAATAAGAAAATGTGAATGTAAGTAGGTCTTTTCTCCAGTTCAGCATGTGCAAGACCATCCAGACCATCTTAGTTTCTGACACACCTAAATTCTTAAATTTGTATTTCTCAGGGCCTCTAACTGGCTCTGTTAATTCCAAATTCAGAGAAAACGGGGCTCAAATGGCTACTAGTACACAGACAAAGCTGTCATCTCCCTTCCCTGCCACAAGACTAGAGCAGACACCAAGAAATGACCACTATTATTTCCTTCATTGCAAATTTAGTGAAGTAGTGGGATACTAATCAAGCTATCTTACAGTCAGGATGATAGGACCAACAGCTAAGAGAAATTTTGAATGGGCAATGATCTTCAGGGGCTTGTAGCACTGCCTATTTTCAGTCTTAGTTTACCTTCAAAATAATGTGGGAAAATAAGCAAAAGGGGAGGTTTTAGCTCTCAGTTTCCTCTTCAAAGAGCTTAGCTGTGTTAGCCTGTCACTTGTGACTCTTTCTTCTTTGTACACAAAGATTGGATTTGCCATAAAACAAAACTCATTTTTTTGCTTTGTACAGACTTCACCTGAAGAAATAAGGTCAGGAAAAGCAACACATAAATGAAGCCACTTGCAATAATGTTTGCCTGCATATATCTATCCTAAATGGTAGGAAAATATGAAAGCCTTCTTCTACTGCTACTCTTGGTGGGGTAAGCAGGGAGGACAGGCGTGGGACCTTCCAGAAGCATGAAGATTACTTCTTGACATGGTTCAGAAGCAGCAGGAACAAAAGTCAGCTTAAACCATCTTTAATAAAAGCTCTGCATAGCAAGCACAGTCTCAACCATAAGCAGCTTTACATTGCAATCATAACACAGAAAGACCAGAAACAGCACATACTACAGAGACCAAGTCTCACTTTCAGTACTGATTCACAGGGGCAAATGAGGACAAAATTAATGTAAGTAGGGGAGAAAAACTGACATTGCTGTGGAAACTATTTCACTTCATGGCATTTTAAGTCTAAACTAAATTCCCAACAATGAATCAATGCAGTTTTGTGTTATTTTACTATTGCAGCCAGCTCAGAGTGGGCCATAGTGACAAATACATTCCAGGCTATCTCCATGAAGCAGAAGCCCCTACTGTTTCAGCCAAAATGCCTGTAGTGACAGTATATGCTTTATGTGGTTCAGCTAGCACTGGGAAACCTGATCTCATAAACTTTGTCAGCATGAATTATGTCTTTATTATATTAAATGGCATGTTGGCGTTTGCCCATCTACCACATCACAGCTCAGCAAATACATATACAGGCCCCTCTGCCAGAGCGTGCAGGCATGGGGGCAAAGCTGTGGCTGTTGTGAGGCCTCCCATCTCTGTGCCTGTCCAATTTGGTCATGATTGACATCTCAGCTGAGATGTTTCATCAGTGTAACTTACCCCTCCCTGCCTCATTCTTAAGCTTTCAGATGGTAGGCACTTGGTCCTGTGTCTGTTCAGAGGAAGCACCATGACCTACGCGTCTGCCCCTGACCTTTAGTCTGATCAATAAAACTACAAATTGGTCTTTGCTTATCCTTGACACATTAGTCATAAAATCCCTATTGAGATGGAATGAAACACTGAACTTTATGTCTCGGCATCATGAACATGTTTCGTAGCAGGGGAGAGACTGGCAGTATTTCAGCTATCATATACAACCCTCATTCACGCACTCTCTGTGTAGCAATCCTGTGTGTGATATTTGAAACCTGTAGAATGTCATTTTTGGTTCTATATTCACACAATTTCCCAACTATTCCAGAACAGCTAGAACCTCTAGTGTGCTTTAACAACACTTTTTTACTACCATGCGGGCTTTCCCCCTTTTCTTCAGGAAGAAGAAGGGAAGAGGCCTAATTTCTCTCAGACAGGAACAGAGGTGGTTTTGGGAGAGAGTCAACAAAGCCAAGTAAGAGTGTAATGCTAGATGGGTGCACAGTTTTTGCTGGTATTTCTGTTGCCTGATGTTTTGTCCCTGCAGGGGACTGCCTGTAGTGGCAAGGAGCATGAGAGGACATGGGAGGGCACAAACCAAGACTCTCATCTACTTAAGACTGGCATGGTGTTGGCAGACCTAAGCTTGCATTTGCCTTTTGCAATAAGCAATACTTGAGTCTGAAAAAGCATGTAATGGGTGGGGGGTTTTATACCAACAGCCTTTCTCAGGAAATCAGAAGGGCTTTAACATGACTCTAAATGTGCTTGTTGTGTTACTTTACACCCCTTATAGAGCAATTCAGAGGGAGGAAGGAAGTTTTACTGCAGAGTTTTGTGCACAGCTTGGAAAATCTATTCCATCGTTACCATGAAATAGCTGCTGGAGCCACATGCTTTCTTCAGGCTGGCAAGAGTGTTGTGTATTTAGCATGCTAAGCTGCTAGTGGGGTTGTAAACCATACTTTTTCCTCAGCTTCAGTGCCATGGGATGGCCTTGAATAACCTCCTGTGTCACATCAGGGCTTTTCACTGGTGAAATGAAACATGACTGTGAATCAGAGGAAAGAAGAAAATCCTAACAGACTCTTCTAATTCCTTTTGGATAGCCAGGCCGTTTCTTTTGCCAGAAAGGTTTGCCATCATGTATATCCATCCACAAAACCCAGAAAGACAGATCTAGTCAATAAGGTGGACCAGAAGACCAGGAGTCTTTGGGTTCTTGAAAGCCCAAGAGGAATGGTATGAAAATAGCAGCATCTCCTATGTGGCTTTTTGATGCTGCTGTGTGCTACCTAACACTGCTGAGTCTGCAAACACAATTTTCTCTGCTTCAGCTTGCAGGAGAGCCCAGAAACACTGTGTTGGAATCACACAGCACATGTTCAAGGCAGGCAGGTGGCAGGTTCAAAATGGAGCGAAGAACCAGCTCCTTTATGTAATGCACAGTTAAGCTCTGGAGTACCTTTTCTCAGGATTTAATGGGTGCTGGAACTTCATGGGAGTTTCAGAACTAATCCAGTACAATCCTGGAAGAAGCAAACATCAGAAGCTACATGATGCATCTCTGCTGCTGCATTGTAAAGGAAGTTCTTAAGCCAAAACTCTCTGGAGACTGAAAGAATATACAGGGCAGAAGTTGCTATATGATAGCCCTGTTTTCTGCTCTTACCAAGGTACCAGTGTTGGCCACTGTCAGAGAGAGGACTTGTCTACACAGAATGGATGCCTCTGCTGTTGCTGGTTTTACATAATCTTACATAATGCAGGATGTGACTAGAGTCTTCTAGGTTTACGTGCTTCCACACAAACCCCACCTTCAGGAAATAGAGGCTTTTCCTAAAGAGACTTTTAGTGACATCAGCTTTTAATGACACTGGATCCCTATATCTCATTCCAGAGATGGGACCTCCATCTTCACCCATTTATCCTTTATATAATTTGCTGGATGATCTTTGTGTTGTACCAGAGATCAGGTCTTTATTATAATGCATACTGCAGTATCTTATTAAAAAAATAGTATTTGTTCTTCAGAAGAACTTGTTGCCACAAAAGAAGATAAACAGGACAAGAGACACAGCAGAACAGAGAGGGAGCACAAGTTGAGGAAAAGTTGGTCCCATTGGAATTGCTAAAAATCCAATTCACATCTCTCAACTCCCAAATAATGCCACACAAACCTCACATATGCCAACTGGTCCAGTCCCAGGCTCATTTTAAGCCCTACCTCAGAACACTATTTTTTTCTATTTTATTTAAAAGTGCTTCTTGATTTTATAGCTGAGTGCCCTTTCCTCTGGTGAAAAGCAGTGCTGTCTGACACAGGACAACAGCTCAGCTTTTGGTGGTGGTTATTGCTCTGCATTACTGTGACCATTTTCTTCCCTTTTGCAATGCCATTAAGGACTGAAAGGGGTGAACAGTTAGAGGATAATACACCATTAGGGACCAGCCCTAGCTGCACAATACATTTCAAGTACACCAATATTCACCTTCCAGTTTCATCTGTAGTCCATGCTCTGTAAAAGAATACCAGCACTGATACAACTGAGGCTTGCCCAGACACAAATTCTATTGGAAGCAGTGACAGGAGTAGACAACCATGACTGTAGCAGAACCAGGATTTCATATTCCAACTTCCCAATATGTTGTCTTGTGTCATATTTGAGCATGGAACTTTAATAATGGCGTATGACATAAAATACTCTGCATACCAACAGATTTGTGTCGGACTTGATCTAGTCATTCTGACTTCTTTATTCATATGGTTGAGCTGTGCAAGGAATAAATATCTCTGGTAGCAGATTTAGAAAGAGTGTATTTTATTGCAGACAAGAAGATATTATCTGCTCTGGTGGCAGTACGGGGGATTGATGGCAGTTTACAAAATGCAGAAACTTGGTGTGTATGTGTTAATCTCTGATAGGCTTATCGCTGTACTAAACTGCTTCCATAAATCGTAGGCTTAATGCTGCTTTCAGGTACACCAACACACACCCAGTAACTCCTGGAGAATTTTAAGATAGATAAATTACAGCAAAATTTGATCCCTTGTAGTGTCAGTGTTTTTTTAACGCTCATCTTTTCAATAGGTGGAACACATAAACACTCGAGATTGTCACTTACCAAATTCAGCCTTGCTGGAAGGCAGCTGAAGATATCCACTGAATATAGCTAGGAGGGGCAGATTCCATAAACCCATTATATGGGGTGATTTATGTGTCATTCATTGTGCCTGGGCTTGAGGTGTATATTTGCCTTGTTTTTACAGTATATGGCAGGTCAACTCATAATGCATGTTGTACTCAAATCTGTGGATAAAATATGAAGTTCACAGAGGAAAAATAAGAACAGAATTTACATTTCATTCATTTTTTCATGTCTGCTGTTTCTGCACTCTCAAAAATCAAAATGCATTTGTTGTATCCTAATCTACATCAAGCTGTCCTGAAGGAACATTCATTATTCTTTTTTTATCAGCAAAACACATTGAAACAAGGATATTAAACATCTGGCCAACATACATTTATGTGGCCCAAATGGCATATTCGAGTTCTAAGAACGTAAGAATTTCTTTGCAAACAAAAGTAGTTTTCCCTCTGACTTGGGAGAGAAGCTATAAAATATGAGCTTGTATAAATAAAACAGTATTCTCTACCTGAGACAATGTGTAGCATAAAATATTACCTGGGAAGTGCAAACTCCTGTCCTCTACCATTAATCGCATTTCAAGTCGAATGAGGGCACTTAGACTTAACAAGTTTGCTGCTAAGCCAGGGTGATTGACAGAGAGACAAGCTTAGGACTACAGAGAAGACAAAAGATAATTATTGCCAAAAAAAACCCAACAAAACTTAAAGAACAAAAAGAATAGAGATTTACAGAAGGAAAAAAAAAAAAACAAAAAAAGAAAAAAAGGCAAAAATATGTGGCCATAAGACACGGGCTTGCTTTCACCTGAACAGAGAGGTCTCACCTATGGCTAGTGGTAGGACCAGAGAGGGAGATGCTGTTTGCAGAGGTGTCAGAGCAGACACAGCCCAGCTCCTGTGAGGCTGGTGTAAAAAAATAATGAAAAGCTGGGAGGTAAGCTCCCAAACATCAGGTCACAACCCCAGTATCTCAAGGTTTTTCAGCCTCAGAGAATTTTCCTGCTGCCAGCACATTTTGGGTAAGAAAAGTGATATTCTGCAGCAGCGGAAGAAGGCAAGAAAGGCTGAAAAGTGGGGGAGGGTGAGAAGGATCAGTGGCACTTTTGTTGTCATCACTCTGATGCAAAGGATAGTAGATTTCAGGAGATGTGTGAACAAGAGAGGTTGGCAATGAGATTTTCAGATTTATAGGAGATGATAGATAATAGGGTCTGTTACCTTTCCTCCACGTCTTACCATTTCTCCCCCAATGCCTTTACTCCTTTCTTACTCCTTGGTGTATATGGGCTCCATTTCTAATTTGCTACCTTCCCTAAACCCCACAATGCCTTCTCTCTACCTGAGCAGCCTTCTGCCTTCACATAAGTCCTCCATCCCATCTATTACCCATCTGTATCCTATTCCACTCTTCAAAACAGTTCCTCCAGGTGGCAGAGATTGATGTCATAGAAATAGAGGCACAGGGGCAGGGCTAGGAAGGTGGAAATGGTAGAGGAAGGAGAAGGGGGTACAAGTTCAAATGATGATTGCTCTTGATGTAAAGGGCAACAAAGGCAGTGTGCAGATTGGGCCCCTCCAGCTAGGAGAGAAAGGGCACCTGGTTATCCTTCATGAAGGTTTGTCTTGATACTGCTGCATACCTCAGAGCAGTCTAAATCACTGTAGTATGCCAAGTCAATTGGGGATGGGCAGGGGTAGGTCTGCTCCTATCCAAAACACATGTGGGCATTGGAAGTCACATACCCTGTAGCAGCTGTGGGGGCTGCAGCCTCCCTCCTGCCATGCAACCTCGAATCCTGGACAGAGCTGGCTGGCAGACATGCAGGGTGCCAGAGAGGGACACTGTGAGGAGTGCTGAACAGGGAAAGTAAGAGATGTGGAGTGGATGCTGTGCCAGGTGGGGTAACTGGTGTGTCTCATGCATAAGGTGCACCCGGCTGGCAGGGCTGCTAAGCCCCTGCCCATCCAGGGATCAAAAAGGCACAGAGAAAACACCACTCTGGAAGAAGACAAGGCTGAGAATGATGTTAGATTCACAACAGCCAGACATATAATTTCCATAATTCAAAACAGTTCTGCACCTTTATTCAACGTGATAGTTAAGAAGCTTGGAAATAATCAGGAGGAAAAAAAACTGTGATTGAGGCACTATCACAGAATTCAAACATCCATGGTTGCCAGGTAAAAAACATTGCCACTTGTTTTGTTGGGTAATGGAGGAAACCTTGTCTATTTTCTTCTGTTTTAAACTGAGATAACTACTTAATGTAATCTTTCAGATGCCTTGATCATTTTGCATTATAAGTTGATGTAAGTATGTGCCCACCTTAAAAATTCAGCTGGTGTACTTTTTCATCCCAGAGTAACTAAATTATTGCAGTGTTATGACTTGGAGTCCAGTTTTCAAAAGCCCTTATCAATGGTTTAAAAACTTGCATCATACTTTCCAGAATACCTCCAGCACTTCTGACAGGAGATGTTCGTGAGTGGTGAGGGAATGGCTGCTATATAAAGTAACACAAGTTTGATTTCAGTGGGGCAAATCAAAAGAGGATTGCAACAACAATAGCTATAATAACAGGAACAACATCATCAATAATAATGATAGGGTAGCACTCTTTTAGCTGAGCTCCCATAACTACTGCAGTGATGCTGCTGCCCTCAGCTGCCCATCCTCCCCTCTGACAGAGCTTTGCTGTCACAGAAGCTGAGCCAGTGGAAGGGGATACATGTCTGGCTGTCCCTACACGCAAGGGACATTCAGGGCTGAGCTTTAGCACACATCTGCCAGTGCTGCTCCAGAGGTAACAGCCTCCAGCAGCGAGGTGGGCTGGACAGCAGGGCTGTCAGGGCAGCGCCCAGCACATGAAAATCAGAGCTGTTGTGAGAGGAATGAGGATACCTGTGCCATGTTTGAACACATGTGTCCCTGCCATGGGATTGCGACCCTGGTGATGTCTGACAGGCTTTTCCATCAGGCAAGGCCGAGTGTTTGGCAAGGGGAAATTAGTGTTTCCAGTGAAGCAAAATGAGTAACCTTTTGTTAACCAGTAAGAAGAACAATAGAAGCTTAAGAATTAAGTGATGCCCCCCTATTTCAGATCATAACCAGCTATTGGTGCAGAAATTGTTGCCCTGGGGCTGCTGTGTGTCCCCTGCTCCTGGGGTCAGCCATCACCCGTGAGCTGAGGCCAAGCCCTGCCCATCCCTCTGCCTGCAAAATGTCCCCAGCTCTTCCTGTCAGCTGCAAACAGCTGTTGCTAGGGAACTGCGAAAAGTCAAAAAGACAGCAAATGATGAGGAGAGCAGCAGCAGAGGGATGGCAGGCCGCAGCTGGTGAAGGGGGTGGTGAAGGGGGAAGGGAGGCGAGAGGGTCAAGAAAAAGGAAGAACTGAAGAGCCTGGGCTGGGAATTGATCCTCATCTTGCCACAGAGAAACAATTCCCTGTCCCTCAAGGACTGTGTTTTCTCATAAATACTAAATTGCTTCCCTTGATTTTTTTTGTTTGTTTGTTTGTGTTTGTTTGTGTATGTGTGTTTGTTTTTAACCTCTCTAGGACAGAGGTAGAATATCTTTTTATTTAGTGTGCTTTCACATTATACTGTTCTGTAATTAATTATCACCTCACCCTTCATCCCTTTCCTCTTTTAATTAAAAATTGCCACTCTTCCTTCAATTTCCTTGACTTTTAAGGACTGTTGTTCTTTTCCACTGAAGCATTGAAACTGTAGATACGCCTCATCTGGTAAATGCAGCTGGAATTAAAATAACATTTTTCATCTTTTGTCTTGAAGTTTTCCTTCTCCCTGGAATTAATGGGGTGCTGACAGATGTTTTCTCTCTGGGAAACATCAGGGTTATAAAGTTATTCACCACACAGAGTTACCTATGCTCCAGTCAAGATCTGCCTTATTTATCTAAGGGCCTGTTTCAAAGCCAGCTGAACCCAGCAGCAGGTTGTCCCCGTGCAAAAGTAACTTTGGATTAGGCCATATCACTACAAATCCCTGCTGACTCGTAGGTCATATGTAAGAAATCTGCATCTGGTGGCATTTGACTGCCCACTGAAGTGACTGAACAGCCTTAAAGCTGGTGCAAGTCTCTTCATGGGACCAAACCACGGCTCAGACTCTGGCATTAGGTCCTCTCAACAGATGCCCCCACGTCTCTTCCACTGCACTGTATTGAGTGGGTTGGAATGTGATTAAGTGATGGTGTTTGAATTAGGGTGGATTCTAATTGTGGGCAGTATGAAAGCTGTCTGAGCAAATGCATCTAAATAAGGAACAAAATTATATAGTTCATTGCCAAACTGAAACAAGGAAACAATGCCAAATTGAAACAAGGAAACAAAATATTCTTTGTAATTAAAAAAAAAATATTAGCAACATCATGTGGATAAAAAGGTTGGTAACAAGATATATATGGATAGAGTCATTAAAGAAAATAAAATAAGTTATGTGTGGAATTTCTAAACTCAGCTGTGGTTGTGATACCTTCCAAAGAAAGCCATGACATATAGTAAAAAGCTGTTTTATTGGTTTCAAATACTGTAATGTATAATTGACTTATGGCAGGGGTGGGTGATGGGATAGGCAGTATTTTACTTCCAAACATTTGGTCCAAAATCAGCCTTGGTTAGCAGTGATTGAATGTTATTAGTGTTTGATGGGTCTCTGGTGGAACCTGTGAAATGCGTCGGAGGTTTCAGAGCACTTCCTAGTGGACAGGTGCCCATACCACTAAAACCACATCTCTTTGGAGCTCGTTACACTCACTCTCATTGGCAATCTCAGTGGGGAGGCTCATGGCTGAATGGAGCATGGAGCAGTCTCCATGCTGATATTTCTTCTCTGCCAGTCCTGTGCTGAGGCACAGTAAGGAAAATACAGGTCTCAGTGGCTTGCTGTTCCTATCTATTTGTCAGAGCAAGGGATTATCTTTCAGCTTTTGGAGCAAGCATGATAAAGGAAGATTAATGAGCTTGCAAAAACCCATTCTTCCAGGAGAGGAACCAGGAAGGATTTAAACCCTACATTAGTGCTTGGTATCTTGTTCCAAAATTTTCAGGCTTCAGGAAGGATAGTTCTGTTTGTTGTGATCCTTATCAATCTTCTCTGCAGGACCAAAGGACTTTGACTGGGCTCTTCTGTAGCGCTTGCAGTTCTTTGTGACCAGTGGTACACTCATCAAGAGGCACAATTTACCTTAAGGAGGCACAGAATTAAATGGTTTAATAGGAACCATGTCATTTTCTACACTTGGAAAGCTCAGTCCATCCTCCCTACTCAGTGACTGGTGAGAGAACTGATTTCTGCAAATAAAGGCTTTGGCACATCAGGCTTGGTCTTTAGAGGCTACTCACAGAGCTCCATAGCTCATGTTGCTTACTGACATTTACATTTTACATATTGCTTTAACCAAGCTGCTTCTTGGCAGGCTAATAAATCCACCTGTTTTTTGATGGCTGTTGGTCAGGCTGCTTCCCCCAGCCATTTCCAGGCCTTGTTCATTTCCCTCAGTGACCAGGCACTTTTTCTGCTTTGGTCCTGTATTCTCTGGCACTTGTCCATGCAGTACCAGCCAGGCAGTTCAGCACCTGAATCTCTTTTTGTCCTAAGCAGACTGTGGTGGGTGGCTTGTTCATTAACCTCTTAGCTGCCATAGAAGATATGAACTGAAGAAAGGCCTTGACAAAGACAGGGGATGAGACACGTTGAGAAGGTTGAGAAGGTAGAATTGCTGGGCAGCTACTGTGTAAGAAGCTTAGGAATTCCCTTATTGCTCTGAAATTCCTCAATAATTTATTCACCAGGGGCTGGATGCAACCAGAAGTCTCAGTGGTACCTTTCAGAAAGAGAAGCATTTGCATGGAGAGGTACTGCATGCCAGACATGTGACTACAGACTGGCCTTCTCTGTGCATTCTCTAGCCTCTTCCTGCATCACAAAGCAGCAAAATTTGTATTTGAATCACCCCTCTGAAGGAGTCTTCTCATTTTATTAATAAGACAGGCCACATGGACAAATGGCTTTCCTAACCTAGGAAGCATTAATCTCATCCTAAGAGGTGTCTCTAGTAGGTGGAAGCAACACCACGTATAGCCACTTGTGTCTCCCCACTGATTATAGAGAGACTCTGGATTTCACACTTACATGTCTGGGTTTTAGGTTCAACAAACCTTGTGCTTGATGGTTTCAAGATGACAACAGGGTGGAATTTTAAGCCATTTGAAGTTACAGTTCTCTTCTTACAGTTTCAATATTTCCTGAATATAATTAATAGATCCCAGTATTATCCAGCAGGTCAATTTTGTCAGATATGATAAATGATGAACTAAACCAGAATACTACATTTTGTGTCCAGAAGTGGTTCTCTGTGACCACAGCGACTGAGTAAGCTTTGAACTGGAAAGGAATAAAGTTAATGCTAATTGACTAGTGGTCTTTGTCCTGAGCAGGTGGAAAAGTGCAGCTGTGGTTGCTGCCAATATGAGAAAACAGCATGGTCAGTGGGGTATAAAGCAGTAAATGACAAAAGATTTATTTGTGCTACCTAACAGACTGAATAACAAAAGGACAATGCTTTGATCAGATGTTGTAGAGGTGAGGGCTCCTGCATCAAGAACAGCAAAGCCTTAGCCAGTGAAATGTCAACTGGAGAGGAATTGGACAGGCCCTCCAGAATGCCAGTGCTGACAAGGCAATATTTTGTTATAGGGAGGATCAGTGAGGCAGAGCCTCAGCCAAACAATTGAGCATAATTCACTGAAAGTAACATTTTCTCAGTGGGCTTTCATGTGCAGAGACCAATATCAGAGAATATATGAAGAAATTGTAAGAAGGGCTTTGCAAATTTCAAACAGAAATGCCATTTCTTGACACCCTGGAGGAAGAATTCTGTATATCTACACAGTACTCTTTGCCCCACATCAGTTTGCTTGGATTGTTTTCTTTTTTTTTTTTTAGTAAGAGAAGCATTTGCTTTTAAAGAATTCCCCTTTCACTGCATACAGATATTTTCAGCTGTAATTTCTTTTTTCTCCTGTGTTGAACGTTTCTTCTGTACCCCCTCACCTATCCATTCAATATGGATTCTTCTAGCAAGCTGATTCACATCATCTAAACTTCAGTTTCCCTCCTGTGATGAGGAGATGGAAAGCTCAACATAAGCAGTATCAGAAGGAGCGGGTTTAATTATTTTATTTCCCTGGAGTAAATTCGACTTCAGTTTTGAGGACTTCTGGTTTTTGTGGTCTCCTTTTAACTATTCTTCGTATTGCAGTATGAATTGAATGTTTTGGGAAGGAAAACCCTGGAAGTGAAGTCTGTGGGAATTTCAAATATAAATGTATTTATTTCCGTCACAGTCATGAAAGGCATTCTTGTTTGGTTGGTTTTTAATGCAGAACCAGAACAGGAAAATGCAGTTAGGATGCAGTAGTGTCAAATGGTGTGGTAGTGATGTGGCTTGACACATTAGCTAGTGCTGCAGTGTAATAGGAATGGAACACTAAAGCAAAACTGCTGGCACTGACAATCTGATGTCCACATTTACATGTTTTGGGGAATTTAAGTTGGTTTAGCTGTAGTCTGGCCCCATGGGTTGAATGCCTGTTAGCAGATATATTTCTGGAACAAGAGTTTCCATTTAAATGGGAAAATAAACTAAATTGGGACAACGGGGATATTTACTTCAGAAGTGCACCTTTGCACCAAAATAAAATGCTAATTCAGACTCACAATACGTGGCCAGAAGTGTGCCTCTACTTTTATAACACAGAAAGAGTGATGTTCATTTCCTCCAAGAAAAAGGGTGTTATTAGCCACAGTCCATTTATCTGCTCAAATGCAATGTGCTGGCAATTGAGGATGAATGCTGCATGCTTAGAACCATTAACACTTGGAAAGCATATAGAAATGCCCTAAAAAGAAACATACCCTATGTTAACTATACTCTCTGTGTTTTAATGATCCACCCACGTCCACATGTTGCCACCCTCTTTTTTAATCCTTCTTTGGCCGTGTGCCACGTTCACTTGAGAAAAGTAGCTTTTTCCTTTGAATTATGTGTGGTTGAGAGCCCCTCACTAAATGCTGAGAACCCTCTATGCCTGCTGACTCTGGTGAAAACTGATGGCACTCAATACTCTGTAAAGAGCACAGTCTCCTGCCTGTTAGCAAAGGATGTGGAGGGCAAATGGCTGTGTGGGTGTGGGCACGCCTACAGGGAAAAGAGGAAGCAGCTGTGTGTGAGAAAAAAAGAATGACCAAGGAAAAGAGTTGTGTGTATGTGATAGGGGGAGACTAATACAGTTAAAATTAAAGTGATAAATCATACCTGAGATCTCTCTTGAGACCTGTAAATAGGAAACTGAAAAGCATTTCCTTCTATTTATTTTATAAGTGCTATAAACTTTATCAGCTTTTAGTATTGGAGACTCGTGCAATATTTATGGGTGGTTTACTTTAGAAGTTATTCAGCGGTTAGCGTCAGGAGGCTAATGAAAAAGAAAATTGAGATGGGTAAAGGAAAGAGGGCTTTTCCTACAGCCCCATAATAACAAATGCATCACATCTGAGCTGCTTTAGCCCTCTTCCCAATATCTTTTGCTCCCGTATTTCTCTAGCAAATACCTACCCTGAGCTTCACAGCTCCACAGGGGATCACAAAGAGCATCACTTATTGGTAAAACTGAGGACAAAACTTATTCAGGAATTCCTATGAGGTGAATCACAGAAGAAGGAGATTGCACAGTAGGACTTGCAAAAAGGAGAGGGTTTCAGAGATCTCAATAGATTAAAACATGTGAAAGTCCTTCAAATGGAACAGAACCCATGATCAGCCTCAAGTAGTCTTCAGTTACAATAAAGAGGACGGCTACTGTGGGAACATCCTCTTACACTGGATAAGCTGATGGCAGTATTTTTGAACTGATTTTGCTCTAAACAAAACAAACAAGCTTCTCATCCCTCAAAGAACTTCATACCAATCCATTCCAAATGTCTGTTTCTCAATGTCTGAAAACATTATTCAATCTCCCACACTTGCACAGTTTCATAACTTATTTATGCTGTATTCTTTCAAATGGAGACAACAGCTGTTTTCAAAGTTTGGGGTTTCAAAAAAAGAAAAGAAATATCTTCAAATTTATATCTGAATGAAAGAGCTTTCCAGAACTTACTGCTGTGTAGAACCTCCTCTAAGAAAAAGTTGCAGATTGTTCACATAAGGAAATAGGAACATAAGAGATTGCTGGGCTTAGTTATATGACAGAATTTCCCCAAAAACATTGTGAACACAAGCCTAAATTAAACAGCTCCAGAGAGCATATCTTATGGGTAAGAGAGGAGGCTCTGTCCCAGCTGGGAAAAGCACTGGCACCAAAAATGGCATGAGCAAAGCACCAGGGCTCTGTGTTGCTCAATTGTTTCTGTACACAGCCATGGGGTGAAAACTGGACTCAAGAGAACATGACAGAGGGCAGCTCACACATCTCAAACATGAGACTAATGTATTGATAGCTCAGTCTCTTCACCTTATCAAGGAGGGGACCAAGAGATGACTAACTTATTTGTAAGCACCTCAAGAGAATTGTCCATTGCTTATGAGGTCTTTAGTATGGCAGAGAAAAACAAACCAACAAATCCTAACATTAAGTTAGACACAGACAAATTCAGACAAGAAATAGGACCTGGTTCTTTTTCTTTTTTTTTAACAAATCTAAGAATGGAGTACAAAAGTAGGCTGACTTTGGCACATTTTTGAAATCCTCAAATCAAGATCAGTTGCTTTACTGGATGATGCATTATTTTAAACACACACAAGTTATTGGACTCATTACTGAAACAGCTGGATAAATGTCTCTGACATGTGTCACATTAGATGGTAGTATGTTATTCCCTTCTGTCTATTAAACTGTAAGTTTGTGAGTGAAGAAATTACTTAATCCTGTAAATGTAAAACACAGCCTTTATTGTTTGACTGCAAAAACATGTTAAAAAAATCAAACAAACAAAAACAAACAAAACAAAAACCCCCAACCAAACACAAAACCAAGTGATCCTTGTATAAAGTGATGTTGTAGGGAATATGGTAGTACGAGTAACATTTTGGCCAATGGGAACTATGCCTTGAACTTCAAAAGGATGATGTTTAAAATGCCTCTGCCAGCAAATGTCCATTGTTGTCCCAGATCTGAGAAATTTCCAACTATTCTTCAAGTAAATTCAGCTGTGCACTGCCTGCTTGTCTCCTAGGGTCAGATGGACTAAAAGCAAGTTTTGTGGAAATCCTTCAGAGAGATGAGGAACAAACATTCAAGGATGGTCTTTCAGTAACCTTTTTAAATTTTTCTATCTCACGGGTTTCTGCTGCTATTAACCCTAGAGAATAATTTGAATGCATTATTTTTAAACAACCATTTTACAGATTAATTTTTATTTACTTGGATAGGATTTATCAAAAGAGCTGAGAGAAAAATAATCTGTAGAGTAAATAAACAATACGTCTTTCCTAGGATTTTATGTCTAGACCAGACAGTAGGTTATGAAATAATAAAAGAGAGAAAGAGGAGGAAAAGAAGGAGTTGTCAAAGGGGATAGAGGCAGTGTTATACCTAGAAAAGTCTAAAAGAAAAATAATGATGACCTAAAAAGGTTCAGAGAGGGGAAAATGCCTGAGTTATTGGAAAAAAAATTATTAAATTATTCTTCTTTTTACTGGCCTAAGGAAAACGTGAGTGAATATGCTACTCTTCAAGCCAGATTAAGGATAGTGATGAGGAACAGTCCTTTCCAGAAAACAGTTTTAGTCACAACATAAAAAATTATCTGCTAGAAGATTAAATCAATAAAGGGTAGTTTTCATAAGTGTAGTATATTCATGTCATTTACTGAAACAAGATGAAGCAAATCTCTTGCATATTATGCCTTTTAATTGACAGGGAAGTTCTCACCTTTGATGCAGGGAGTGATATTGTTTAACTTAAGAGTTGTTTTACTTTTCATCAATGACTTGGGTGAAGGAGCAGATGCCTCCTCAGCAAGTGCAGTGAGGACACAAAGCTGGGAGCAATGGCTGATACCCCTAAGGGCTCCACAGCCCTTCAGAAGGACCTTGACATGGTGGAAAGATGAGCAGAGAGGAACCTCCTGAAATTCAGCAAATGCATGGTCCTGCACATGTGGGAGAAAACCCCTCTGCACCAGCAAAGGCTGAGGGCTGAGCTGCTGGAAAGAGCTCTGTGGAGAAGGACCTGGGAGTCCTCGTGGACAACAAGCTGTCTGTGAGCCAGCAGTGCCCTGGAGGACAGGAAGGCCAATGGGATCCTGGGGTCCATCAGGAAGAGAGTTGCCAGCAGGTCCAGGGAGGTGATCCTGCCCCTCTGCTCAGACCTGGTGAGGCACATCTGCAGTGCTGTGTCCAGTTCTGGGCTCCTCAGGACAGGAGGGATATGGAGCTCCTGGAGCCGGTGCAGCACAGAATGACAAAGATGATTAAGGGACTGGAGCAGCCCTCTTAGGAAAGGCTGAGGGAGCTGGGCCTGTTCAGCCTCCAGAAGAGATGACAGAGGGGACCTCGCCAACGTCTGTCAGTATCTGAAGGGAGGGTGTCAGAGGGATGGAGCCAGGCTCTGCTCAGTGGTGCTGAGCAATGGGACAAGAGACAACGGGCAGACACTGATGCTCAGAAATTCCACCTCAACATGAGGATTCTTTACTGTGAACAACTTCTTTACTGTGCAGGTGACCGAGCACTGGAACAGATTGCCCAGAGATGCTGTGGTGTCTCCCTCACTGGAGATATTCCAGACCGTCTGGACACACTCCTGTGCCATGTGCTCTGGGATTACCCTGCTTAAATTGTGAGGTTGGAGCATATGACCCACTGTAGTTCCCTGCAACCCACCCATTCTGTGATTCTGTGATGTGAAGGAGTAAAGATTTTTTTATTTCAGTTCCCATGGGATGTAGTAGGACCTGTGCACCTCCACACTCAGGAGCTGTTCTACCTGTTTGTTTTCATACTCAAAAATAAAGCATCAGAAGAAAACATACAGGAGTTGTACTTTGTCCAGATGCCAACACCATACCAGAAAAGTCCAGCTGGCAGTCTGAAGACCAGAACCAGCCTTCCTTCAAGCCCACTGTGTATCCTCTGAGGAGGTAGGAAACAGCTGCACACTTGAACCTAAAAATCAAACATCACCCCCCATGACTGTGAAAAATTTGATGGTTAGAGCTGCACATGCAAGAGGGGATGGTATTGTCTTCAGGCCTTCTTTGTTCATAGATTCCTACCAGCAACCTAGGAGTTCCTCTGAGAGACCATGGAATATTTCTGTGATCTCACCCTCCCAGCTGTAGAAGTAGGTGGTCAGTCCTGCTAAGGGGTTTTATAATGTTAAGGAAAACCTTGAAGTACAAGCCAAGATACTCCCTCCCCAACCAAAAAAAAAAGAAATCTAACTACAAGAAAACAAAAAATAAAAACAAGTGAACAAACAAAAAATAGCATGAACTACGCCAAAGACAACTGAGTAAAGACTAATTATTTGCCTTTTCATTGACAGGCAGTGTGGTAGATTTTATCTTTAAAAAACCCTTGTGAGTGTGTGCCCGACCATGACATGTTACAAAGGAATGTGTAGCTGTTTGTCAATGCAGCCATCTACCTTCAGAGTAAAATAACTATTGCTTTGTAGTAAAGCAAATAGCACCATAAACTTGACTACTATGGAGGCACAGGTTCCTAGCCATCTTAATTCTGTATCTCATGGAAACTAAGAAGTGTTTTTCACATCTTGGATACCTTTAGTGGGTCTCTCTAGTGTAGAGTTTCTGATGGCTAATAAGGGTTGAGCTCCAATTGCTGTCCTTTCCTTGAGACACTGATATGGTCTTTGAGTGAACAAAGTGAACAAAGCTTGTCTTTGAGACCTGCCATCCTCATAAAAGAGCCAGTGGGACCAAGAGCTATCTGAAAGATAAAACAAGGCAAAGACAGGAGCAAGAAAAACTAAGAGTAAGTCACTGGAGAGCAGGGTGTGTTTGGATGCTTTACTATAGGCTGCAGGGTGTAAACTGCAGACTGCCCATGACACAGGCTCCTCAAGTGTCCCTAGAAGAGTGCAGGTGCAGTTCACAGACAGCAAAGCTGTAGAGGTCCACTGTGCTGCTGTCTTGAAGTAATCTTTGCCAGTTCAATGGGCAGGTAAATCCATCCAGGAAAGGCTTATCATGAAAAAGGAGATGAAAATTACTTTGAAGAGCTAGAATAAGACCCGCTGTGATGGGAGAAGTGTCAGTAGAGGTGACAATGGCTTTCTCACCAGGTGACAAGACCATAAATGTCAGTGGACATTTCATTAGAGGGAAGGAAGAAAAGTATAGACACATAATAAAAGGCACAATGCTGACAACAGCTTCTCCTCAGCAAACATTTCCGGCCCACTCCTCTGTCATACACACAAAATTTATTGCCACTATGCAATGCATTAACCCTTACTATATTAGCTAGGGCCCAGGGAATAGCCATTTCCATGCAAGCTATGTCCAGCCATAGGAAGACGAGACTTGGCTGCAGAGAGAAGACTAATCATATCCTGCCCATTCTGCCTGAAATCCCTCTTTGTCTGCTTACCCAGCATGATCCAATTCCTCCTCCCCACACCTGCAGTTATATTCTGCAAGCCCAGAACATATTCTGTACACAGAAAATGTGTTCCTGGTCCTCACAGCCAGTCTTTCATTGCATGTGTTGATAACATGCTGGCTTCCTCAACTTCCAGCTCTACTTTTCACCTCTGCCTGATACTAGATCAGGGTGGGCTTTGAGCAATTTCTCAGGCACTGTACTGCAAATGAGGATACCAAGTGAGGGAATTTGCTTCTAGTCCACAGCAGACCTCATAGCCTAAAGGCAACCATGCTGTTGCCAAGCAGGCAAAGATCCACAAACTTGGGAACTCTTGATATTTGGAACAAAGAAAATCTTTCCCCACCAGCTTTACTTTGGATTAATTGCAACCACTCCTATTTTTTTCTTGATGCCCTCCTGGAAGATCTTCAGGTGTGCAGTACCTTCTTTAGAAAATCTATTCCAGATGTGTTCTTTGCTCCTTTTTTCCAGCTTCCCCCTCCTCTCGGGGGACTTCTCACCCACCCCCCCCTCTTCCTGCTGCTCTGGCGAAATGCTAAAGCTAGCTGCTAATTAAAGTGGTTGCAATTCCCCACTGGAACAGTGGCACCAGGGGCTGAAACCCTCCTGTGTCTGTGTCCCCTAGAGACAGCCTGGCCATGCTCAGACACTTTGCTGCCCACTCCTCCTGTCACAGACTTTCCCATACTGGCTCTGGCAGGTTTCTTCTGTGTTTTCTCATTTGTGCTAATCTCTTTCCAGTGCTGCAGGCAGAGGATTGGAAGGTCACTCCACAGATAAAGTGAAGATCTCCCCACCCTGGAAACAATGAAAGGAAAAAAGCTGAGGGAGATAAGATGAAGGACTATAGCAAAGATACAGCTCTGTCTTGTGCTGTGTCCACAACAACAGCATTTTCATTTTATTTTTCTGTTGTCCTTTGTGGAGGTCCAACACACAGAACAGTGCCTGCCACCCAAACAACACCAAACATGTTGTTTTACTGCCCAGATTAGCGACTTGCAGGAGCCATGTCAGCATGCACACAACATATGGCCTGCCCCACAAAGCAACAAAAATTAAAAGCTGGCCCATGTTTCTCCCCACGCATGTTCTGCCCACCACATCCACATCCACAGTTGTGGCCCTCACTAGTGCAGCATAGAAGCATGAGAGCATCTTTTGTGCAGCACTGAAATGCTGTCACTAAGCTGCAGCATCACTTGTCATTCACAGCCACCAGACAGAGTTCACGTTGTGTGACTGCACACACCACTTCTGCAGCCACTGCTCACCATGATAGTGATGTCTTAAGTTTTAGCTTTCATATTTTTCAGATTCTGTGCTGCCTAGGTGTGTAGTTCTGAGCTTCATATTAAGTATTGGTAAGCTCTCTTCACAGAGAATGTAGACAAAACAATTCCTTGTCTAGCTTGGGACCAAGGACAATTGTTACAAATTTCAGGCCCAAGAGCATAAACAGCAGTGGACTGAAGAGAGAAAATAAGAAGGATGGGACATGAACTGAAGCTGAAATTGGACAATTAACCCAAAAATGCAAATAGACCAAAACTTATAAAAGCGTGAGACCTCATAACCTGTTGGCCATTTTGTGACCATTTTAGGTTCATCTGGGTGTAGCCCTAGCCAGGCTCTTGTACTGGTCAAGGTGTATCCATTGAGGCCATTTAATAAATACCTACTTTAACTTTGTCTAGCCTCTGGTCTAGGTCAGCCTTCTCAAGGCATGAGCAGTATTATTACTCTGGCTAGAAATGTCCACCTCAAGTGTCTCTTAGAACAGGGAGACTCTTTATCTTCATCTGGAGAAGACTTTGTAGCTGCATCATATACCAGCATCATCTTTATTAGAACTAGTCCAGGCAATGCAGCAGAGGCACTGCAGTGTTTAACCATAGTGGACATCTCTTCACCTGGCATGTGATAACTTACAGCCTCTGTCAGGAACTGGAGGTGCTCCTCTGTTAGGTGGGAGCAAGCAACACAGGCTTCAGGTCCCAGAGCTGCACGTCAGTTCTCTGAACTAAGCAAAACTCAACTACAGAATCACACAATCAACTTGCTTAGAAAAAACTCTGAGATCCTCCAGTCCAGTCTATCTCTGAACACCACCATGTCAACAGGACCACAGCACTGAGTCCCATGTCCAGTCTTTCCTTAAACACCTCCAGGGATGGTGACTCCACCACTTCCCTGGGCAGTCCATTCCAATGTCTAATCTGTGAAGATATTCCTCCTAATGTCCAGCCTGAACCTCCCCCTGACTATGTCCTCCCATCCTGTCGCTAGTAGCTTGGTAGAAGAGGGAAACCCCTACCTGGTCTCATCCTCTTTTCAAGTAGTTGCAGAGAGCGATAATGTCACTCCTGAGCCTCCTCCTCTCCTTTGTCTACATAGAGATGTCTATCCATAAACTTCAGAATATATACCCAGCATCTTTGTTTCAAACCTTCTATGTAAACCATCATCAGACTCAATTAAATAAGCAGAGACTTGTTCAAAATCATGCTCACGCACAAATATATGTGTACAAGACATATTCCTCTCATCAGCCACACACACAACACACAAATGTACACATGGATCCAAGTGGAAAAAAGTGCAGAGTCAAATAAATGTTTTCTGAAGGTACCAAGACTATTCCTGACAACCATTCAAATGACTTATGTGGAGATACAAAAAATCCAGTGGTAAGAATATTTCATGTAGTAATGTTTTCCAAAGAACATGAGAGACTGAAGAACATGATCCTCATTTATAATATAAGGCAGAACATCTTGCACAGCCAGTTCAAAGCCCTTTGTTGGTGTAAATGAAGTTCAACTTTTCCACCTTATGGAGAAGTAGCACAGACGGGTTCTCTCTGCCTGGGGATGGCAAGCAGAGGGCATGAGGGGAGGTGGGAGAGCTCCAACCTCAGGGCGATGCCAGGGGAGCAAGAGGAAGATGGGCAGCAGCCGCTGCTCCAAGGGAGACAGTGCACACCCAGGCACAGCCACTGGCTCACCCACATCGACCTGCGTGTGTGGCAGCAGCCCTGTCTCAGTGGCTCTGACACAGAAAAGAAGGCAGAGGAGCAGTGACTGTTCTGCTGCCACCAGCAGCCTGCTGCCCTGGGTAACTGCCTGTGTAAGCTGTGCTTAAAGCTGGCACTAATCATGCTGGCCTTGAAAAAGTTTAGGCTGAGGGGACTTGGCTGCTTTGGACATTGTTACCCTGTATTTTTCTTTCAGCTATGACAGACAGTGAGGCAAGGAAACAAAAACATTATCACTGAAGTTGCCCAGAAGTTTCTATTCAATATGCAAGAAATTGATATGGGAAAGTCAAAACAGCTGCTTGGAGATTCAGTTTAACTACATCAGAAATTTACTGTCAGGTGTTTGAATAGAAAATCTCAATGAAAAGAAAAAAAATGGAAGAATAACATAGTCAAAAGTTTAAATGAAAAGGTTTGATTTTTGATTATTGCAAACCAAACCAAATCATTTTATGCCAAAATGGTCTAATTGACAATAAAATAATAATTTTGAGTTTGAAGAGCCATTATTTTTGAGCCTGAAGTAGTTTATGGGAAATGCCTTATGCTCCTATTTCATGTTACCTCATGGGATCTTCAGGAGGATTTCCTATCCCATGAGACAGAGTGGTGTCAATCCGAGAGATTCCATCGCCATCACAGCTGTGTGCCACAGTCACTGTGAATAATGGTGGCTGACTGGGTGCTTGGCTCTTCAGGGAAATGAGACAGCATCCTGCTTCCTCACAAAAAAGAAAAGCAAGGAGAAAAAAGATGCAGAGACACACTGATAGCAAGAGGAGTGGACAGATCCTCAGGAGGATCTCGGGCTTGAGACTTACACACAGTTCCACTGAGGAGTGAGTCTGCAGACAAATACTGGCTCTGCTAAACTGGGACCATCAACAAGTCAATGAAAAGAGCACTGTGATAACTAAAACCCTGAATAATAGCTTATGAACTAAGTAATTAAAGATTAAAAAACATGACTATCAACAAACTTTACTAGCCAGGGGTACTTAAGGAACAATTAGTTGTTATTTCACCAATGAAGAATCATCAGAATTGACAGGGTAAGGTAGAAGTAGCTGTTTCATGTAGTGTTTAAATACATTTGTATCTTCTTAAAATCAGTTGTTTGGGTAAAAAGTAGAAATGCATTCAGAAAGGATTCTGATAGTTTCACTGCTGGTAACAATGCAACTTTATTGTTTATCTGTGACTTTTAAATTTCCTTATTTGCTAATGTTTGTGACTTTGGAAGATGGCTAGAAAAGATTGCTCACTGCTTGCTTACTGCTTTTAACTGGCCCTGCTAAAACCATAAAAATGGACAAGGCAATCTTACCAGTGCCAAGGTGTCAGCTTTTAGGGTATGTCCTACTACACAGCAGGACACCAGCACTCAACCACATGGGCTGTCTTACACTGGAGTGAAAATGTCATCCAGCATTAGCTCAGCCAAATATATCCAACTGCTGGTAAGACATGCAGGGATGTTCCCAATAATGTCTGTCTCAACTGTCATCAAGCAGTAACTATCATTTCTCCTCAGATCAAAACATAGTCTGTTCAACAGGGAGCTAATAAATGACAGGAAAAATTTTAGTCACATAAATTATTAATATAAAAAATATGCTGTTGTTGTTCAAAAATAGCCTAAACTGCTAATAGATAATTTGGAGTTACTCTTTGGGCAACAATTGAAGCAGCCTGTCTAGGAAGGGATTCTAAACTCATACTTTCATTAAAGTCATGAGTAAGAAATACTTACGCCAGAGATTGCAGCAGATTCGTTACCTTTTTCTGACTGAAGCTGAGCAAATAAGAAAAGAAATATCCAGTTAGATACTGAATAAGTAGTCAAGCTAAAACCAGATTTCTTCTGAAAAAAATAGTTCTCTTCCTCTGCAGAGAATCCCTCCTCTCAACAACCTACAGTCAGAAAAGAAGATAGATTACATCAAGCATGCTAAAATATCTCCAAATAAGCAATTTCCACTGTTAGGCTCCTCAAAAAAATCACACAGATATTTCGCTGGAGGCTGCCCATTATTGAAGCCACTTCAATTTGCAGATGGCCAAAGCAGAAAAGTCTAAAGCAAACAAACTGACATTACCAACCTGATGCCTCTGTCTCAAGTTTCTGTTAAGTCTCATGGAGGAAACTGCATACAGTAAGATGATTAAATTTTCAATCCCTGTATCAAAGCATATGGGACTAAATAATCCCAAAACTCCTTTTCCCACATTCTCATCCTGAGGGTCATGGTCAGACTATTAAGAGAGGACAGAAAGGAGCTGTCATGATTCAAGGACTAATTCTACCACACTTTCCTTGTGAAAGCACAACCCTGAGCAGTACATTCACCACTGGTTTGCTTTTTTTCCAGCAATATTGACCAAATCAGGCAGTGCTGCAGCATCTTTTGACTGTAAATCCCTAGGAAGCTGCAGAGTCTGTTTCTATTTCACAGCTCATCAAAGGGACTCAGACACCATGGTGCTGTGCTTGCAGACTGAAACGGGCACCAACACCCCAGATTTTCTCAGTTTGCTGAGGTCTGGTTTGGCATTAGACAGCCCATCTTAATCTATTGCCATGGAAACCATCTCATTCCTGGGCACAAGGCCACCTTTTCCTGGGACACTCTGGGTTTTTTCCAGCTCAAGAAGAAGCAATTATCGTGGCAAAAAAAAACCCCACAGGTGTTAGTGGTGAAATACTGGAACAGGTTGCCCAGAGGTGTGGCAGATGCCCTGTTTCTGGAAACATTTAAGGTCTGATTTGACAGGACTCTGAGCAACCTCATCTGATTTAAGAGATCCCTGCTCATTGCAAGAGGGTTGGACTGGATGACCTTTAAAGGTCCCTTTCAACCTAAACTATTCTTGACTCTGTGAATATTCTAAGTAACAACACAGGGACTATAAACAGATTCCTCTCTCCTGTGTTTCAAGGAAGCCTTCTGAGATTTATTGGCTGTTGCCAAGACAAAAAAAAAAAAAAAAAAAAAAGGTGGGCTTGCTGAGACGTTGATGGCTTGTGGGATATGGAATATTGACCTTACTGTTTCTCACCAGATGTGAGACAAGAGGGATATTGAAGATGATAACTTCTAATAGTCGCTACAGGGAAACATACAAGATAAAGAATTCACTGTACAGTAAAATGCTCCATAGCCATTCTGTCAGCAAGGCTGATTTTGTCAACATAACAACTGCCTTGCTCACACAGAGATGTGCCATATGTTTTTTACAACCAATTATCTTCTCCACAGCTAGAACACGTTCCTCTACTAAGCCAAACCCTGCAACTTCTGGTCCCTATCAAAGTCCCTGAATGTGCAGCCCTGTTACAGTTTTCTTCCCAGGGCTAAAGATCTTTGTCCAAGCAACTTGAAAACCCCAAACAGCACCTATGAAAGCCCCAAATCAAACACATCTGAAAGAAGGGAAGGGGAGATAGAACTACCATCTCCTCAGAAAGAACCAGTAACTAGAAAAGGAAAGCAAGGAAGCACTTTGCCTTCCTGCAGCTTCCAAAGACAGCATGTCATGAGTGCCATGACAAGGAGCAGCCACCCACAGGGAGGAGTGGGCTCAGGGTCATGCTCTGCATTCCCTGATATTCCCATGCTAGTCTCACTGAGCTAGTGGGCAGCTATCTTCTTCACTCCGCGAAAAAATAGCCAGAAGGCTCCTTTTGCTTCTCAGTTTGGAATCAAATCTAATTTTAAATTTCAGCAAATCTGCTGAAAAACCAAGCTATTGCTTTCAAGACAGCCACTATGAGGGCTGCAGGCACGGCACAGAAGTAACCATGTAACTCTTAATTTTCAAATGGGATTGTGAATTCATTTGTTGTCTTCACTGAAAGGAGGAGAAACATAAACACACATATGCACACCAAAGCAGAAACACAGAGTGAGGAGTCCTTTTCCCTCTAGTCTCTACGCCTAGTCCTTGAGAGTTAGTAACAAGCACCCTTGGGATGCAGTAATGGTGAGAGGGAATGTTTTCAAGTGACACTGTAACCCAAGTATGCTGAAGGGGGCATTGGTGGCTCACACATGGTGAATGCAGGGTGCCCAGTAGGGCACACCAGGGCTGATGTGCCACCCAGCATGCCACAGAGTAAAGCCCTGCCCAAAATACCCAACATAATAATGTGTTCCAATTTATTGCATGTCTTAAAAAGGATAAAACTTTTGTCACTGAAGTCACCAGGAACAGGAACAGCTCTGGGGACACAGCAGTGAAATCCTTTTGTCACAGGGTCACCACAGAGGGATGTCAGGTATAAACCTTGTGTGTGTGTCTGCCATCTTCTGACTTGCTCTTTTGAAGGTGCTCAAAGGAAAGCAGTTTACTCCAAAGGGTAGGAAGGGCTGGAGCTAAAAAAAGATAGATACAACTGCTAATGCAAACTAACCTGAAAGGCCAAGGGTTAGTGTTTGATTTGTATTGTCTCTACTGATCTGTGACCCACTCTGACCTCTCCCTCTGACCCCTCACCTCTGGCAGTCAGTGGAAAATTAGTCACTCCAAGTACGGACACAGACCCTGGGTCTGTGGTCTATGCTGGTTTCCTTAGGATCGGGGCCCTGTAGGATCAGGGCACTGTAATCCCCTGCAGCATGTGCTGCAGCTCGTGGTGCTCCTCCCATTGCCCATCCATCTTCCATGGTTCCTCAGCAGAAAGGCAATTTGCTGAAGGGTGCTCCTGTCAGTAGGAGGGTGGGTGGGTAGGTAGGTAAGTTGTCCAAAACTGGATGCCTACTTTTGCATCATTATTCCTAATAGGCAACTCAGCTTTGCAAGTTTGTTTCTCCAGTGCTGCCGGAAGGGTGAGCCACTGTCCGTGAGTCATATGCAGAGCTCCAGAAATTTTCTTCTGTCTTGTGACTGAGCCTTGGCTGGCCCAAACACAGCTGGGACCATATGACTGGTTTCTTGCTAAACCAGAAGTTAACCTCATCAGAAGGCTCAATCAACAAATGCTGACTGCATTTCATCAGGATCTGCCCTGGTCTCATGGGAGGGACAACAGAGACACAGAATTTAAATGGATGGCTTGTTCCCACTGCAGCATCTCCAGATTTGCAATTCAATTCAACAGAAGATGGAGCAGGCTGCTAAGCTGCCTTTGCAAGGGTCAGGGGATTCAGAAGCAGCAGGAAAGGAATGGAGGCAGGGTACAAGCAGCAGAAGAGTCAAAAATTATTCTTCATTCAGTAAATGCTCCAGTAAATGCTCTGCTCCTGGGGCAGAAGACAAAGCACACCTCTGATTGAATTACCAGCAGGACTAGAAGAATAAGGAAATGCTGGATGGCTGACACCCATACCATTTAGCAGACATACACGTGGCTCAAACTGGTGGTAACACCAGCTTACAGTCAGAAAGCCTTTGCCCCAGGGATACTGAAAACAACTTTTCTTTCACTTGTGTTCACACCTCTGTTCTACCATCCTCAAAGCACTCAAAACTTTCTATGTTACAGATAAAGTCAAAGCAAGTATGTTATATCAAAGCATCAGGGACTGTGGATTTCTGTATGAATTGCAAGGGGCTGGAGAGACCTACAGAAAGACAGAAATATACACTGAAGTGTAGGAGACCATGGTGACTTCCTCTTTGCCTCTAATCACTCGAGAGAATGAGGTGTTGCTGTAGGCAGCACTGCCTAATTGCTTGCATGAATTACATATGATGAGAGCAATCCGGTCAGACAGAAGAGTGACTGAAAAATTTGTGGATTAAACACCCTGATTTAACCACCAAAATGTACAAAAATTTTAGTCAGCAAGATCTCCTCCTGCAGTTTTGATTTATCCTTGTCACTGAAGTTCAGATGGCACTAGTCCCAAGAAGTCACAGCAATCTAATGCAGTCTGTCACATGAGCTCGTACAGTCCTGTTCCATATCCATGGTGACAAAGCCGTGGCTGCAGGTACTCAGCTCCAAGCCTGTGCTAAACTACATGATGAGGACTTTCAAAATCCTGCCCTTTTGTTCAGATATGTGTCTCTGGATGATGCAGGGCAGTTGGTGGATGTGGCTCCATGACTGATGTTGGGATGGACTTCAGGCAAGATGATACAGATGGATCTTTCAGTCCTTCAGAGCAGTATCTTCCCCTGGTCCATTTCTCCATTTCTTTCTCACTCCTAGATCATGTATAAACACAAAAGGATTTCAGGAAAGGAGGAAAAGGAATCATAGGACTTGTCTTTCTCCAGATGTTTGTTCTTATAATTTCCCCAAACAGCAGCAGTCTTGCACCCAAACACATGCCTGTTTTACTCAATTCCTCTAGCAAAACTGGTTCACTTTTTCTGCTTTTATCTTGAGAGCTTAGCAATGCTAAGGCTTGATTTCTTCACCACTCCTTAGTGTGAGCCTCCTTCATACAGCACATTGTAAAGTGTTGCTTAGACTTCTACCAAAATAACAGTTCCTGAGTAACCTAATTCCATGGAGCTAGACCTCTCCTAGCCCTAACACACTTCTGCTTAAAGGCCAAAAAGGCAAAATGTTATTTATCTTCTAGTATGCACTAGTGTATTGCATGGCAGGGTCTACCCAAATATTTAGTGGGTAGGTTTCATCTGTATTGGAAAGCCATTTAGGAAAGACAGATACCTTCACCAAAAATCAAGGGTAAAACCAGGGTCTCCTTCATTCTTTTTTATTCATCAGGATTTAACTCTCCTCTTTTCAGAGCATTCTGACTCAGGCAGCTTCAGCAAAGTGCAAATTCCAGCTGCTCTGATCTCGTGGATTTAAAACTCAACTATTTCCATTTTCATGGCTATATGTTTCCTGTACTTTGAATTTGCTTTGAACTTTGGATTTGAACAAACTTAGGAGCTTCCAGTCATAATCAGTGAGATTTCATGTAGGCGAAAAAAAGGAAAAAAAGATATAAAAAAGATGTTCTCTATGGATCAGACAGAAAATCAGCCTTGGGTTCAGGCAGAAAGGTCAGATGAACTTCCTAATGAGCCCTACCTAAGTTTTCGGCTTCTACCGACAGTTGAAACAAGTCAAATTTCACTCCATTTCAGGTTTCATTTCAGATGTTTTATGCACTTCTAGACCTCACCATTTTCAACATATATAATTTGGTTATTACTCCTGATTTGGAGAGTAGATATAAATTATATCTGAAGAGAAGAAGGTGACCAGACCAATAATCTCTCCTCTGTTACTAAACTTTGACAAGGCCATTTTTTTTCTGCAGTGTGCTGAGGTTGTTTCAATTGGATGTAAAGTCACAGATGTCCACACGGTAAATGTGTTTCAGCCACCCTGAATGGAGGGCCCATGGCTTCAAGGAGGTTGCTGTAGGTGAACACAAGAGCTGGGGCCACCTGTAGGGCAAGACCTTGTCCTTGCTGTTTTCTGAGCCATGCAGAAAATGTGCTGCCTTTTGGGCAGCAGCACATCCACCCCCTGAGAACAAGTGGAGCTACAGAGCTCTGCCTTAATAGGTGTTACGAGAGTCTGACCTCAATTTTCCTGTGACCACCTGAATGGGAGGCAGCACTGGACTTGTACTCACACTGTGAGAGGCCCATGGTTGTCTGATGCCAGCAGCATTCCAAGCATCCACCCTTCCTGGGTGCTGTCCTGCTTGGCCTACAGGAAGTAACAAAAGCTCCAAAGCTGCTTTCCCTCACTGTTTCTACCTTACCTTACACCACCCTGACAGAATCAATGAGGGTATTTCTTTATCTCCTTTTTTTCTGAAGAGCATTGCATGGGGATCATGTGACCTGCATATGTTTAGTTTAAACCTGAGTGACACTTACAAAATACAGAGGTTGAAATCAGTAAAGCTTCTCTGGTATGCTTCAAGCAGAGGGATGGAGAAAGCATGAGCATATCACAACAAAAGGAAGGCCAAGGCTTAGCCCAGTGCAGCTCCATGACCAGTGTCCCATCCATGGAAGTGTTCATGGCAAGGTTGGATAGGGTTTTGAGCACCCTGGTCCAGTGTCCCAGGGAAGGTGTCCCTGCCCATGGCAGTGGGGTCAGAACTAGACTTTAAGGATTCTTCCCACCCAAGCCATTCTATGATTCAGTCCTCCTGTCCAGACCCCACATGAAAACGAGGCTGGGTTCCACTGTGTCCCTACAGGCTGCTGCAGGTGCCCAGAGAGATGTGGTGTGATCTCTGACCATGAACATTCTGACAGCTTGCCTGGGTGAGGTGCTGAGCATCCTGCTCTGCCCAGCCCTGCCCTGCTGAGGAGGAGGGTCTAGAGACCTCCAGAGATCAATTACCACATCCTTCATTCTCCCATTCAGTGATCTTTCAAATTGTTTCACCAATACATTTTTCAGCAGAAAAATAGAAGTGGAATGCAAATTATTCCTTATAAACATATAAATATATATAAATGCATTAAAAATATATGGTTTCTCACATATAACAACCTCTAGTCCTTATTAGAGAAGAGAATGTGAACTCTGTTTTAGCTGGTGGTGTTGCATCCCCTTTCCACTTATACAAATCAGGTAAAATATTCAGCAATGTCTCATGTCTACATTTTTTCTTTCTAATACATTTTAGTGACTTCAAAACAACTCAGCTATACTGTGGGTCTAAAGTTCAGCTCCAACTCAGATATTATTATAGGATCATCTATTACCTAAGTGGTCTGCTTCAGAAAAAGTGAAGGAATTGGAAAGAAGAAAATTCCAGTTAAAAATAGGAAGTGTGGAGTACAAAGAGAGGTTGTGAAATGGTGGCAAGCGAGTATAAGAAAGACAAGCAGAGACTGTCAAATAAGCAGCAGGAATGCAAAGAGATGGAGATTTTAATAAAAAAAATGATAACTAAAGATAGTCAGAAGCAATTGTATTTTTCTCTGGAAATATTTTTACAACAATATGAATTGCTAGGGTGTGAGTTTGGTTTTATTTTTTTCCCTAGAGGCTTGCTATAATAAAAAAGGCTTTCATCAAACACAAAAGTGGTTTCAGTATAAATAGGAAAAGTATCTTTTGAGATATTTTTTTCTTTTAAGAAAGTACAAGGTAAAATATTCATAATATAATTGTAACTACATCTTCCATTGAATTTTCCACTGAAAGAACTTTCAGACACCTCAAAGAGTAGTATGCAAGGTGATGGCAGCCTGGGACACCTTGGCTGCTGTCAAACCAGTATCTTTCACTGGTATTTTACATTTGATTGTAAGAATTTTACACATGCCTCATATTATCTGGGAGAAAAACTACATCACAAGCAAATTATTCAAGAGGAATAACTTCATCTCTCAAAAGGTAATTGCAGAGATCTCCAAAACTGCAAATGAGAGATTACCATTCTTCCTTCTGTTCTTTTTCTCCAGTCCAGACAATTCCTAGCTTTCACTTCTGTCTTCTGCAGTCATTCACAAAATCTTTCTCTCTACTAAACCCCCAAATGAGCTCTTCTACACACAGCAGATAGGGCAAACAGTCCATCAGCCTGCCCATCTGCAACTCTTGATATCATGAGCACCAGGCAGTTTTACAATACAAAATGCTTTCTTTTAAATTTTTCCTAATGTAAGGCTATAGATAAAGGTAATGATCTAAGTATTGAATCAGTTCCTCTGCACTGTTTGCAAAAGAGCTATTCTGTGAAATGGAAAATCTTGGGAAACTCCAGGTCCTAGAACATTGGCTTATCAAAAGCCCCAACCAGGAATGGTTATTGGTCAAGCAAAAGTGTTATCTGGAGTAGGAGGGAATACATGAAATCAGGATCTAGCTTGAGCCAGTGTTTCCTGCCTTCAGTCCCTATTCCCTGCTCTACTTCTAACATTAGCTTAAATTAAGATTCTGCTATTAAAACACAGGAGCCTAAGGGAATGCCCAGAGCAAACATACAGATTCTTCTCACAGTTTTGCAGTATCATGTACCAAAGATGTGCTTCCCATCTTTGCTTATTCGATCCTTTATGGAAACAATTTTTGGGATTATTCCTGTTTTGGTCTTTTTTTTTTTTTTCCTGGGGGTTTGTCCTTTCCATGTGGAGCAAGTCATCTGGAGAAGCTGGCATCAGGCAGAGACAGAACGGCGTGTGGGGGGACTACAAGCAATGTCTCTGGGGAGAAGGAGGGAGAACAGTGGCTGTGCTCCTGCACTTCGTTTCCACACACCTCAGCCTTACTCTCTTCAGCTGAAGTGCCATCACTGTGCCACATCCCCCGGTCTTCATGGTCAGAACTGTCCTATCATGCAATCACACCCTCCCTTACCCAGTCATTTGGTACTCTGTGCCTCTGCATCTCATTTCCAGCAGGCTTGTGCAGGGAACTATTGTTGCTTTTTGGCAGATAAGCATGAAGAATTAAAAACCAAAATGTTGTAGTAGTCCTGATCTCAGCCAAAATCCAAATGCTTGGGGGACTTTCCTTGCCAAATCAGTGAACAAACAAATAAACAAACTCTTTTTTTCCCCCTTATTTTGGCTCCAAGAAAACATGTCATTCAATTCAAAAGGAATGCTCCCTTTCCATTTTCAGTAAGTTTAACAGAAACAAACAATGGGAATAAAAGACTGAAGGCAGACATTGTTTTATTCAGCAGCACAATGTTAAAAAGCACAAAGGGGCAGCTTTCTCATCTGATGGGACTGTGAAATATTCATGTTTCCCCATTTTAGGTCGACCTCCTCTGCTATAGGAGGTTCACATGTAATTTAAGGTGCACACATTTCTCTGCCCAAACCTAATCACTTAGTTCCTAATGATGACTCTATACCTACATTCTTCCCAGTCTGTTTATCTCAAGTTTTTTCATTATGCATAGAAGAGTTATTAGTCAAAATGGTACTGACATTTGATAAATGTGGGTTAACTGATACTCTAAAAGTCAAATGAAAATCTCAGCCTCAGGGAAAGGGAAGAGCAAAAAATAATCACCTTGGGAGCCTTCAACAGTATTAAGACTGGCATCTTGAGGCACTGAAGATGGCTGGGGAGCCAAGCACTGGCAAGATCAGCATCTCAACCACAGCTCACCAGCACCAAGAGGCTAAACTTCAGAAGGAAACCAAACACTGCTCAGTGTAGCAAGACTGCTAGGCTATTACATGAGAACTACTTAGTGAGACCTCCAAGTCAGCCACCACAGACCCTGGTGAATCTAAATGTTCTCCAGTTACCCTTCCTGTACCAAAAAAAAAAAAAAAAAAAAAAAAAAAAAAAAAAAAGCTGGGTGGGAACTGCCCAGGCAGTGCCAGCTATCTCAGAAGGCAATGTAGCAGCACCAACAGTGTGCTCCCCCACCTCTGGCACAGATCATCCTCTGCCCCTGCACATCTAGGTACATGCTGTGTGACCATTCTATGCATTGGACTTCAAAAAGCAGTGAAATCCATTGCAGTTTTGCTTGTAACTGTTTCATTTCCACATTGTCCCTGTTTCCTGGGATTCTGGCTTTTCTCACTGAACTTTGTTCTTTAATGACTTCTTTCTGGATGTTAAAAATAGCAGTGATTACAGGAAAGGTTCTGTTAGGCTATTCTAAATAAATGAAGAACCTTTAAAAAGAGCTGTTGTGAAAATGAAATAAAAGTATCATCTGCCTTGCTGTCCACACCGCATGCTTTCTAAAGGTGTTTTAGCCTACCTGCAGCATTAACTTTCTGTATAAAAGAGACTTTAACATGACCAAATCTGGCCATGTCAAATTATGTAATCTACAAGATTTGGTTTCTTGACTCTGCGTCCTTAGATCCCTAGGAGCGGGGCAGGAAGGATGTGTGTAATGAACTTTAGTGTAAAGTCAAATGCTCTTTTTTGCTTTCCCTGTGTGAGTTAAACTAAAAGTCGTTGAGCAGTGTTTCAGCATGCACACAAATACAGCAGGATGCTGATCTACATTGCCAGTGCTCTATGCAGTGGTGGTGTGGGGAGTAATTGATCAATGAAACCTGTTTGCAGTGCCTGGCCAGCACGTGTAAGGACACTGCCTGAGTTTTGAGAATGAAAGGTGAATGACTGGGAATGCCTGTCCTGCGACGCGCATGGGTGGAGCAGAGCGAGCCTTTTGCTGTGCGAGGATCAGTGCTTCCCAAATCTAATTTCAAGCAGAGAATTCCTTCAAAAGGAAAAGAGAATTTCATTTTGCAGGACTCAAGTAGTCCCTGAGCTCTCCCCTGATACTGGCAAGCAGGCTGAAATACTGCCAGTAGAATTTTAGCTTGGTTTCTAAGGAAACAAGGCCTTTGTAAGCACTTAGGAGTGTGTGCCTGTGTGTGTATGTATGTGAGCTTCTCAGATGCCCTTCACCTCCAAAAGTTTTTGAGCTCATTGGCTGATTTCAAACCAACTTTGCTGAAGCTATTGAAGGTACAGTATTCTTACAAGAGTCCCGAAAATAGGTGATCACATAAAGGCTGTGCTGTTCATTCTGCCACTGACAGAATGGCTAACAGAACCACTCTCTCCAGACTTCAAGAAATCCAGGATACTGGATACTGGACTTCATTATTTCCACAGATCATGAATCTGGTTGTTGTCCTTTGAAGCATTACCCAACAAACATGGGATTAAGTCCCATCAAAAGCCCCTTCTAAGAGCCACTGAACAGTGGCCCACACTGGATGCAAACTGATGCTGGCAAAGGGACTATAGGCATAAACTTGATAAAGCCCTGCATTGTTAGTGCATTATGTTTTGCAAAGAGCACAGGAGCCAAGCATGCACTTGAGTCTCAGCTGAGTGGGCTTCAGGCTGTTGTACGTGTGGAGTATTTGACCAAAGCACCTAAAGTTCCCCAACTTGGTTGCTCTTACTGATGTTTTTCCTCTTTGTGCTGACTCTGCTCTCTAAATGTAGCCAGAGAGTGTCTCTAGGAGAGAGGGAATGGAGGGCGCCAATGAAGCAGAGATGTACTTAATGTAGACACCATTAATAAATCACTGATAGTTACGATATAGATTGGGTGATGGGTGGCAGATGGGAAGGAGGAATGTCAAATTGCTTTTCTCATATAGATTATTGGATTAACAAGGAAGCAGCGGGCATGTGGCAAACCAGTGTAACAAATTACTATCATAAAAAAAACCAGATAGAGCTCATGGCAGGCTGGTAATAATGCCATATCAGCCATTAGCTCTCTGGAGAGGTACTTAGAGCACAACATCCGTCTTCTGGAAAAGAGACGGCCACTGGAACACCAGAGTGAAGGAGGCCCCCATTTGCTTCTCCTTCCCCCTCCCCCTGCTTCTGACACTAGAGCCCGTGCTGTTGAAGCAGGGTGGCCTACAGCAGCTGTAATGAATAATCATCATAGCTTTTAATAAGAGCTGTTAATTATTCCCCCCCACCCATGACCAGGCATTTGCATTCCCCTGCACCAACACAGAAAATATTGGCATGACATCAGTAGGCAAGCAACAAACTGGCAAGTTGACTCTGCTCTTGGGTCCCAATCCTGCTTGTCTGAAGTCAATGACTAAAATCCCATTTTCTTGCAATGAAAACAGATGAAGTCTTAGTTTACCTGCTGCTCCAGCCACCAAGCATGTTGCCTACCTACACTGAAAGAATTATATCTTACTGAGCTGCAAATAATGGTTCCTGATACTCATTGGAATGAAACTCAGGCTGGCTTTAGCGCCATCTGCCAGAGTCCTCATTGCCTCCTACCAGCAATTAGGAATTCCTGTGCGGAGAGAGCAAATGCAGCAGGGCTGCAGGCTATAGGTGTTATGCCATTAGCAAGTGTATCTTCTAAAATTAATAAATAAGCAGTGGTGCAGCTGTGAAAGTCCTCTGCTGAGAAAAGAAAGAATGAGTAGCATAGTATGGCATAGCATAGCTCAGACAATCTATTTTGATCACTAGTAAGTTATTTATGGGTTCAGTCACTTGGTCCACAGACTTTCAATTCAGCTTAGACTGGATAAAACCATGTTTTTCTTCCCTACCCAGGCATGTTTCCATGTTCTGGTTTTGGACATCCTGCTTTGATATGCAGGAGGTTGCAAACCGCTCCCTTTAACACCCCTTTCAGCTGCGCCAGCCCAGCAGAGATTCTGATCCCCCAGCTGCTCACACAGTCTCCCCCTCTTCAAGGAGTGCAGTCAGTGTGAATTAAGAAGACAGAAATTGATTTCCAGACTTGGAGTGTTTTTCTTAGCCTTGAAACGTGCTAGAGCAATAGGGCTGGCACAATAAAGCCTTCCTCTCACTCGAGTGCCTTTTTCATGTGAGCAGGGAATGCTGCTGCCGCAGCGGAATCCAGCTGCTGGCAGTCCTGGGTGTTCACCACCAGTGAAGCCTGCACACCTTTCAGAGCACAGGCAGCAAGGTGTGTGTGGCAGGCTGCAAGGCAGAGCCCACTTTGTGCATAAAATCATAAGTAAACACATAACCACACATGATATTTTAGCAGGTATGTGCTGGAGAGCCCAGCGAAGGTTGCCCAGCTAATAATTGTCTTGCAGGTGGTTTTCTCTAAACCCTGTGCTCCCCTGACTCGTGTGCGTGAGAACCAGGGTTAGAGCAGAGTAAGGAGCAGATCCCCTCCTGTGGCACCTCTCTGGTGCCTCAGACCCAATGCCAAGCTCCAGCATGAACCCCTCCTGTGCCATCCCTGCGTTTCCATCCTCACTCCTTCCTGTTGGCCTGGCCTCAGCCTCCCCTTTCTTTCCTCTCCTCTGCCAGCTCCCAGTTCCCTGCGAGGTCACCTTCCCTTGATCTCTGCCCCGTTTCTTCCTCTGCTCCTTCAAACTAGGCCTTTTCCCAGGCAGCTGGACTCTCTAAAAGCCTCATAATTTCATTTAGCTGCTGACCTTTGGCTCCAGGCTGATTTTGGCTCGAAGCCTTGGAGACTAGGACACAGAAAGGCAAGAAACCCCAGGAAGTTTGAAGAGGGTGGTTTTCTAGTTTCAGTGGTCAACCTCCACATCAGAAAAACCAGGGGTGCTGTTGGTCCTCAAAGGTCACTTCCTCGAGACTGAGACGTCACAAGTACCTTGTTGGTGCCACCCAAATCCCATACCAGATCTGTGATCAATCAGCTTCTGCTTCCAGGGTGGTGATCTGGCTCTTCCCACATGCACAGAATTAAAACACCATTAGAGACGAAGTGCATGTGTTTCTCCCTGTGCACATTTGTGCGTACACTTCATGTCTCAGGACGGGTGGCACCAGGCTGGGACTGTCATTACAGTCACGCCACAACCCACCACAGGCGCCAAGGGCTACAGCTCTCCATGGAAACTCTAATCCCTGTGAAATGGGATCTTTGTTTTTGTTTCAAGAAACCCACAAAAAAAAAAATAGCTGAGAGATCGCAGAGCTAGATAGAAAGCTTTAAGAAGGCAAGAACCCCAACACCTTATCATACAGACTGCCCCTAGCCCTATCCCCCAAACAGTCAAGCTGGCTTTTAGGGTTTGTTTCTGAAGACACAAGTTATTTATGATTTCCACCCACCTCTCAATATGCACTTCATCTGTTGTCTCTCCTTTGTCAGTTAAAAAACCCAAAACAGATAAAAATGGAGGGCAATTTCATCACCTACACATTTTTTCCTATATAATTTATCCTGGACAGATGAATAGAAATTATGGAAGTGGTTTAAATGTACAGTGGAGAAGCTGTTTGTCCATCATATGCTTAAGGGGAAAAAATAGCAACACCACCCACTGATTATGCAGTCAGTATTATGGCTTTACATATGCTTCTGTGTGGAATGAATTCTGGAATGACAGTATCATTGTATACCAGTTGAGGATTCATTTTCCAGCTAATCTATAGATCAGATCATTACTCACAAAGCACAGCTCTGGCCTGGCTTTCTCACTGAGCTATAATAACAAAGTTTGAGAGTGCTAAATTTCCACACAGCATTTCACTGCCTTCATTATGGCATTGGTGCCACAATTTCAGGGAGGGATGGAGTAACAAACACTCAATTTCCAATTTCCTGTCCAGTGCATCAGGGTAGAGCTTCATGTCCAGACTGTCCAAGCAGCTGCACATCTGCAAAGCAGTGGGCACTTTCAGGTCCCTGTCCTGGGAGCCAGACTTGCCCCACAGGTGTTGCCACCTCCTGTTAGCCAGCACAGTGTCCTCACTGGACATCATAGGACTAGGTGCTCTCAACAACCAGCATCAGACTGTGGCATGGGCTGGTAAAGTGCTGAAGTGCTAAACTAGGCCTGATTTAAAGGAATAAAAAAGCCCAAATCCTGAAAGACCCAGAAAATGCTCCAATTCAGTTCTCTACAGGAAACATGGGTATTTTTAAGCTCCTGCTTTGAGTGTCTTTATGGTGTATGGCCTCCTGAGTTACAGGCCACTGCAACGTGGTCCATGTTTAACACCGAGCAGCAGACTTCCCATGGGAAACAGCAAGGGCCACTATAAACATTTGATTTATGAGAGTAAATAAAATGTGTTTATCAAGCCAGTGAGGTGCATATCAAGATAAGAAATTCTGCCAATTGTAAAAGAACTTCGTCTTCTAACACCCTGGTAGGTTTCAAATAAAGATTTCAGCAGCAACATTTGGCAAAAGAAAAAGAACTCCAGCTTCTCCAGGCATCCTTTGAAGGCTGTTTGTCGATCTAGGGACCATGGGCTGTCCTTGCTCTCTCAGGCCACTGGGACAGGTGGTTCCAGGTATTCTCTGTATCTGTTAAAGTGCCAGGTGCACCTGCAGGATTTAAAGCATATAGGTATTTTTGCAGGAAGCTAATCTCTTTAATTTTATCCATTAATTAACTAGATGCCAACTGGAGAGTACAGGTGTTTGGCAGTTTCATGAGACACACACCACAGACGCAACAGCTGCTGTTGTATTACCTGAAAGTGCCAAATGTTCCTCACTTGTAGCCCAGAACAGAGGACTGCACTGGAGGTGACCCAAATGCTGTGACTATGCTGCAATGAGATTTTGGTCAGCTTTAGCTGTAGAGGAGACTCAAGTCTCAGACTGATGAGTCTGAGCCAGTACATCTAGCCATTGGATTTAGGATGTTGTGGTCCGAGCTGTGTTTTTGCTCGAGGTCTGACATGACAGCAGGGATGCTCCATGGTACTTGTGCCAGTGTCTCTGCTCCCATGGTGCTGGTAAACCCAGGGAGAAGCAGTCAAGAAAGCAGCATGACTGGCAATGTGTGGCAGCATCAAAGGTCACAGCTTCCAGCTGCACCAGTCCCAAAATCAGGGGTGCATCACATGAGTCATACAGGGGCAAGGGAAAGGAGCTGGAGGATCACTCATACTCCACAAACTAATACAAAGGTCTGAAAGATGACAGAGCATCCCCATATCTCATCCCCAGCACTGCCAGGGCTGTACATTTTAAGCAGGTCTTGGCAGCCCACGGAAGTGGAATGGCTGGGAATGGATTTAAATGCCACAGTCCTTGTAGCTTCATCTCCAGAAAGTGAGTGGCCAGGACTGGCTTCAGGTGGAAAAAAAAAATCCAAGTTTTAACACAAATAGCCTCCCTTCGCAGAGGCGCCCTCTCCCTTTCCCCTCTTTGTCTTGCCTTGGTTTAATGGTGGGGGTTCTGGTCTGCAGGTGGGAGGTAGCTGCTGGGTACTCCAAACTGGAAGCAGTTCAGGAACTGTCCCCAGACCCATGTCCCAGGCCACCATCCATGTCCTAGTCGGAGTTTCAAGAGGAAAGAGTTTGAAGGTGGTGTAACAGGAATAATTGGAGGTGCCCATTGCCCTGCCATGAGCACAGGACAGCGATGGCCGCAGCTGAGGGGAGGCAGCGGTGAGACCCTCAGAGGATATTCAGTGGGCATCCAGGCTTGATTTTTCAAGGGATGCTTAACATTACAATGCATCCAGCTCCCATAAACCTCCTCTGAAAACCCACACCTCCTGCAGGGATGAGATCTAGCATGCACCCACTGAGTCTGTCTGCAAGAGCTGCAGCGTGCCTGATGCAGGCACAGGGATGACAGAACAGCAGGGTTCCCTGGTGAGGCCACCAGAGCTGTGAAGAGACAGAAAGGTCTCCCCCCACACCGCCCCCCAGCTGATTATCATGGTCCAGGAAGGTTTTGCATGTGCAAGATATCTGTAAGGCCTGCTGCCAACTTTTTGTCAAAGCACTGATTTCTCGTGATGTGAGTTACTGCTTTCTTTTAGTAATTATTGATAATGCTCTTGGATGAATTACAGACATTTAAAAATAAATTAGGCTGTATATGTGTCTGTCTCTCCCATCCCCTTTCTGTTTCCCCACCACAGAATCTATGGCTTTGAAATGTTGATACATATTCATTACAGCTTCTAAGACTTGAAAGGCATAGCTAAAGGGAGAGCTCAGATCAACAAGAATGTGAAAGCAGCAATGAAAGCAGGATCCTGGCTGTAAGCACAGTGAGTAAGCAGCATTTGAGTAGTCAGCACAGGGTGCAAAGTACCAGGTCTGAACCCTGGTCCTGGTTCTGCTACTACCTTTGATGGCTGCAGACAGGACCTCGTGTCCTGGCTCCTTGGCTGCAGCACTGATGTGGTGATGCTGACCAGGCCTCTGAAGCATTATGCACCATAAATGCAATCTCAAGTGACAAATGAATCCAGCCATCACCTTTCCTGCCATTTCCACTTGTCAAAGCGATGAATACAATGAGAAACTCTTTTAGGAAAAAAAAAAAAAGTGGCCTGAGCATGTACCAAAACCACAGGTGACAGCATCATGTGCTTGTGGTGTTGAGAGCAGAATCCCAGTGGCAGATGGTGCACATACACTTTTGTACAGGCAGGCACACACTGGCACATGTGCTCCATGCTTCCACAGAGATACTCTTTGTTCTGTCTTATTTTGAAGAGCTCCCAACACAGAAGTTCAAACAACTTTGGATGTCTCTTCCATACCTGTTCCTATAGTCTGGGATGCAGTGAGAAAAGGCACATGAAAGATGGTTGCGCTGGGGCTGTTGCAGTGGTACAGGTGTGAAGAGAAGCAAACCCTCTTAGTACCAGTGGGGTGGCATGGTGTCAACACTTTCATCTTACTCTTTTTTCTCCTTTTCCACTGCAGCTCCCTGGGTGAATGTCTTTGATGTGAATGTATGTCTATCACCAGAAGGCATTTGGCTGGTGGCCTCCATTCAGGGCAAGACAGAAAATCATATTTGGTAGGAATTCAATCATTAATCTGGAAGAAAACCCCCCCAACTGAATTTTAACTACAGAGAAGTTTTGGATTTTAGCAACCTGGCCTTTTTTTTCCCAATAAAATCAATGCAGCTGGAGAATTCCCAAGCAGGCATGGCTGTGACCTCTGAGCTGTTCTGCCTCTCCCTGGCATAGCTTCAGAATGCAAAATTGTTTCATTTGGGACATCTTCAACCTCTTGTGTGGAGGCATATTCACCTGTTAAAACCTCTGTCTAGATTACTCATTTAGTGTAGTGCCTTTATAGTCAAGGCATCACCTGCAAATTTTTTTTTATTTCTTCCTGAGAATTGCTTTATGCTTGTGTTAAATGCCAGGCTGGTGAAAAGTTTCATATTAACAGCATAAGGCCTCACCGAGCAGGCTAAGTACTAGCACTGCTTGAATAAGCTTTTTCCTTACAGATTCTGATGCTAATGTGTCTCCAATATTATTTGCAGAGATGAGAGACTCGCTTTCACTTCCTAGCCTCTCTGCCAGGCTTGCCAGTGAAAGAGGGAGACAGTTTCCAGCAGTGATGGTATTTCTGACGTGCACTGATCAAGTAGGAACTGGACTGGGACTAAGTTCATTTCCTATCGGCTGACAGCCAGTCAGCACATGATAGAAATGTGCAGTCCCTGCTGGTGTGGGGGCTGGATTCATATTGGCAAACTCCACATGAAAAGGCTGTCTAACCCATTACTAAACTGTTGATGTCAAGACATTTCTCTGTCTCCTGTAAGGATTCATTTTATAGTCTTTCTGAAGAATAGCCCTTGATATAAAATAGTCGGGGATAAAAAGGTACAAAATAGAAAAAAGCATATACAGGAAGAAAGCATAGCTCTCTGTTTCTCGATGCACAAAGATCTATCTCTGAACTCTGGAAATATGCAGGCTGGATAAGGGATGCCATTAGATTTACAAAGGAGACCTTTTTTTTGTCCCTTACACAAAGGTCACATCTGGAACATAGGCTCAAACCATCATGTGAGAAGAGGGATGCAAAGCAGGTTTCCAGGAACCCTGACCAGCTGCAGTCCCCAGGAATGCTCTGTGAGGATGAATTGGGACTTACTGTAGTCGAAGCAAGAGCCCATCCATTCCCTGGTGCACCCAGAAGGGAGCTGATACTAGGAAACAATCCTCAGATAAACAAACACAAGTCTTACAGAAGAGTGCCTGGACTAAGCACTTTGCCATCCATGGCAAAGCACAGGGTATGAATTAATACTCTGACTCACCTTATCATAAGTGCATTGTAGGAAACTCAGTAAACTCAACACACAGCAGAAATCATGTGCCAGCCCCAAACTCTGCTTTCTCTTGGGTTTCTTTTGGGATTTTTCCTCTGCCACTGCCATACAACTCCCTATTCCCAGGGTAGAGATTGCAAGATCCACTTGCTAATGTGGATCAGGCAGAAGGCACAGGCCAGGCACTTGACAGCCTAAGCCAGCTTAGTACTATGGATCCAATGTTTCTGTCCCAGTTTTACACTGGGAGAGAGCATGGCCAAGTTTTACACTGGGAGAGAGCATACCAAGTATGGTGTTAGGTAAGCTATGAAATGTGTTGCTTAATTTACACCCACTTGACACTGTGGAGGGCACTGAAGGGCTGTTCCTTAAGCTGTTCAAGAAGCAGCAGCTGGAGTGAAGGACCAGTAATTTGGGGAGTCAGCCCTGCTACCCAACTGATGGGATGCCTTAGGGCAACACCACCTCAGGTGAGGCACAGAACATCTATTTCCCCTTTACTGGAAGGGATGAACCATGGCCCAAGTGGCACTAGAAACTCTCCTTTCTGTCATGCAATGCAGCTGATGTACCTTCATAAACCACCACAAGTAAGTCAGGCTTTGGCTTTGGCTTTCAGCGATGGTTCTGTTTGATGGCGAGGATTGCTCTGTTTCATGACTGACTACTTCAATGTGGCCTTCATCAGCATCTTTCTCCCAAGATACGGAGAGTGTCAGAAAGGTATCAGCAGTGGTTTAGGGGTAGCTGGATGCTGCTGTTCTGAATTTAAGAGCAGGAAAGCCTCCATTCACATGACCTGGTGTGAGGCTGCACAAGGACTGCAGTTTTCATGACACCAGTGTATGGTCTCCTTACAAGTAAACCTATCATGTCCATCAAGTTACTTTCTAAGGGTAGATAAGTCTCCAGTGGGCTGCATACTGCCCTCTGGTAACAGGCCACCTGGTCCCATGCTGTCTCTGTCTGTCACCCGCCTCGGCCAGGCCACTCAGGAGAACAAACCACAACTGAAAGCTTGGAGAGTAGAAGGACACATAATGCTGGGGGTTGTTTCAACCAACAAGCCAAGATCTTTCTTAAGGTCTCCAGTTTGAGAAAATCTGTGTCTCTAAATAGGCAATAAGAGGTTTCTGTGGACTCAGCCAGGGGATCCCAGCTTAATGGCATGCCAAGCTCTGGAGCTGCAGTGGGCTGTCACAGACCTAACAGACCAAGGCTGGTATACACCAAGGCAGATGCAGACCCACACAGAGTGCAGTGCAGGATACCAAAAGACTTGATTCAGTCTTAAAACCACAGCTTCTTGCTGATATTGGAAGAGGTGATGGGCACATTAAGGATGGGGGAGCAAACTCCAGGTCATTAATAACAGGTCTAGTAATTGCAGGCTGTGTATTAAAGGAGCCAGATGTTATGGGCACTGTGGTATTATATCAGTGTGGGCAAAGAGAGGTGTCTTGTGGAGGAGTAAAATGAATCTATATTAAAGGAGTTCATTGCCCATGCCAGAGTGCATGCATATGTCAGAGCCTGAAATCTGTGCTGCTGGCTGCCTTCCCAAACCAATGCAAAACACAGCAAGAGGGAAACTACAAAATTTAGTTCCTTGAGATCCTGGAAAGGGAAACAAATTTTTCCTCAGAAGGGAAAGTCCAGCATGTTTTTTTCTACCTGGTCAGTAAGCCACAGAACCAGCAAAGACAGCAGTCTTCTCCCTTGGACAGAGTCTCTTCCTCCTTTCACTGCCAATGCCTACTTCAGGCAGGCTGAGATTTAGAGCCTCATCTGAGCTGAGGGACCAAATGCTCCACTGCTTCTTCTTGATAACACCTCATTGCATCTGTGCAAGAGAGAAACAGGAGGTATCTGAGCTGGAGCTGCCTTCAGCCACAGAAATTGAGTGGTGTCTCGCACTCTGTACATGCACAGGTAGACACACCAACACGCTGTCACCACCCTCAGCCTCAGGAGGCCACAAGCTCATCCCTCCTGGCAAGGGCTGTGCTCTTAATGTGTGTCAGAGGATGCCAATCTTCTGCATGTGTCTCCTGCCATTCCACCCCTGGCACATGGAATATTGCTTTACTAGCCAGGAGGTATTCTGTAGGAATAGCTATGGTTGCAAGCCTTCTTTATCACTTAATGCCTAAAGTTCCTGTGAGTGCATCTACTTGAGGCACATGAATGGCTCTTTCAGATTTCAGTGAGATGCATGAAGGAGCCTTTCAGCTATGCCCACAGGTCTCCTTCTTCATAATCCAAGACAGGTCTCCTTTCTTCTTTGGGGTGGATTAGAAAGCTGATCTGTTAATTTATCCTTATATGTTCTTGGATTCATCTATACATGTAACAGCTGTATCTTGGAATTGCTAACACAAGATCAGTTCTCTTTTTACCAAAGGAAAAGTGTAGGGTTTCATTCCTATTCTCACTTCTAAAGTCAGACAAAGAATTCTTTAATGACTGGCTTTGGGCAAGAAAGTCATCAGCAAAGAAGCAGAGGAGTGTGACTATCATCCATCTATCTGTCTGTCTTTCTATCATCTATCTATCTATCTATCTATCTATCTATCTATCATGTGTGTGTATGTAGAGTGTCTCTGAAAAACAAACCCTTCTGTATGCTAATTTTTCCTTTTGAGTTTCCAAGACAACAGTGGTTTCACTCAGTGGTGTCCCCATATAACTCCCTGGTTCTCCCTCTTCAGAGATGACTGCATGGTTTGTAAGGACACTAATTTTTTTTTTCTCCATTTCTGTACTTTTCCCATATATTTCTAATCATCCATTCTGGGAAGCATCTCAGTAACAGGTAGCAGTGGTTGTGCCCACTGCATGTAGTAGGATTTAGCTACATTTTTCCTAGGCTGGAAGCCACTCAATAGATGTCATTTTTGCATAGGCAGGTAGCAGAAGTTGTGTCAATTCATTTTGCCACTCCCACTGCCTATACTCCAGTTTGGAGTTTCCTGGTAATGCAGCTATGCAAGGGAGGCCTGCAAAAGTAATGCAGCAGTGCCTATTTATTTCCCCATTTTCCACTGGGTACAGGTCCTTCTAGAGTCTGAAGTTGTCATCCACTGTGAAACAAACCTGAAGGCTTGTCTTGCTATTCCTTTCATGAGAAGATTGTTCTTCGGCCCTGGGATCTCACCTGTGTAGAACAGTTTCCTAATTTTCAAACTGTACTCTTCCCTATTGTTCATTTCCACTGAGAGCATCAGTCCAGCTCCTCTCCTCCTTGGCTGAAAACTCAAGTAATTTACCAGTTGCATTACTGCCTTCTCCCATGTATCTCTGTTTCTGTCTCATAGCAAACATTGCTATGAAAAACCTTGATTAGTAGAGTTTAGGAAACTGCAGCGGGATAGTACAGATTTCTAAATACTGATAAGAGGTAGTGGCTCAGACTGTGATTTGAAGGAGGCTTCTTCTCCACTCTTGCTACAAGTTCTCATTCCTCATCAGTCCAGAAGACCAAACTTGCTCTCTTCCTAATAGGACTTGAGTGCTGGTGGGGTATAAGCAAGTGCTTATGAAAACAGTGTGGTTCCTGTGGTGGTACAGGGAAGCACAAGAAGATAACTGAATAGCTGCATAATCTGGGAAGAAGCTGTGAATTAGATGTTCCTATCTTTTAATTTTTCTGCTTTTTAAAATAAAAAGAAGCAGTAAGACAGATCCCAGGCCTGGTTTAGAGCACTTTGTACTTGGTGTATTCAGAAACTTACCCAAGTTTGACAGGGACATGTGCAGCTCAGAGAAATACCCTGGAAAATGGATTCTCCCCTCCAGAAAGTTGTAGAAAATGTTCATATTTATTGTTGAGGTAAAGTGAACACAAATATAAATGTTCCTTGACATTGTGTAAAGTTTGTGTATCACTGTAGAGATGGAAGCATGCTATGAGGCACTGCTGGTCTGCACTGGCCTGCCCATTGACTCATTGTAGGATATAGGACAGAGTGTGTTTCAGAGCTCCCTCCCTGAAAGGAACATGACAAGACACATGAAACCTGGAAGATATCACTTGTATTTTTAAAATCTGTTGCAATCTTCTGCAGAAATATTTAAAAATGGACAAAACTTTTTTTTAAATTTAAGTCTTATTGCTCCAGGTGAATAGAAAGAGTGAGAGGATGAAGAGAACAGAACTGTTTGGACATTCAGATTTCATTCTGATCTTGAACTTAGTACACATATCTTTGATTTTTAAAGTCATTGACTTGTGAATGTGAGAACTATTTTGGGAGCCTGTGTTGCCTTTAACAAGGTTCAAGGAGAGCAAGATTTTGGACAACACATACAGATAAACGCAGATGCCCCTTTCAGTCGGACACTTCAATTATGGGAAGAGAACTTTATGTGTTCTTTTCAAAGAAAAAAAATCCTAAAGGTAGCTAGTGTCACACCACAAACAAAGGAGCTTGGTAATCAGTTGTCCTTAGCAATATTGTGGCCTTGGCCACTACAGAAAATCACTCTAGCAGCCTCCATCACCCTAAGAGATCCTTGATCTTCTAGTACAATAAGCAGGTTATTATAGCTCTCCACTGTTCCTGCAGAATAGAAAACAATCAGATCAGTTAAGAAGCAGCCTTTATTCTTCCAGTTCCCAGAAGTGCTCTATGAAAGATAAACAGCAAATGCCTTTGTCTATGGGAGCATGCCTCAGGATCACATGTCAAAAACATGTGCTCTAACCTAACTTTGATTATGTGCATTTATAAAGTACAGTGGATCACATACAAAGGAGGGAAGCAAATAATAGCAAATAGAAATTAAATAAATAATTTTAAAAATTGAGCAGTAGACAAAGAAATGCCTCAATCAATCTGCAGCATTATTGCACAGCATGGGCCTAACTGTTGAACAACTGGTAATGGAAGCAGTCATTCTTGACTTGTCCAGGAAAAGCTGAGGAGATCACAAAGGTGACAGCTTGATTCTCAGCTTGTGACAAACAACATGGCACTAGCTATTTATCTAAGATAAAAAAAATGTGTGTGAAAAGCCCCTTTCCAAAGAGGGCAAATCCCAATCCGCAGACAGTTCCTCTTATGAAGACAAGTCATACCTGCTTCCTACAGCACACAATTTTGTGTGGAGCATGAGGGTTTACAGAGCATTTCCCTTAAGTGGTATCAAAGAGAGTTTTTATATGTTGGGCTCAAATTTTAAGATATCTAGAGATTTTTACACAACTCTTTAAGGCATTTTAATTTAGAGTTCAAAAGCAGATTAAGATACCCTATAGATATGAAAAACTATTTGTTTTGGCTGCATTTTTTCTAATCACACTTCAGAGGAGGGTCAGGCACAACCCAAGTCCTCTGTCAGTTCTGTTCACACCTGACTGTCACTAGCCAGTGCAAAGGTCTTTAACAACACCATCATGGAAGGGAGGAAGCAATGCAGAGTGCAAAATGGCTCACAGTGAGTCACTTGCAGCTCCACGTACAACTGGCAGACCTAAGAAGGAAGCATGTGCTTGTTGACTGATCCTGAATTTACTACTATGGATTAATGTATTTTTCCCCTACTCTTGCAATAGCTCACTGTGGGATTTACAATGTCATGTGAAGGCCCCTTTTATAAACTGCTACCTGCAATAGCTGGAACAGTGAAAATCACCAAAGACAAGCTGAGTTCTGGCTCAGAATGTATGCATTTTTCAGGTGAGATTTTATATTTGAAGCAGATTTTTGTAGTCCATATTCAGAAATCACAGTTGATGCTTTCACCCAGATAAACCCGACAGTGTCATCTTTTATGATAAACTTCAACTCATGCCAAAAATATGATCAAGTTGCCATAAGAACTTAGGTTAAGCTAGCCTTGGTTACATCAGAGGTCCATCTAGCCAGGACCCTTTAGTCCATCACTGAAGGGAAGAAATTACTTGAAAAGTGCTTGTTTTTAAGCAACCAAATATAAAATGTATATCTGTATATCCAGAAAAGCTTGAAAATTCCCTTCAACACACTGCAACCAGATTTTCACAAGCCATTATTGATGTCTCTGTAACCTTCTGTGGGCTTCCCTTCTCTCAGCCTCAGAGTCCAGAGCCCTCTGAAGCCTACATAAGCAAGCATATAGCACCTACAACATCTGCAGCAAAGATTTTCACACATGAACTACATATTCAAAGAACCACATCCTTTTCATGGCTCTGTTTCAGCTATTAGTTTAATTCAGTGCCCCTGCTTCTCCCACTAGTTAGCAACAATTCTCCATGCCATTAGTAAGAGCAGGGAAAATGTCCCAGATCACCTCTGGACACAGTTCTCCAGTAGGTAAAAAAACCACTAAAGCATCCACATGCATCCCAAAAATAGCTCACTTAAATTCTGAGTCACATCCAAGTCCAAGAGGTGTGAACATGATGAAAGGGTTGAGTCAGGATATCTGGGCCCTGACTGGTGGTCTAGCTCATGGCAATTCTTGACCATCCTTGTGGAGTGACACTGCTTCTTTAACCCCCTTTGATACCCTGCCCAACCCTGCCAGGGACCCAGTGTCCCAGGGCCCAAGGCCATTACAACAAGGGACCCTTGTGCCAGCCACTGTCTGTGATGTACAAATGTACCTTAAATCCGTCGTATGCTTCAAAATCGAAGGCCCCAAAGATGTTTGCCTTGTCCCCTGCCTCCTTTCAGCTCCAGCATGCTGAAGGATGTTCATTCAGAGCCTGGTGGATGTGCCACGCAGGCATGTCACTGGAAAACAAAATGGAAGCAGGACACATCTCATGTTAGGAAATAATGACAAGGGTGGTGCAAATGCTTCAGTTGGCTCCAAGACTGAGTAAGCTGAGCTGAGGGCTGAGCAGTGAGCACCTCTCTTTCCCCATCTCTATTTATAGATCAGCACCTCAGGATCCAGTACATACAGTTCTGGAATAATTCTAAGCCTAATTTCAGGTGTGGTGTACGAAGGAGTTCTGATGAAGTAAAATAAACCTTAACCTATGAAACTCATCTCATTCTCCCTGATACCATTTCAGCCCCATTAACTTAATGGTAAATTAAAGTCAGGGTAAGGCAATTGTTTGTTGGAATAGGGGAAAAGATAGCATTCTCTCACACAAACATCAGCTGCACCCACACAAACTCACAGACACACAGAGCATCTACGTAAAAGGAGGGAGCACTGTGAAAAGGTCAGCAATCTGTACCCATTTCTGCCCTCAGGACCATAGGGAAAAAAAGCTCATTGAGTGCTCCCCCTGCCCCAGAGCAGGGTCAGTGCTTGTATAAACTTTCCCTAATGATTGTCTGACTATTCTGAAAACTCTCTGGTGCTGGCAGTTCCTGTGGTATTCCTGGGCCATATATTCCTGACCTCACAGACATTTTCATCAGCCTAAAAACTTGTCCTAGTGTTTAGCCTAAGTCTCCTTTATTGCAATTTAAACTCAACATTCCTTTTTATACCCTCAGTGGAAAAGAAGACTATTTAATTTCCTTTGTCTTAGTAGCAATTTCCTATATATTTAAAGACTTGTTTTCCTACTGCTTCCCTCTAGAGCCAGTTTTCTTCAGCCCAAACCGTGGTGGTGTGTTTTAAGTTTCCCCCTATTATGGTTTCTCCCGCTCCCCCTATATGGGTCTATTGGTCCGTCCCTCCTTCCCCTCCTCCCCCCGCTAACTGTCAATCACCCTGCTTATGTAACCCTCAACTGTCAACCATCACCCAGGGCCTGTCTGTCACTCTGAGGCCTCACCCCTCCATCCAGAAGCTTCCACCAGAGGCCTCGGGTGATAGGCTGATCCCTGGGGGCTCCTCCCTCCCTCTCTCCCTATTGGTTATTTCCCCTGAGTGGCACCCTGGTTTCCGCTCCCTCCTTGTACCCCATTGGTCCATTGTGGTTCCCTCCCCGGTTACTGCCCCAATATAAAAAGGCGCGCACAGCAGTGCTCTCTGCCTTTTGGGGCAGACTCCCCTTCGGTGCTGTTGTACCCCGTGCAGAGCTACAATGAAAGCAGACTGCAGTCTGCCTCAATTGGACGATTCCTTTCGTCTCTTTTCGCCGTGATGTGCTTCCCCCACTGGCTCTGGCGGGTTTTCGACCCACGAGCCACGACTCTCGCCTACGCTAGGCCATAGAGCGTGGCCTCAGCTGCCAGCCGGTGTCCAGGGGCTGGGCTAGCCGTTCCATCAGGGGACACCACAACACCAAACAACCACAAATCTTTGTGTCTTCCCTCACAGGTTGTATTTTCTAGACCTTAGATAATTTTTATTCCTTTCCTCTGCTGTTCCCACCAAATAGCCTGTGTCTTTCCACACTGGCATTACAATGCTTCAGCAAGGCTGTAACCCCACAGAGCAGCCCATGGCCTCCCATGTTACATGTCTCTTTTTTATAGCCTGAAATGCCTGATGTCTGCCTTTTTTTTTTTTTTTTTTTTTTTTTTTTGTCAGTATGGCATTTACAGAATACACATAAAGATCTTCAGATCTTACTGGATAGGATAAATAGTTCATATTTTGAGAGGAAGAGCTGACAAAGTATAGAGACCAAGTAGGAAGAAAGGCTGAGCTTGGAGATTTATTTCTTGATCTCGGGAAATAATTGTCTCCTTGTACAATTTTCTGGTATAAATAGAAAACATTGTGTAGTGTTTTGAACACTGCATTTTATTTTGGATGCTGAAAACCAGGCAGAGATTGACAACATTAGGGAGAAGCTCATTGATGAACAATAAAAATGGTTAAGAAGAGAGTGAGAAATTAAAGTCATTCCCTATAATTTAATCAAGTGATAATTTCAGGAGAGGATTAAAGGCTTACACAAGCCCTAAAGATGGAAACACAAGCAATGCAATGATTTAGAGTATTAAAGGACAGCAAGCAGATGGTCATAAGAGAACGCACTGACATGAAATTAATGAAAATACCACTTCAGAGTAACCTGTGAGAGCAGGATTTTCTAGGCAGTGGAATAATGTCCAGAAAAGGTAACACAAACTCCACCATTCACAGCATTTAAAGCCAGACTGAACAAAAGAAAGAGTCAGTGGATAGGAAAGGAAAGGTTACTGGGGCTATTAGGACTGGATCATTTTCTCTTGGGTCTACCATTCCTTTTTTCAAAAAAAAAAAGTACAGATTATTTCAACAGTATATTTCAACAGAAAGAACCTCCCTACTATGTCTTCATTCATGCAGTAGATTTTGGGGGTGTCATGGTAAGGAAGGAGACTAATCTATAGCCCCAAGATGTGAGCAAGAATCCCTTTTCTGACTTTGGTGGAATTAGGGAAAACCCAAAGAAAATTGCCTCATGAGACAGAAAACCTCCTAAGGCAGATGGAAGCTTTTGTGTTATGTCTAACCTTGTCACAGACAAGAAGAATTTGCTACTGATACATCAGGAGCTGAGTAGAGCAAATGTGACAGGAAGAAGGCAGGTGAATTTTTTCTCAGCTTTTGCTGAATCATTTATTTTCTGTGATCCACATTTTCTGGGACACCAAAACGATGAGCAAATTCAAGCTGAACTTGCTGAGTAATTTCACGTGAAATAAGACTAAGGGGAAAGAGGCCATGTCAGTAAGGAGAAGAGTGGTACACTTCCAGTTTTTACTGGGAAGCTCATCTCCTAACCAGGACGGTAAGAGAAGCCTGGAGGCACTGAAGTGCTACAGCAGGAGCAGCCAGCCACCCTCCTTCCCCAACAGCATCCCCTTGGCACCTACAGCATTAGCCTCAGGTTGGAGCCCACATTGCTTCCACTCCCAAAGAGAAGGGCTTAGTCACCAGACTGAGCTACCCTGAACTAGGCTACTGCTGGTCCTCCTGGCTGAGGCTGTCCCACTTTGCACTGACATGCAGAGGAGGAGAGAAATAAACTTTTTTGTCACTTGGCCCTCATGTGACAAAGTTCTCAGCAGCAATGAGAACATTAAGTATTCTTACTTTCTCACAGCTGGCTCTTGCATTTGCACCATCACACTGTGAACCAGGGCAGGGAAGCAGAGACATGGCTTAAAAATAACCTGCCAGAAGATAAGCTGTGCTTTAAAAACCCCATATATTTTTCAATGTGCTTCTTAACCCAGCTGCCCAGAGACCTGTGCCATCACAAGCAGGAATGGGGGAAAAAAGATGACAGAAGATAAAGATAAGACTCTACCAAAGATATGGAGGAAGAGGTATTGCTGTTTTGCCACTCAGAAAAAGAAGTTTAACCATGGCAATTATAAAGCAAAGTTATAGGAACACAGGAAACGTGATTATGGGAAAGTATATTGTCCAACAGACAGGTGTAAAAAGAGAAGACATTGTCCCCTTACACCAAGAGCCATGATGTGGGCTGGTGCTGGAAAAGAGTGATAAACATCACAAGCAATTAGGTATTACACATTTATATTCCTCTTACAGCTGAGCAAATGGTCTAGTCTCCTTTCAGCTTCTGCAGCTTCTACCGAAATTCAGTGTGAGCCCCCCAGTGCAAGTAAAGTGCTTTTTAGGATGAGTGACAAAGAAAATTAGTATTTCCTGAGGAAAAGCCCAATCCGTTCTGCTTTATGTTATATTTTTATATATGCAGGCTCACGTGCATAGTCCTCATCTCCTGACCTGCAGTAAAGACTGAATTAAAAGTCATGGCTGGCAGTCAGAGGTGGCAGCCCTTCAGAGACAGGCCAAGCCAAACTGTATTAAACCAGAGCACAGAGCACCCTGAGCCTGACCTGTCAAGTGTTATCACACTCATCTTCCTGGAGAAAGGCTGGGCTTCATAACTCACATCAGGTGGCGGCTCTCAGGTCCTGTACATCTATGCCCTGAGCAAGTGAGCTGGTTTCGTTTTTGTCACAGGTCTTTTGTTTTTTTGGCAAGAACTGCTGGAGTTAAATGCTGTTAGCACATCAGCAGGCTTGTCACTCCCTTCCTGTCACATCAATCAGAGTCTCTGTGGACCCAGGCTGCCTTGCCATGCATCACAAGAACAGCAAATTCCTTCCCCTTTCATGGCTCATCCCCGTTGTGAATGAATTGTTCTCCTACAACTGCAGGAAGGCAGGGGACAGGAGCCGCTGAGCCCCACCATGCACAGGAGCAGCTCGAGGTGTTGCAGGACAAGGGGGTTAGTGAAGCCACATCTTTCATTATGTCTGGGTTTGCAATCAAGGCTGATTCCAGACAGTATAGTTAATCTATGCTCCCTGAATCTCAGCTGGAAGAAAATGGATTAGCTTTACTCACTTGACTGAAGCCATGGCAATTTACCCTTGCTGAGCATCTGACTCTTATCCTGGCCATCAGTTACATCATGTGTTTCAGCATATAGCACAAAAACATCATTTTTCAAGCTGACCAGGCATCAAACATGGCTCTTTGGATGGAGGGAGGCAGAGAGATGAATCCAGGAAGCAGCATTTCAATGTGCTGTGAGAAAACAGGGAGAAAAGAAAACCCTGTGTAACCTCATGTGTAAAATATCCCCAATCTCCCACCCCAGCACCAGCAGCTGAGGCACCTTTCCAACCAGCACAGCAGGCAGCTCCCTCAGTGAGGGCAAGCCAGCATAGATCCTGGCTGTGGCAGAGAGATGATAAACAGTACTGCAGGGCACACTGCAGGGAACATGGGAGGCTGTAAATTAAGGTCTTCCTAATTAGAAAGCAGTCAGAAGCACACAAGCACACACAGATTGCTGGTCTGGGGTAAGCTGTTCTTCTACAGGTTACAGGAATGCTAAAAGGCAAAGCATCACAAAGGAGACGGCAAAGGACAGAGCAGGGGATGAAGCAGCAGGTGCTTGCACGGCACTGCCAGCTGCAGAAAGCCATGAGTAAGGGCCAAGGAAGAGGCCAGAGTCAGAAAAAGACAGAAATATATCGGCAAATGTTCTTGAAATTACAGGAGCAATTCTGAACTGTGACAAAGATTATTAGGAAATGAGGAAGGATGTCAGGATATGAGTAAAGTGTTAGCATATTGTTCCTAGAAAGTCCACATGTCTGGGACTCTGAAAAATAAATGTGCAATTGTCAGGTAAGAAAGAAGAAAGTTTTCAGTGTGGTAAATCCCTTCAGCAAAAGAACAAATAAGTGGAATTATGGCGATCCTGTGGTTCCTAGCTGGAGTTGCAGTGCTAAACCAAACTCAACACCCCAGCGAGGCCAGGGAGGAGTGATGCACACACCTTTTGGTATTAAAAAAAAAAAAGGCAACTTTATATGCAAAGGTGAAGATGTTTTCTGTGATGTGCAGGTACTAAATATTCTAGTGGAAAAGAAGAGTGTCCTCCCCAGACACCCTTCTTGGGAATGCTGTGAATGGCTGTGATGCTGCGCCCTCTCCACATCACACCTCACATTCAGCCCTTTTGAGGACTCAGATGCAAAGAGAAGAGAGTAAAGCAAAATCTCTCAGGGGAAATGGCAGGGATCCGGTGACAAAAAAACTGGCTTGGATAAAGTATTCAAAAGTGCTCGATAGAAAAAGACCAAATAGGACCTAATATTCTCCTAATGAGGCAATTTAACTGCCTCTTATTCTATGTCCTCTGCATTGTGCTCTCCCAGCATAGAAGTTCAAAGGGTTGTCACAACAGGCTCTCAAAGGATGAGTTTTTTAATGAGTGGGATTTCTTAGGGACTCAGTATGGGGCAGATTTGCTGAGGAGAAGAGGAGAAAGGAAAACGTAGGATACACTGAAAAATTGGTCATCAAGCTGGGTAATTCACCGAGCTGTATTGCTGCCTACTGTAAAGCAGCACTAAAATCAGTGACATTCTCCCATAGGCCATGGTCAGGTCTGGTTTAAGAGCAGATGTGATCCAAATTTAGTTTGACATCTTCAGCGAAGGGACTTTGGAGGGTTTCATCTGTTCTGCTCCTGCATGAGCAAATGTTTCCTCACCATGAAAGTGCAATAAGGCTCTTCCAGCGTAACTTGAAGGGAAGACCTGAATTCAATTAACTGGCAGAGAAAATGTTCTCTCTCTCCCCCTCGCTTCCTCTCTCTCCTATTTCCTTAAGACAGTGTCTGTCCTTACTGTTGAAGGTCACCTGCAGAATGTGAGTCAGGGGGAAGGTACAGAGCAAGGGAGGCTCACGCTGTGGTGCTGCCACCTTGGCAACCTCCACAAACATCAATTGTGCAGAGAACAGTAACTATTTTAAATGGGTTAAAAAATAAAGCCTGGTTATTTAATTTAGCAGACAAGATAGGTGGGTCAATATCTGTTACTCTGTCCCTGTCTTTCTTCCCCACCCCTCAGGTCTCTAAGGGCATAGGTTTAAGTCCCAGCTGAGAAAACAGGGCATGCTTCATTTAGTAGCACTGCAGCAGGGCTGCCGGGGAAGTCATGCTTCTGATGAAACATCAAATCAAGGTAAGCACTAATCTCATGGACAGCACTGCTTAAGAAGCACAGGAAGAAAAAAAAATCACATAAAATGTTCATGGCTTTTGTGCTTTGACCCTCACTACAGTGTGTTTCAAAATGTATGTGGGATGGGAAGTATCAAGTTTTCTGACTGCCTGCTTATGCTTCTTTTTTTATCATTTGCTCTAGGGGAGATTTATTGTGTATACAGGAGTTCTGTTAAATAAAATCTCCATCAACAACAGCAATTAAATATCATCCCAAAACCCTATTAAGCATCCAAGCCACCAGACCACCCTCTTTTGTTCTTTTTAGCCTTCACTCCATTTCTCCTTGCCTTACAAACCCCTCTTTCTTCCCACTGCCCCAGCATGTGGGACTCCCCAGTACCATGCCTCAGCCATCAGCAGCCATTTGTCCTAGATGGTGATTTCAAATCCTACTAGAAGGTCTGCAGCTCAGGTCAGGCTGAACCTGCACATCTGGGCAACAACTTACTGCTTTTAGGAGCAAGAAACAACAAAGACAGCTGCAGTATTTCAGCTATTCCTGCTTTCTTCCCCTACCACCCCTAAACCCTCTCCCTGTACAGGCATGATTTTCTCTTTGAAACAGTCTTGGTGCACCTCGTAATTGCTGGATCCTGAGACTAATGGCTCAACAATATTTACCTTGTTTTTCCATGCTTTACACTAATTCTTGTTTATTAAAATTGCTGTTCTGTGAGACTGAGCTGTCCCAAAGACATACAAGGAAGGCAAGTATTTACTGCCACCAATGTCCTTACAAAGGACATCACTTTCTCTTAGGTGTCAGCAAAGAGAGCAGAGGCTAGCAGGTTAGATCCTGTCTGGATAATTAAACAACAAATTACTTAGATTGTCCTCTCCAGTTTCCCTTGTTTTCTGTAAAAAACACCCAATCAACCACATAAACAAACAAAACCCTGAGCAATAATTCAGCCCTATTTTTATGTTTTATTACACGTTTCAGGCAAATCATATTTAGGAAATTCTATAATTGATCATACCAAAAATAGAGATGAAAATATTAAAATATTTAGTCCTATCCTTCATTTAGTCTTAGATCCAAGGGAGTCTTTCAACAGCCTTTGGTGTTGCTGGTGTGGTCCTCCTCCCACTTTGATGCCAGCAGGTGTCATAGTTAAAATGTGCTACCCAGACATAATCACTGGAATGAGCACCAGTTGCACTGGGAAGGAGGGACCTCCCAGGGGGATGAAGAACCCAGATCCAGATCCAGTTTGTTCCTTGGGGATGGCTGCAAGATGGAGGCAAGCTACCACACAGTGTCCCACCTCTTGAGCCAGGTACGTGTGCAGTGGCAGGGCACAGGTACTGCTCTGGCCATCACAGGTGACAAAGATGTCACACAAAGATGTGTGACAGTGCAGGCACAGCTGTGGCCTCTGGCAAGCACCACCCCAATGATGGGCACTTTCTTCTAGGGAGGCAGACACAAGGGCCACTTCACCTCAGTCTGCCTCCACCCTGAGGAATAAACAGACAGAGCTAAAGCCAGAGCTGCTGAGTCCATCAGACTTAATCCAGGCATGAGTTTCTCTCTGCATGCCAAGCAAGTCATTGTACATATTTAAAAGTTCCCTTTGACTAAGTGTCTTCACAACTCCACATCTCCCAAAACTCCTTGATGGGCCATATTAACCTCTGAAGAGCCTTAGACTTTTTCCTGGAGCCCTTCCATCTGGCTTTTAGCACTTTCCAGCCTCAAAAACTGCTCATGCAGAAGCCCTGCACTTGCTATTTACCGAGTCCCAAGACTTCTCTTCCTGAAACCTTGCAGATACCACAAATATATCCACTTCCTGAGAGACTCTCTGCTGGAGCCCTCACAGCTCTCACCTTAATTCAGCTCTTTTTTTCCCTTTTAACTTAACCTGCTGGGCACCTTCATGTGTACAGTTCAGGGACCTTGAGATATCTTCCTCCATTCTGGACCTCTCCAAATTTTTCATTCTTATGTCTGTGTGTCCATTCCCCCCCCCCCCCCCCCCCCCGCGCCCGCCCCCATTTTTTAAGGTTGGTTTATATTCATCAGGCTGCACGCCAAAATTTTCTCCACGACTTGTGTTACTAACTTACCCTTGTTACTAAAGCTTCTGTCCTCACCTCATCTAAGCCAGGCACACAAGAGTCACCCTGGATACTCTCCCATTGCAGAACGTGGCCGATTTCTTTAGCAACATCCTTTATCTTTCACATCTGCCACTTTTAAGTCCTCCCCAGATCTACTGTTACTTGCAGTAAAATTATCTCCCATCTTCATGGTGAATTTGTAAGATTTTCCTTCCTTCAGTCATCCCAGTTTCTCTGAAGGTCTGCTCCAGGACATACAAATGTGTCCTACCAGTGCAAAATGGTGTCCAGAAGAACCAGAATATCAGGCAGGAGAGAGCCCAGTGGGATTCTCTGACAAGTTGGGAAAAACACAGGAAAAGCTTATGAAACCCCTGAGAAGCCCTGGGAGCTTTAAGCATCTCTCCAGTGACTCCTCCTGCCTGACTGAGCAGTCAGACATTTGACTCAGGAAAGCACTGACCGATTCCCTTGGGATCCATGCCCAGGTATCTCAGTACAGGGGTCTGGCTCTGTGGGTACAAGGGTACATACATATGTAATTCACATGCCTCTTCATTCCCACCTGCCCCTGTCAGAAAAGGACACCATGAAACGACTTTGGCTGGATTATTTAGCGCTGCAGAAGTCTCTTCTCCAAGGTTTGCAAAAGCAAACTCAATATACACTCCCCCTTCCTTACATTTATCCGCCCCTTTGGGACGCCAGCGGCTCTGAGGCATTACGTGTGTCAGTGGCTGACTTTGCACAGCTGACAGGACTGAATGTGAGCGAGTGCCTTCACTCTGCATGACGTGAGCCCGTCCTACCCGTGCCTGTGCGGGCTCTCGGAAACAAAAGCCCGGGCAGCCGAGCGTCCCCCTCATCCTAGAGCGGGCACACCCTCGCTCCGCTCCGCGGCTCCTCTCCCATTCACATTCGTGGCCATGCCCACGGATACGCTCCCTGCACACTGATCCGCTCCTCTCCTCACGGGCACACCCACTCCCTCACATGCGCTCTGCCTTTGTCTTGCCTTTCACAGCCACAGACGCTCTTCATCTCAGAACTACCACACCCCACTCCACTGCCCCCCCTCTCATAGATCGTCAGCTCCCGACATGAAAGGAGCATTTCCTACCTAAGAAAAAAGGTTACCGCTTCTTTATAAAAATTTATTTCTTTTTTTTTAATCTTTTCTGGTGAGCCACAGAGGCTCGAGTCGCTTTACGATGCCGACACTGTGCCCGTGCTGAGGCACCCCAGAGCACTTTTACCCAGCAGAATAGCAGTAGGTCCTTTGGTGAAGGATCAGGATCACCGTTCATTAGGGTAATAATAAAACAGCCCCAAAGCTTCGTCACTGCACTGCAGCAAGGAGTGAGCAAAATGGGGATTCGGAGCCCTTTTCCGCTACGAGAGAAAAAATGTGCCGGCATTGCCTCCCAAGGGCTGCGGATGCGGTTGCCGTAGCAACGCTACATCTGAGTCAGAACTATTAAGGATCACTATGGCAACAAGTGTCTCAGTTACCATTTCCAGAGCTCTGACTGGGTTTGGACTGGAACCATCACACCACAGGAAAGGGGCAGGGTGGGAACCATCGCCCGGCGGGTTCTGGCCGGGGGTAACTGCTCTGAGCCCTGCGAGCCGCAGTCGCTCCCGGGCACCGCCTCCCGCATCCCGAGTCCCCTGCCCCGCCATCGCCAGGTTCGGTGGAACCACGGCGTTGGTGCAACGGCCTCTGCACTCCAATTGGAACCTGCTGGTGTCGTGCCCAAGATGGGGCAGAGACTGAGTTCAGGGCGGGTGTGGAGAGCTGACATCCCCTGCAAAGCCTCGCGAATAAGTAGATTTTTTTAACCCGTAAACTCCAGACAAAGGAGGAAACAAAGCTCCCCCCTGTCTGCCGGCTCTCACCCTCCCCTTCGCGCAGGAGCCTTCATGCTCCTGTGAATATTGAGCGGAGACAGAAGCCTGGAGAGATTTGCATTTCACACTTGCCAGCAAATGAGCAACAGGAAGATCACACCGAGACCCCGGCACGGTGCTATTACCAATATGTGCACTAGTCATCCACTCACTGCAGAGCCTGAAATTGCTCCTTTCTCTCCTGCTCTGTGGAGAGGGAGCAGGCGCTGCCCCAGTGGTCACGATGCCAGCGCCGTGGGAAGGCAGGTGCCCGCGGTCCTGCGCTCGAAAGGGCTGCGGGAGCGGGTGGCTGGGGTGGCAGAGCAGCCCTGCCGTGTGTGTGTGTGTGTGTGTGTGTGTGTGTGTGTGTGTGCGTGTGTGTGTGTGTGCGTGTGTGTGTGTGTGTGTGTGCGTGTGCGTGCGTGTGCGTGTGTGTGCGTGTGTGTGTGTGCGTGTGCGTGTGTGTGTGTGTGTGTGTGTGTGCGTGTGTGTGCGTGTGTGTGCGTGTGTGTGTGTGTGCGTGCGTGTGTGTGCGTGTGTGCGTGTGTGTGCGTGTGTGCGTGTGTGTGCGTGTGTGTGTGTGTGTGTGTGTGTGTGTGTGTGTGCGTGTGCGTGCGTGTGCGTGTGTGTGTGTGCGCCGGGCGCTCGGGCACACCGCGAGGTGCGGAGAATGGCCCCGCGCTCTGTGCAGCCAGGGCGGGGCCACTGCTGCACAGCTGGCTCTTCAGGCTCGGGCAGCCGGCAGGGAGAGGTGCTCTGGAAACGCACGCAGAGCTTTTAGCCCCACTGTATATCCCTGTGGGAAGTTAGCTGAGAGGGGCACAGAATCTGGCCTGCAGATAAGGAAAGGAAACATCCCCGAGACGTTCATGAGCAGTTCTCTTCCTTACTATGTCCAAAGTGGTTCTCACCACTCTATGACCATCAGAGATATTGGCAGCACAGCTCTCACAGAAAATATATGAAAATCTCATATCTTAGTCTATGCAAGGTATTAAGCACATTTAAGTACCTGGAGTTTGCCTGCCCTGCCTTTCTTTCTCAGCGTTGTCTCTGCTCTACCCTCCCCACAAACACAAACCCAAACCCTCCACACACAACACCTTGACACCAGGGAGTGCTTTTTTGTAAAATGTGCTCTTTTTAGAATAGATCAACGATTAGGCAGAGAAGGCATAGTTTTACATGACAAGGGCTGCCCAGGTGTATGGGGTCTCCTACTGGCCCATTAGGCTGGTAGGAATGCCTGCAAATTCCCACATCCCTCTGGCCTCTGTTGAGGACAGATGTCTGTTGATAAGGTCTGCTGAAGATCAGCCTGCATCCTTCGGAAACCAGATGTGTCAGAGCCAGATGTGACAGTGTGTCCCTAACAACTGTGACAGTACCTGGCCATCCCTCTCTCTCTTCTGAGCCAGGGAACAAGCACAGCATAGGACATTGAATGCTGCTTCTTACAGGACCAGGTTTTGTGATCCTGGAACCCCTGGTGTCAGATTTTCCCATGCCTTACACAGGTCTGGCTGATTCAACGATCTCTCTTCTGCTGCCAGAAAAGAGCAGCAATACTGTTCCACTTCCTCCTCCTTGCATCATCCTACCTCTCTGAGTTTTGGTGTACCACTCTGCCAGTTACTCTGGCACACCACTGACCCCTAACAGGCTCAACACACCTGCTCCACTAGAAATGCACCTTTTTTCTTTCTGATTTCTTTGTGAAAATATTATATTTCAGGAAACAGGAGGCAGAGTGAGGTGCTTGTTGCTCCCTGTTTGTCACAACTGAACCTGCCTTTACCTTTGAATTCTTTCAAGCTCAGATGTAAGGCAGCTCCCTGCTGGCAGCCCTCTTGCCTGCAGCTATTGCAATTTGAGTGAGCCATCTTTTGAGATATTTTCCTACTGTGGTATTAAGTTAACAGGACACTGGCAAAGCCATAGCTGCTGTAGATCAGAGCACTGGTTAGAAGAATCAGTAGCAAACACTCTTCTGCAACGAAGATTCCTCTTCCACTTGGGACTTTGCAAATGGCTGAGCAGGGAGCAGTCGATCTCACAGTTGGTGCCTGAAATTAAGTGGATCTTTAAGGTCCTTGAACGACTGCCACCTGATTTCCTCAAAACAAGGTACAAGAGGAAGTAAGGTGGGGGCGGGGCTAGCCAGGGCACCAGGGGATTCCCATCTTCAACACCGTTTGTCTGCTTTTTTTCTTCGGTGCTATGAGCCAGACCAAGCTGCCAACTGCTTCTCCCTGAAATAATGGGAATTTTCTTCCAGGGAAGAAATGCCAGTGTAAAGCTTGACTTGCTCTATGCCTCCAAAGAGATGCTTAGCTCCTGCTTCTTCACATTTTCTGATTTTTCGTGAACTTTATTTTGTGCTGGTGGGTGTTTCTTTTTCTCTTATGAGCAGGGAGGAAGTAGAGAAGAGTCCTAATGAAAAGGTAATGCCCTGGTTTTGCCCCAAGTAGCAGCTCCAGGGAGTGAGCAGGGAACTGCACCATCCCTTCTGTTTCTGTAATCATCCTGGCAGGGCTCTAGGCTTGGATTAGGAATTTACAATCCTTCCCCATCCAGCTTTTTCACATTGACTCATTCATTTTGTCATTAATAGATGGCGTACACACCACTGGCAGTAGAGCTGAAGAGTTCCAGGTATGTGCAGATAGTTGGCTTTAGTTCTGTTTTAGAAAAAGGCCCCACCAAAATCTCTGCCACAAAAAAAAAGCCAAGAAAAAATATAGCCTTATGATGAGATTTTTCTAAGTAAATAGGCCAGAAGATTTAACAAATGGATCTGAGGCTCCTAAGTCATTTAAGGAAATTTTATTCCATCACAAATCACTTTTTCTTCAGTACGGCAGAGGTGAAAGATGTTTTCAGGGTAAGAAAGATTTTTGTTCTTCATTTAGCAGTGTGGTGAGTTGACCTTGGCTGGACACCCACCAAAGCTGCTGTGTCACACCCCTCCTCAGCTGGATAGGGGGAGAAAAATACACCAAAAGGCTCTTGGGTTAAGGATGAGGAGAAGTCACTCACTAATCACTGTCACAGGCAAAACAGGCTCATCTTGGGGAAAATTAATTTAATTTATTACTAAACAAATCAGAGTAGGGAGGCGGGTAATAAAACAGAACCTTAAACCACCTTCAGTTCACTCCCAACTTTTTCTCCCTTCTCCTCCTCCTCACAGTGGGGCAGGGGCACAGGAACACGGTTTGCAGCTGGTTCATCACACATTGTCTCTGCTGCTCCTTCCTCCACGCAGGGAGGACTCCTCACACTCTCATCCTCTGCATGTGGAGTCCCTCCCACAGGCTGAAGTTCTTCATGAACTGCTCCAGTGTGAGTCTCCACCTACGGGGTGCAGTCCTTCAGGAGCAGGCTGCTCCGGTGTGAGTTCCCATGGCATCCCAATTCCTGCCAGCAAACCTGCTTCACCTTGGGCTCCTCTCTGAATGAGGTTCAGGTCCTGGCAGGAGCCTGCTCCCCTGCTCCAGCATGGGCTCTCCACGAGGTCACAGCCTCCTTTAAGCATCCACCTGCTCTACTGTGGGGTCCTCCATGGGCTGCAGGTGCATATCTGGTCCACCAGGGATGTCCAGGGGCTGCAGGGGAGTCTCTGTTCCAACACCTACAGCACCTCCTCCCTTGTGTCCTTTACTCATCCTGGTGTCTCTTTCACAGTTGTTTCTCTCACATATTCTCATTCCTTCCTGGCTGCTGCTGCACAGCAGTTTCCACCCTCTTGAAGATGTTATCCCAGAAGTTTTACCACCATCATTGATGGTGGTGGGTCCACCTTGGTGCTGGCTGGCATTGGCTCCACTGAGCACAGAGGAGGTTTCTACCATCTTCTCATAGAATCCACTCCTATAGCAACCCCCATACCAAAGCCTTGCTACACAAACCCAATACAGTTATTGGATTATCATTAATCCTGAGGGTGAACACACCTATTTAGTTGATCCAAGGCCATTCATTTTTCCTGATGGTTCTATGTCCAGCAGTAATAGAAAAAGCTATTCACATTATTATCTACAGATCAGTGCATGTGTGCTGACGTAAGAGACCTATCAAACATAATCTTCCATTTTAAAGCAAGAAAGAAAAGGCCAAGCTCTACTCAACAGGTCAAATCACTTCCTGGGAGATTCAAGGCCAAGCAGCAGGCCTCTTCCACTCTTCAGACAGAAGAGAAGAAATCAGGGTCAAACAGAACTGAGTGTGCCCATCTCCTGCTCCCCTGCTGCAGGTGGCTGTGGCCACACGCACAGTGTAGCTTTGTGCAGACATTTGCAATATTGATACAAATATGTGGCAAATCATCCTCTGCTAATGACAAAATGAGGCTATTCTCACTTATGAGTCACCTGTTTTTTCATATATATATCCCCACATGTTTGTTTTCTTGTATTAGAGGAATAACAGCATACCCACTGTCCAGAAAGCCAAGTACCTCAAAATACCACTGAGATGGGTCTGGCTTGTTCAGAGCCTGCTGCTCCTTCAGCTGTTCCCAGATACTTTTGATGAGCTGGAAAACACTGTGTAGCATCTAGGGGCATAACAAGCAGTACAGTTATCTCCCATCAGGTTTGATATCTGGATCCAGCCTGCAACAGCACAGGGGGCTGGGGGCACTAAGTATGGCACTTTGTCTTTCCCTATTTCAGCTGCTTCATCCCAAAAAATATTCGCCTCGCTCAGCTCCTCAGAAGAAATTAAATACCACAGAGACCAGCTGGCATTCTCCCCCTCCTCCATGGACACAGCCACTAGAGAAGCAATTTATTTCATATTCCCACACCAGGACTGAAGGAGGCTGCACAGAGGCTCTGTGCCATGGCTTGGCCCTCTCTGCATCCTTGAAGCTCACCCTACCTTCGACTCCAGTTCATCCCAGAACAATTTTACAGGGACATGGAATAACTGTAGCATGAGCCCAAGCTATCTGTGTAGATCTGACTCTCTTCAGTCCTTGCTTAGCCCTGTGGAAAATTGACACAGGGGTACTCTTGTCCTCTGTTCAGACTCCTGAGAAGCCGTTGTAAGCTCCAGGATTCCCATGTACAAGGATCCCTGCACCAGTTTCTCAGAATGGACCCTGGGACTACAATGAAGCATGACTCTTGGGTGAGTCTCAGATTTTTTGCTATGAGGGAAGAGAAAGAGAGGGTTAAAAAAAAAAAAAAACTGATCAGTGGATATTTTTGCTGCTGTGGCTGAGTCCTTGTTAAGTATTGACTAAGGCAAGCAAGCTGGAGGATTTTCAAAGGATTTTCTATTCAAATCAGTACACAAAAGCTTTATTACTCGTCCCAATGCTGCAAAATCGTGTCAGACCCTATCAAAATCATGACAGTGGCTTAAATCATGAGTTTTAAAATAGATGTGTTAGCTTATTTGTATTTGAAGTATGGTTTCTGGATCATTAGGTTAAACCAGCTTCAAGTTCTTTGTGTTCCTCCATGTCGGAAGCTCTAAAACACTGAAAAAATATTAATAAACCCCCTGAGATCCTCAAATAGTCACATTTCTCTAGAATATTATCTTTGTGGGGGAAAAAAAGCAACATACACTGTTATAAGAAGCCTGCTAAAGCCATGAGAACTGCCAACTTCTTTCTTCTTCTCAAGGGTTTAAAATCTACGTTTTATCTGCTCATGTCTGACAGCAAAAAATACAATACTGCGACAAAGCAGCAAAAGGACAGGTTTGCTTCTAGAGGAAAGTAACACTTCCAGTTATTTAGGTGCTGGCAGAGAGCCCAAAGATGCTGCTGGTAGCCCTGCTATCAACAAACCTCCAAGCTACCATAATGTTTGCCTACTGCTTAGATCTCTCTTTTTAACAGACCCAAAGGATCAGAGCCTGAAGTGCCTGTAGTGGTACCAGGTGAGCTGTGTCCAGACCCAGCAGCAGCACAGCCTCTCATGGCAGAATCACCCAACGCCTTGGGTTGGAAGGACCTTAAAGATCACATAGTTACAACCTCACTGCCATGGATGTTGCTATAGGCCACACTGCTCCTCTGCTGTGGGAAGGGGCACCTTCCACCAGGCCAGGTTGCTCAAAGCCTCTCACTGGCAGAGCAATGCCCAGAGATCCTGCCTCGCCAGCAGCAGCCTCCCTTTGTGGCCCAAGCCAATATAGCAACACAGCTTCAAGGCATCAGATCAGTATGTAATCAGAACAAGTGGCACTTGCCTCTGCTCTCCACCACTCCTCAAGGTCTTGAGCCACTCATACATGACTTTATTACAGTCAGTTCTGGAAACCAGCCTTTCCTGTAAGACTGTACAGGAGGCCCATGCAGGTGCATCATAGTGGCCGGGAGGGAAGGGAAGGAGGCTGTGGCTGAGGACAGAAAGGAGCAGCAGAGATAGAGAGATGGTGACACCAAGTAGGGATTTTTTGAGTCTACCTGCAGCATTTTTAGCTGTAAAATGCAGAGGGCCGAAGAAGACTCAGACAAGCCACCAGCTGTGTCAGCAAAGCAAAAACATTGTGACAGTGGTGAATGCCCAAAATGAAAAAGGGAAAGCAGATTTCAGCCTACTGTCAGACATGGAGCTCTGTCTCTCACGAGGTCATGGACACCCATGCAGACATTTTTAAACCCTGGATACACATGCTGGCTGGCTTCTCTCTTACATCTGTAAGAGAGGGGGACTGGAGCCCTTCCACATAAATTGGGATTTCAGCTCTTGCCTCCTCTTGGGTTGTAGTTGGGTCGCCCTGTCCGTTTGGTGATCTCTCCAGGCTGGATGGAGCCCATTCTGAGTCTCTCAGGCAGCACCCCCCAACGCCTGCCACCACCCCTCCTGACAAAGCAGCCCTGAGAAAGGATGGCCCGGCATTTTCTGTCCCCAGCAGATGTCAGGCTCACACCTCAGTCTTGAGGGGACATTTCAGGGCTGGGGCTGAACAACCAGGCTCTGGTTAACTCGTAGCCACCCAGCTTTCCTGCCTTGCTGCTCCTTCACATCAGCCAGCCCTGGTGCTGAGGTGTTTGTTCATTGTTAACATAGCCCTTTTAGCAACTGAAGATAGAGGACAGTCAGGAAGCAGGTTACCTTTCAAACATAGGTCTCCTGATCTGAGGCAAATCATGCACCTACTGCTGGCTACTTGGGGTTTGTGTGGGCAGAGATCAGAGACCTGCCACCAGGTTTGGTAAATGTTGGTGGAGCAGGCTGGCAAGGAGACTTCAACGGGTGCCGACAGCTGGTGCAGCTAAAGGAAGGACCCCGGGGAGCTCAGAGACACGAGAAGGGCTGAGATGACCTGCTAGGAGATGCAAGCACTGGAAAATAAGAAATGCTGAGAGAGCCTGCCTGTCAGGGGAACTATCTGACAGGCAGACAGCCAGAGGAGGGGAGAAAACAGCTCACTCGAGTCCACGGACCCATAACTGGGTTATGCAGCTATATAATCCACTTAAGCTCTAAAACTGTCCTGCCTCCCTCCCCCCAGCCTCTACTCTCCTCTTCTGTGCCTCTAATAGTCAGAAATGTTTCCTCGAAGCTTTGCAGGAAGTCTTGACAATGGTTCAATTTGATTAGCGCTAGCTGGGGAGTTTTCCCAGAGGATCTCAGGAGTACAGATACATACAGAGAAACCTGCAGGGTATGGGTGAGCTGAGCTCATACACTGTCTGCAGCACTGGAGAGACCTGCTCTGTAAGAGGGGCACACACACCAGCAGAGACACGGGGTGGGGTTTTGTTAACCTGCGTTAGGAAATACATGTGGACACTTAATGCAGTTTATTCAAAAGAAGCTGTCTTCTCCATTATATGTCATTCACCCTGAGAGAGATTAGAGAAGTACAAGATGCAAAAGACCTCTTAGATCATCTAGCCCATCACCCCACAAATGAAGATTTAATCCCATTAAGGGCCACTGTTGGCTTCAGTGGCTTCAAGATTTGGTCCTAATTACACAAACACAAAGCCATTACATGACTGCAGTCTGACAGAGAAGCTTTCTTTTTTACAGGTTATATAATTTCTTTGATTAAAGTGGCTTATCTGCATGCTAATAATTAGAAAATTACTGTCCACTTCTATTCTTGTTTCATTCAGAGATCCTGGTGCGCTGGATATAATCGGGAGGTGAGACGTGTATGCGCTGCGAGATCAGCAATGCACAGGCACATCAAAAAGACGGGACCTTGCCCATGAGGGGATTATAATCTAATTTATTATACAGATTGCAGCAGTGCATTACAATGAAAAAAAAAAAAGTTCATTTTATAGGAAGGATCAGGAATGTAGCATCAAACCCTGATCAAGAAGGGAGGGATCCACACTGATTTTCACATGCTTTGAATCGGCAGCCTACAATAGCTGAACTCATTGCAGGCTATACACACATTTTATTTGCTCTCTAATTATTAATTTAGAAAGGACATTCAGTCAGGGAGGGGACTGGATGAGAAATGTCCCTGAGAGCTGTCTGGAAAAAATGAGTAAGAACGGATTTATGGAATGAGAGGGATAGAGTCCAGAAGGTTGTCTCCTGTAGCCAGGGTGGTGTGGGAGAGGGCTGTAAGGAAGAGCACAAGGGTGAACGCATTGACAGTGCCAAGGATGCAACTGGCAATGGACCACAGGGCAGGAAAATGTGCAAACAAGCCCCTTAAGAGAAGATCAATATGGAAGCAAAATGCAAAATTCAATGAAGGAATACATAACTGGGGAATCAAGCTGCCACCCCTGTTTCTTCATTCTCCTGCATATTCCAGATAACAACTAAAAGCTCAAAGTCTTTGTGTACTGATTAAACTTATTATAAAACAACAGCAAGGATAGGAAAAAATTATCAAACTCAGCTTGCATTTGTAAGATTTTAGTGGATAAACACCTTGGTAATTTTTCTTAGTAAAAAAAAAAAAAAAGTATGCCACCACTGATCAATGCTAATGGCTTTCAATAAAGGCTAATTAAATTATGCTCTAAGATTGGATAGAGCATAAGCCAAGTCCCAAGCATGCCCCAAAGCCAGTCTGAAGGGAAAAGAGAAAGGGAACTTACCCCTATGAAGATACAGGGGATTATTTCACCTACTGCAATCTTTAATATGACTATCAATCAGCCAGGAGGGATGTTTATCCCTGTCTCCCAACATATTCATTCATTCAGAGGCATTCATTCCCCAGACATGAACAAATTATGAATTGTTCTTTGAACCAAGATGAGGCCCATCTAGTCACCACCTCAAACAAAATGGAAAGCACCAAGCAAAAAAATATGACCCAAGGCAAGATAGGAGAGCAAAACAGATTAAATATGTGTATAAATATTCACACATAATAAGAGATGGGATTGGAACAAAAGAATAAATCTTAACAGATCTAAAGGACAACCGAAGAGATGTCTTAGAGTTGCTAATGGTAAATTGTTACTGGCATCTTAACTTCCGCTGAACATCAGTGTAATGAGTAAAGCAAGGAGTGGGAGCCAAGACCTCAGAAATAAGAACTGTCTCTGCTGCCTCACACTGCTTAAACTACTGAAACATTAAAGGAGTCCCCCAGTTTTCTTTAAAAAAAATGAAAAAGCATCTGTTCTTCATGTTTGCAGATAAAAACTTAGAAACACAAAGCAATTGTACCCTAAAGGCAAGTGAAGTGAACTCAAACCTTGTTATTTCAAAATACATTATTAGCTTAAACTCTGAGGACTGATCTCTGTGGTGACAGTCATAGTCTCTTGTTTTATGAGTGCACAGGACTGAGAAAGAGGTGGGTAGAGGTGAAGGCAGGAACACTTCCTTCTGCACAGCACTTAGACCAGGTAAGGAGAAAAGGAGAAGAAAAGATGGAAGTGAGAAACGGGAGAAAGAGACCTTTGTCTTGTTAAATACAGGTGACTGAAACATTTACAACATCATTAATATTTGTTTTGGCTCTTCTCAGTCTCTTCCACAGAGCAATCTACAATCCCCAAAGAGGGTCATACTACCCAGAAGATCTGTAGTAACTTGTAGCTATATGTGTGTGTGACTTCAGATTATTCTTCAGAAGCCTCTATATGCATTATATTCACTGCCATGCCAATTCTACAATCACATTAGCAAAGATAATACCTTGACTTTGCTGATTGTGAAATCATTGAAACTTCCATTTAACAAAGTGGCATATGAAGAAGCAAAGAATAATAATTTTTAAGCAAAAACAGATTACAAGTGAGGCAGCTCTTGAGCTTCCTCATGCAAGCTCTCCTAACTTCAAACTGCAAAGAACAGCGGCCATTAGTGGTGCATTGCATATTACACTAGGAAAACGTGCTTGAGACTCAGACTGAGTTATTTTACTATTCAGTTCATATTTGTTACTGATCTTTTACTTTACTTTTACATGTATAAATGGTCAGATTGATGGTTCGAACCCTGAAGTGACAAGCAAGTATTTAAATCGCCTTTACTCGAATGTTCATTAATCTTGTTTGTTCCCTTATCCTTATGAAATGTGGTATGCAAGAGAGGTTATTAAAATGGGTGTCAGTGGAGGTGTGCACTTAGAATGAATGCAGCTCTTGGTCCACACAAAATTAATATAGGGTCATTGAAGTAACAGAAAAGATGGTCACAACAATCTAAGGCAACCAGCAAGACAAACTGTTGAGGAAAGTAATATATGTTCTTAGAATAGTTGATGCAATTAAGAAAATTATAAAGCTTTCAGGCATGCAAACACTTCTTATTGTCCTCCCTTCTCCCGCCTGCAGTATCAGCCAGTCTAATATAAATAGCTAACAATATAAATATCTATCTAATATAAAAAGATATTACAACTCCTTACAAGCCTTGCTTTATTTACAGAGAGATGAACTTGTGATCAGGTGAAAAAATGCAACCAGCAAGACTGGCCATGCGAGCAAACCACATCCTGAATTATTGAAAGGCAACAATGTGGCTGCCACCCGAGCAAACATAGATGAGCCGTGAGAGAGGAAGCCAGAGGAGCAGCATCTATGGTTGTCTGTCTTTCAGCCCAGGTACTTGTCTTTCATTTGTATCTATGTTTATGAAGTGGCTTAATAAAAGAGATTGTTAATGTACATGTAGTCTCACATGCATTGCCTCTGTGCATGAGCTCACTCCCCCTTATTTTCAGCTGTCTGTCATATACAACTAGGGAAAACAAAACTGAGAATTGGTTAGTGTTTTTTTTGGCCTGTGTTTCTACGCACACCCAGGCTAGACCTCAAGATAATGTAAACTGATGGAGACCCACTAAACTCAGGTGGGTTTGCTGAGTTATGCCAGTGAAGGATCCAAATTGTTTACTTATCAGCTGCTTATGTCTTACATGATGAATTGGTCCTGTACTGACAACTAATAAAAGATGTGTTTATGTAAATGAGAGAGAGCACACATGCTCTACAATGTTAGAAAGGATTGTTTTCTCCACAAAATATATCAGTTGAAAGACAGGTGTCACATTTCTTTTGAAATACTGGGGCTTCTTGACATAAAAAGCAACACAAGATTTTGTTGGGTTGTTTTTTGGTTGGGCTTTGTTTTTTGGGTTTTTTTTTGTACAACAACTGCAAACTTGTTATTAAAACAGAATTTTCATTTGGTGATACGGCTGTCTTTTCAGGTTCTGCTGGAAAGAATTCAGCTTGGAGAAGGTCTTGGATTCCCAAAAGCCTTTCTGCTGTGGGTTTTTTCCCTTCAAACATGCCATCTCGTCTAATAAAAGAGACTTTCCCACCTAAAAACCTCACCTCACTTATACCTTGAGAAATTCATATCACCACTATAACAGCTTATATCACCTATTCACTAATGATGGCTTATTAGCAGCAAGTGGGGTCTAATATTCACCATCTTCAGATATGTGAGAATTCCATGTGTGTGTGGCAAATACCTGAGAACATTCAAGCTTGTGTTCCTCCCCAAAAGGGAAATTATGAATCAGTCACAATTCATGGCTACAACATAACAATAACTGTTGTCCTTTCATTTTCTGTGACAACTGGAACACGGACAGTGAACAGCAGGACAATGGAGTTGTGTCAACAATGTAGGAGGATTTCTGAGTGCTTACAGATGAGTCATCCTGGTTGGTTATGGAACACTAAACCTTTGGCATTACAAGACTTTCTCAGTGGCCTGATTCTCTTTATTTTTGTATTAATTGCTTCACCCCATCATTTCAGATGGTGTGAAAGGAATGCATTCAATGCTCAGAGAAAAAAAAAGGGGCTCTCAGGATTGTGGAGAGTGGTCAGATTTTCCCTGGCTTCTCATTTGATTTATTAATTCTTACTCCCTGCCATACATACACACAAACATTCACTTAAACATAAAATCTTCTACCTGTTTTACAGATGATAAAAATGTTGTCAAGATGCAGCAGGAGAAAAACCTTTGGGATTAGTTATGGATATGTACATTAACACAAGTATCTTCAGTGTATTTAGAGTTTGACCTCTTCTGTATATTTATTCATACACTGCTTACTCTGTAGTACCACTTTCTTTACTACTAGGCACTTTTCCATTATTGTCTTCAACAAAACATTTTGTGTTTCTCCACATAATTAAAAGAAGCACTTGAATGAGAAAGTGTCGCCCTACTTCTTTTCCCCATTGTTGCTCTGGGTGCACAGTTGTCATCTCTGAATGCAGTTTAAGATCACTGATTCTGTATTTGGTAACAATCTGGCAGAATTTGGCAAGCTGCACAGGGGTGAGGTCATCTGGTAAAGCAGGGAATCCATGGGGATCTGTGACTGTCTTGTTTGTTATTAATCAGTTCCTCCCAGGAACTCTTGCTGTTTTAGCTTTTAATCTAACAAATATTTTGAGTATCATTCCTTTTCTGGACACATGATTTTCTCCATTGCCCTAATTATTTGTGCTACAGCCTCAGAAGGACTTGTTGGGCTGGTGAGTGGGACTGTGCTTTCATTTGCAAGCTGTGTTTCCTGCCTGTTAGAGAGAGCACATCCAGCTCTTTGTGGGCTTAAAGGTGGCGAGAAACATTTGCAACATCAATCGTTTTGCACGGGGGCGTCCTTTCCCCCGTGTTGATAACACACAGACTCTCCCTCCTACCCATTCACCTCCTGCACTGCTCATCTGTCATACCCAGCTAATAAACTCGAGGCACCTCCTGCCCCGATCATGGCCTTGCATATTTAAGTCATTAGAGCAAGGCTCTTGGTGCACACTGGGGCTGCTGTGAAAGCTGATCACACAAGAAATGCAGCAATCATTCTGCAGCCAATGCTGCCTAGATCCCCATCCCACTTTTATTTGAGTCCCTGCCGCGGAAAGTATTAAACTGGACTAATGCACAGCAGAAAGTAAATGTTTATTGAAGAACTGCTCAGGTTTTATCTAGCCACATATTAAATGATCTTGAATTTGGGGCAGAGATGGGTAAGGCAAGACAACAAAGCAGCAAATTATCTGTCTGACAGGGCTTTGGAGCCGAGCCGCAGCACTCAAGTCTCCGTGCTTATGTATGCGTGCTGTGGGGGGAGAGGGGGGTGCACAAAGGGTGAGGCAGCCAGGCAAGGGGAATATATCTGTATGAGCTAATCTGTTTCTCTTGCTTTCCTCCTCCCCTCCCCATCTCCCTTTTCCTGCCTCTCTCTCCTGGGAGATGACTCACACCTGCTCTGCCCTGATACTACCATTTCCCATCAGAAGCACATAGCCACTCTGAAGTCACCCAAGCTGTTCTGTGTTAGATCCTTGCATTGCTTACATCTGCTCTTTGGGGTGCAGGATTCAAACAGTGTGATGGGCAGCATGCCTGTAACTCAGCACAGACTCCTGAAATCCAGCCACCTGCCTGTGACATACTGATGTCTTGATGACACCCTGGGCTTCTGAGTGCTCCATCCTAGTGGAAGCCCCATTTTAGGGCCAGCTGATGAATCTTCTGTTTATCAGAGAGATTGTCTTTATAAGGACCCAGGCAAGGCATTTATCAGTTGACATCAGGTCCTCAGGTAGACAAATGATTTTTCAGTTCTAACGGTCTGAGTCATTTCATCTGCATCTGGCCTTATTCCAGCTACACCTTCCACCTTGGCTAACACAGGCTCTTTCACCTGCATATGAAAAACCACAGTGGTGTCCTCTAATGCTTTCTATGCAGGATCCCAGAGTACTTTAAAAACATTAATGGATGAAGAATCAGGATGTCATCACAATGTGGCTAACCATTAATTTAATTTATGTTTTAGGAAACTAAAGGCATAGAGATAATCAGCATCTTCCCCATAACAAGTCGAGACAGAATATTGGAAAGGAATGGGGCATCATGGTCCAGCACTGTATTTGAGAATCAAAACCATTCTTCAGTTCAGTGAAAAGGATGAGTAAGGATGTTGCACCTGTTATTTCTGCAAAGTTTTGCATCTCTAAGTCTCTCTGTGAGTTTCAGTTTAAGTAAAGTGAGCCTGTACACTTTAGGGACATCCAGTGATAAGATAATAGTTGAACTTGGCCACCTTTGTGGCTCAAAACAAGGCTAGACAGAACAAAAGCTCAGGAAATCTCAAAGACTTCTGGGTCCTGATATCCACGGAAATATCCCCTGGGACAAACTGCATATTATTTTGAAAGTAATCAAGAAGGTATTGTTCACCCTTATTATCCTGCAATTTGTTTTCCTTCTTTGTTGGGTACACATAAAATATCAATCATTATAGTATCCAGAGCTGCTTACAGGTGTTATCAAAGACAGAAAAGATGGTTTGGCTTGAGCTGTCAGCAGCAAATTCTCTGTGTGCATAGACACTGCATGTATCCAGTGCACACTTCTACAGCAGGAAGCTAGAATTATCTTAAGAATAAGACAAATGAAGGTGTGGTGGTTTTCCCTAACTATAAGGATATTTTCCTTCAGATTTTATCCCTGTACTGTGCTCTTACAGTTGCCAGCTTAAGGTTGATCTCCAGGAGAAGCCAAATCTAAGGTTTGAGCTTTTTGTCGTGGCAGCTGAAGTTCCTGGAAGAGGATCCCTGGGAGCATGAGTGTCCCCTTCCATCAGAGCTGCCACTCCAGCTTTTAGGGAAACTGGTGGCCAAGCCAGCTGCCCAACACAGCATGTATAATCTAAGTTTTGGAAGTACTAAGAACCTTTACTGACATAGACCCAGACTGGCAAACAATCAGGAGAAAGAGGAATTTCCTTTCTCCTCAACACAAGAAAGGCAGCCATCCTTTTACAATTAAAATAATCATGAGCCTATGTCTGACTTCTTGCATAAGGCAGTAAAATTACATCCAGAGTTATATTTCACTCTTGTTTTCTTTGGGAAGTGCAATCCTGAAATAGAGTCTTGCCCTTTCCCAGTGATAATTTTTCTGTTCTGTTACAGGAGAACAACAGTTCACCACAAGTTTCCAAGACGGCCTTTACATCTCTATAGAGAGGATGCATACTATTTTTTCCTAGAGATTTTCATCTCTGTTTGGTTCAGACATTCATTGTTCCAGATGTCACTGGAAGTCCCAGTAAAAGGCCTTTTTTTAATACACTCTAGAGTTTTTTTTCACATCAACAGTCCCTCTCTGAGGCTCTGGATTTATACTCTGGCACCTCCTCTACATCTTCTGGCTGTCTGTCTTCTTTATACCACTATGTTCAAAATATCATGTACCTACTTCCTTGGATTTCTACCTCCTAAAATGGTTCTTTGAGTCATCTGTTTCTGCTTCAGCTTTCACTCTGGCATTGATCAGCAGAGACATTTGGGAACTGCAAAACCTGCCCCATCCCTCCAGCTTAACAGTGAGCACACTTAGCAGGTGCATCTTACAGCCTGTCCTGGTTCTGCCTGGCATAGAGTTAATTTTCTTCCTAGTAGCTGGTACAGTGCTCTAACTTGGATTAGGTATGAGAGTAATGTTTATAACACATGGGTGTTTCAGTTGTTGCTAGGCAGTGCTCACCCTAAGTCAAGGACTCTTCAGTTTCCCATGCTCTGCCAGTGAGCAGGTGCACAAGAATCTTAAGTGTGATCACAGAGCACGTACAGGAAAACCAAAAGATCAGCCCCAGTTGGCATAGGCTTAGCAGGAAGGTCCTGCTCGACCAACCTGATCTCTTTTTGTGATCAGGTGATCCACCTGGTTGATGAGTGAAAGGCTGTGGGTATTGTCTGCCTGGATTTCAGCAAAACTGAACACTGTCTCCCACAGCACTCTCCTGGAAAAGCTGGTACCACGGCTTAGATGAGTGCACTCTTTACAGGCCCAGAGAGTAGTGAGAAATGGTGCTGCATCCAGTCAGCCATCTGGTCACTAGTGGTGCTCCCCAGAGACCAGTGCTGAGCCCAGTCCTATTCAGTATCTTTACCAATGACCTGGAGAAAGGGATCGAGTCTCCTCTTCGTAAATTCAGGGACACCACCAACACCCAGTTGGGTGTGAGTGTTGATCTGATGATCTGAAGGGTAGCAAGGCTCTGCAGAAGGATCTGGACAGGCTGGATTGATGGGAAAAGACCAGCAGTATGAGGTTCAACAGGGCCAAGTGCTGGGTCCTGCATTTAGGCCACAAACGGCCCCGTGGAACACTATGGGCTTGGTGCTTGGAAAACCAATGGGCGGAGAAGGACCTGGTGGTGCTGGTAAACAGCTGCTGAACGTGTTCCAGCATGTACCCAGGTGCCCAAGAAGGCCAATGGCATCTGGCCTGTGTCCGCAGCAGTGTGGCCAGCAGGACCACCAAGGTCAGTGACTGTCCTCCTGTACTTGGCACTGGTGAGGCCACAACTTTAATCCTGTGTCCTGTTCTGGGCCCCTCATGACACTAAGGACATTGAGGTGCTGGAGTAAGTCCAAAGAAAGGCAACAGAGATGGTGAAGGGTCTGGAGCACATTTCCTACAAGGAGTAGTTGAGGGAGCAGCAGGTGTTTAGCCTAAAGAAGAGGAGGCTCAGGGGGACCTTGTCACTCTCTATAACTCCCTGAAAGAAGGCTGTAGCCAGGTGGGGGTTGACCTCTTCTCCCAGGTGACAGGATGAGACAACACAGGCTGTGCAAGGGAAGGCTTAGGCTGGGCATTAGGAACAATTTCTTCACAGAAAGGGTGGTTAGATGTTGGAATGGGATTCCCAGGGTGGTGGAGCCACCGTCCCTGGAGGTATTAAAGGAAAGACTGGATGTGGCTCTCAGTGCTTGGGTCTAGTTGCCATGGTGGTGTTTTGTCACGGTTCTCTCTTAATGGTCCTCTTGCCCAGCACCCTCAAGCACCGTGGGCAGCAGGGGCCACCTCTCCTGGCCACAGCGGGCAGGGTCAGTGACCCGTGGGCTGACGAGCACCAGAAACAAAAGAGGCGACAAGCGACTGCGGCAGAAGCGAGGGGGTGTCCCCAAGGATGCACCCGAAATCCAAGTTTATTGGGGACACACCGGCAGCCCCTCAGCTCGGAGGGAAGGTGCGCCCGAAAGGCGAGGAGCACACGGTGCAGGGGATTATAACAGGGGGTGGAAACACAGGGTGGGGGAAGCCGCCATCCAATGGGGGAACGTGGGGCATGGAAACCAGGGGAACAGGCAGAGGGATTGTCCAGTGGGGTATGGGGGAAGGAGGGAACCCTGGCGACCAGCTCATCACTCGAGGCGTGGGATGGAAGATTCTAGATGGAGAGGGGGGCTTCAGAGTGATGGACGGGCCCCCAGGACAGGGTCCAGGGATGATCTTAACACAGGTTTTCCATTTAGGGAGGAGGGAGGGAGGATTGACAGGTGGAGAGGGAGGAGGAGGGAGAACGGACCATTTTACAAAATCAGTGGGGGGAGGAATTAACCAAAAATGGGGGCAAACCCTAAACACAACCCAACAGTGTTTGGTCATAGGTTGGAGTCAGTGATTTCAGATGTCTTTTCCAACCTGATTACATAATTCTGTTATTCTATGATTCTGGAGTCTGTGAGGGAGCATTACTGAGACAAATGATCCAAACTGGCCAAAGGGATATTCTTCACCATACAACATCATACTCAGAATATAAACTGAGGGGAGTTGGCCAGGAGGGACTGATGGCTGGTCAGGGATAGCCTAGGCATTGGTCAGCAGGTGGTGAGCAGCTGCATTGTGCTTCACTTGCTTCTTTTGGGTTTTATCCCCCTACCCTTTCTCCTTTTCACTACTGTTATTATTATCATTAGTACAAGTTTTATGTTTTACTTTGTTTCAATTATTAAAATTCTCTTATCTCAGCCCACAGGTTTCACTTTTTTCTAATTCTTGTCCCCGTCCCATTGCAGGCAAATGGGTAGTGAGTGAATGGCTGTGTGATACATAGCCCCATTTACTCAGCAGCTTCAAAATGCAGTGGAGAATAGTCAGACATCACCTCTCAGGGAGTAGTAGGGAATATGACAGCCAGGAAAATAACCTTTTGTAGTCCTGGTTTCCAAATCTCTTACAGACATTTTAAATCTGGATTGGCTTTTTTTGAGTTCCTGGCTATACAGGTTGTATCTCAATTAAGAGAAACAAAGCCTTAAAGAACTGCTCCAGGTACTACATGCCCAGTACTAGGACAGAAAACCCTGGCCACATCTATGCTTAGGCTAACCCTCTGAGTCTCTGAGGTGCTCCCAAAAGCCCTCCCACACACCCTGGCACCCCATTGTACACATTTTGCTGATAAGCAGCGTGGACCTGAGCTGGCCGTGCATTATGTCCCCTTGTAATCCATGATGCTGGGGGCCTGCAGGGAAGCATCCCACTCTCGTTACTTAAAAGGTCAGGCACTTGATGTCATCCAAGGCCTCTGGGATAGGTGGAAGCTAGCAGTGCAAGCAGGGATGACTGCAGCAGACTCACCATGTGCTGGCATGTGCTTCAAGGCATATCCCTCTGTCCTAAATTTGACCCTCCTGCTACCAGCCATGGACATAGTCAGTGCATAACCAGAGAGCTCAAACACACAGCTAGGCATTGTTTCTCAGCTTCCCTGCAGGGCTCTGCTGTCTCTGTTCTGTGTAAGTCTGGAAAGCACCATTTTGCTTTGCTGTGGTACTGAAATTCTACTGTGCAGCAGCAAGACAGCCCACCTTGCTCCCTGACCTGACATGGCTGGATTTTACTGTCCACCTGCTCCACACAAATACACTGACATACAGACATGATCAGTCCCTCTAAACTCCTAATCAAATGTGGCTGATTAACATTTAAATGCCAGCACCAAAGCCTCTTTTGACCTGCACTTACACTGATCAATCTTTCCAAGAAAACTAAAATTCCATCTTGTGGGTGATGAAGCCTGGCATCTGAAGGTTCATTTCTGATGCTCTACCACATATTTTTTGGATTAACACCTTTGGACAGTGTCCCTGTGGCTCAGGTGGATAGCAGGACTGCACCTGCTCCCTCTTTGAGAAGCCAGGAATGAAAGAGCTTGTTCAGAAAGCACAGAGAGAAAAGTCCTCAAGTTGTCTGGGATTGTGGAATGGCTGAAAAATAAGGGTTCCAATAGGGATATGAAAAAAGTATTGAAGCTTTGTGCTTTCTACTGAGTGATTATCTTGCTTTGGTCTTATAGGGCTAAAATAGGAAAGGGAAGCTCTGATGCCAAGATTATGGAATGCACTGGCATTATCTAAAGACCCTGTCCTTTCTGGCCACCAGTACCTGAGACTTCCTCTAGGAAATCCACAGGTTTTTTAATCTGCTTTTGTACATGTTAGCCTTTCTAGATCACCACATTGCCTTCATTTGCAAGCTGCTTATAGTATCAGCTAGCAGCTGTGGTCAAGTGATCCTTACAGCAGGACTCAAGACAAAAGTCAGTGAACAAACAGATTGCATCAAATGTTTATACATAGCTCTTACCTTTCAAAGTTGATCCACTAGTGTATGTTTCCTCTCAATGTTTTCCTTCAGAGAATGGCACTCCACAGTGGTTTAAAATGTTACTACTTCCTAGGAGGTGAGCCAAGAAGAAAGATGAAAGAATCTGCAGTCTATTGCAGAAATGCACATTATGTTCCCATGCTGGAGATTGTCTGCTGCTCTGGCCTTCCCATCTCAGGAGGGGACATAGCAAAGCTGTAAAGGGTTCAGAGAGAAAAACCAGGTTGTATGGAAAAGCTTACATCCCTGTACAGGTCACCAATTGTTGGCATCAGTGCTTGGCACCAATCAATGGAGGATGGGAACTGTCACTGCCAGTTTGTTATCTTACTGTAAAACTTTCATACCTTCTCTGACTTCCCAGCTTCTCTCAACTCTGACTCCTTTTCTCTTTTTTCCACACAGCTGGCTGACTTCTACCTGTCCCTAGCAAAACCACCTGACTCTTTCTGTCCCTAGGAACACAAACTAACCCTCCCTGTCCCTAGCACAACAACCTGACCCTTGCTCCTCACAGCAGCACAGCCAACAGACTCCAACTCTCTCCCAACCAGCTAACCCACTCTTTTATAACACCCATCCTTACTGGACCACCTTTGTTGGACACAGCTGTGCCCTTTTAAGGGCAGGGCTGCTCCTACTCTTTGGTAATTAGTACAGCTGCAGCTCCTCAGGGGTGAGATTGCCTTCAGCACTATCTCTATTCTCTCACAATCCATCCTCCCACAAAGGGATGACTAAGTTCTCTTTAGCCTATAAATGAGATATCTGATAGGACTGTGGAGCAGCAAGTGGCATGAAGATGGTAAAAACACACTGATTGTGACCTGTCTTCTCTGAAACAAGAACCCTGAACACCAAATTAAGCTGGTAGCTAGATGGTTCAAAAACAACCCCAAATGAGGTACTTCTCTTCAAACACATAATTGAACAGGGGAGTTCCTTACCACAAAGGTATGCAGTGACTGTAGTCAACATTTGGAGAGTGGCTGGAAAAAATGGTGGATAATAAAATTCATGTGGACAGAAATGGGACCTGGTTCAGGAAGTCCCTGAGTTGCAACCAGAGCTGAAGGTATAGTCAAAGGTTGTGCTAAACATACTTTCTCTAGTCTGACCCCTTTGTTCAGCTATCTGCTTTTGGCCAACATTGCTGTAAGCCAGTACTGTTGCTCTTACAGTCATCTGTCACATGTGGGTCTCCCAAATGGAGATCATCAGCTGCCACTCTACTACCAGCACCTTTCCCTGCGTCAGGCAATATGTGAGAAAGAGCCTGACAGAGTTAAAGGCACCATTTTCAGAAGCAGAAAGAAGATGACAAGAATGGCGAACTGGTACAATGCAAGGCAGTATGGAGAAACCAAAATATTGCTTGAGATATGGCTCACATACAGGAAGAGACATAACAGAGCAGCACCAAACCAGCCCTTGCAGCCATCACTATCCACCTCCAACAAGACTTTAAAAACAAAAAAGAAAAAATAGAAGCTTGTTTTTGCTGGAAAGGAAGAGGATAAACATCCATATCACAAAAAAGCATATACTTTTAGTTGGAGCAATTTTAGCTAAGCTCCATGAGAGAAACCAAGACCTGGAAACCAGTGGAAAGAAATCTACAGCTCAGTAGGAGCTTCCCTGTAGCTGAGAAACGCAGACTGTGCTAAAACCCTTGGTTGTCCCACGTTTTGTACTTTGGAGGGGCTGAAAGGAGACTGGATCAACAGTGTTTGCATCATATTTGCATTGTATTAATTAAATGTGTCTGTCTTCCTCTGGTGGCCTGTCTGGGCAAAATATAGGAATCCTCTCCCCAGTTTTCATACCTTAATTGTCTGTAGAATGAGAGAAGAATTAGCACCACCTGTAACCAGTGGCCCATTGCAGTCAGGGCATGTTGTCATGTCCACCTGCACTGAATTTTCTGGCTGGTTTGTTTTCCACACATGCACTCAAGGTTAAACTGGATTCAGGAACAGGGGATTCCTTCCACTGGTCTGACTTCTTAGAACACCTGGTGTGGGGTGTTTGGTTTTTACCCTGTAAGTTTTCTTTCAGTGTTCTTATTTTGGTAAAGAGGTTATTTGGTTTTTAATATATGCCCTACTGTATCAGCAATCTAGCATATTAAAGGTGGTGACCTGTCTCCCTGTCATCTTCCATGGAATATTTTAATACATTTTTTATCTTATAATAAATCATGAGTTTATTTTAAGGGCATAGGCATTCATGTGATTGTTGTGAGCAGAGCAGATCATAGAATTACAGAATCACAGAAGCATAGGATGGGCTGAGTTGGAAGGAATCTTTAAGATTATCTCATTCCAATCTCCTCTTCATAAGCAAGGACACCTTCCACTAGACCACGTTGCTCAAACCCCCATGCAAACTGGCCTTAAAATGTTCTATAAAATGTTCTGTAAAAACCCCAGGACTAGACTTCTAATGCATGGAGGTTCTTCCCCAGGTATGTTGCTGGGAATAGACACCCTTCTGATATCCTTCCACACCCTGCCATTTCTGACACAAGTCTCAAAACCTTCTTCTGTCATAACTAAGATGGCTGTAAGCAGAAATGAAGAAGAAATAGATAATTTTAAAACTACAAGGTCCAAGTCTTCTTCTCCATTTGCTGAGAAGAAAGGCAGTGTACCCTAACTTTGCAATTTCTCTGAACAATCACAACTGCCAATCCTGGAGCTGTATTTGGCATCCACCCCTTTTTTTCATTCATGCCTCTTTTCCACCACTAGAACTCCCTCCTTTCCCTTTGATTTTCCCATTATCTCACAAATATTCTGCCTGCTCTGGCCACTCCTTCAGTTGAAGGCTATGACTTTTGTTTCTTGAGATTCAAACAGGCTGCCACCTTTCATCAATAACAATCTCCCTTTTTTTTCCTCTCCAGAAAGAATTGCCTCTCTGGCAGACAAAGGAAAGCACCTCTCACATAAAAGTGGAGCAGAACTAATGTATTTACTGTATTTGCCTATTTTATTATTCCTTGGAGATGTATTAGTTTAACAGGTTTATTTATGGTACGTGAAAAGTTAAATATTCCTTTGTCCTTGGGATTTACATAAACTGGTGCAGTGTGAGATTCTGGGGGTTTAATGAGGTATTTGTCAAAATACTCTCCCTGGCAGATTTTTTTAAATACCTTTGAGACCATAAAGGATCATTTTACTACAATACTCTGCTTCTATCAGAGCCCGTGTGAGTGGCTTGTAATATCCTGTGGTTGTATTCCCTCTAGATATCTGACTTCCCTTTGAGAGCAGTAAGAGACAAGAGGAGCAGAGCCTGGAGGATGCCTGCCAGAACCTCCCCTGAGCCAGGACTGCATGCATCCATCTGTCCTTGGGGTCAGATCAGGGGTCCTGCAGAGCCCACTCATGGGTCCCCACACCTGGAGTTAAGACACACACCAGGCTTCATCCAAGTTTTTTGTGTAAAATCCTACAAACCAAGGTGTCTTCCTTAGTGGAGCTTAACATAAAAAAAGATCTGGAAGGAGAGGGTGTTGTGTTTTGCTCCAAGGAAAGAGCAGCCAGCATGTGATCTCTCAGGCTTTCAGCATAGGGCAGCCCTTACCTTTACCATAAGGATATTGTCCATAGGAGCTGGACTTTACCATAGGTCTGTACCATAGGAGCTGGGGCAGACCCACCACTTCCATGGATTTCAGTGTTTGCTCCAGGAGGCACAGCAGCCTTCCTGAACTAGCATGGCAATAATGCCCAACTGGACAAGACATAGGCTTCAGGTGGAATTGGATAGATGATCCCTCCCTGATCAAGTCCAGGAAGATTTTGCCAAAGCACACTTGCCAAAGCAGGAACAGCCCCAGTCTCCCCCACCACCCAAAAACACATGCCAAAGCCTTCACCCACCCGACCATAGCTGGTAGCAAGCCCCAAGGGAAGGATCACTTCCTCTAGGTCATGGCCAGGGCTGCAGGAAGGGTAGAAGGAACAGGCTCTGTTATAAGACTGTAGTCAGAAGAGAGAGGGAAATTGCAGTGGGTTATGTAAGTGGTGCCAGTCCTTCTGCTTAAGGACACCAATGGAGATGGAGGGAAGGAGGCAATTATGTAACAGCAGTATTTACAGGTCTGGCAAAATCCTTCACAACTTCTGAACATCCTTTATTGTGCAAAGCAAGCCAGACAGGGAGTGAAAATTACAGCTAGTTAAGGCTAACTTAATGAATTCATTTTTACTTCAGTAATTCTTCTGCAAATTAGAGGACCCAGAAAGTTCCTTGAAAAAAAAATAAAAAGAGAAAAAAAAGTAAACAAAAACTCTTCAAACAACAAGGAAAAAAAGATGCAGAAAAGAAACTAATCCCTAATATTCAACTTAGTAGAGTGAATCAATATTTACCTCAAAACATGCTCTCAATAACATACTATGTATAAACACATCCTCATTCTTTCTCAGTCTGTGTCATTGTTGATCTCAGGCTATGGCTCTGTAGAATAACATGAGTAGTTCTGAACCCTGGCTGATCCCAGAAAGAGATCACGCAAGCTCAGCTTGCACAAGTCGATTCTAAATCACATAAAAATCCCCAGGCACTGGGGACTGGTACAGAGTATTTCCAGTTTGAAGTGCAATCCCTAAAGACATGCAGAAAAAGGCTGCACAGGCAAGAGACATGGTTGGGATGGGTAGCTCCTTTTTGGGTGTTTTTTCACACTGGCATGTAGAGAAATCACTGCACAGGACTTTGACAATGACAAAGCTGTGTTAAGGTCCTTTCTCTGGCATGGTTTTGTTATCTTGTATCTATGGGTTCCTTTCAAGCAAAGTGATTGAGAGCCCAGTGAAGATGGTCAGGCTTTCCACTGGGCTTTAATGGGCTTTCTCTCAAGACCCACAAGATCAGTTCTATGAAGTTTAAACTTTTAATTCTGAGTACCACCAGTTCTCATTGAAATGATAGTAATTAGCATCTCCAGAGGTGTCTTATAGATTTGGGCTCTAGATCCACTATGACATGCAGTGAATAATTTATTTGTTTTTCAGGTGACTTTTCCAAGGTCATCTGAATCGCATGTGACTGAATGGACAAGACAGGCCATCTCCATGGGTACAAACGCCTCCTTATCCTCCTGTTGGCAAGAGAGGCAGGATCATAAATGTCATAGTGACAGACAACCAAAAAAAACCATTTTGGGTGCAGTAGTGCAGAGTCAAGTTTCCAACATTATTGTAGGACTGTTACAGCTCCTAAAATATTAATTCATTTTTTAATAGGTTATCTGTTAAACTTAAAAAAAAAAGGGGTGCAATTCTCTGAAACTAAACAAACACATTTGTTGAATGGAAGCTTTAAATTTCAGAGTGCACAGAGAGCTTTAAAAGCTGAAGAGTATCATTCATTATTTATCACCACTTATAAATTTTAAGTAATCTGCTAAGAGTTATTACCTAACACTTACTTTTCAGTGTCCATACTTGCTGTGTGTACAGTTAGTGAGACTTCAGTGGGGCAAAGGAATAAATCTGACTGTAGCCATGGTCCTCCAAGCATCCAGGCTCCCACTGGCCAACACTATAGTGAAGGTGCAGTGCTTCTTACAGCAATTACACCCTTTCTATCTGGAGGGGATGCAACCTGAAAGCAAAATAGGTCTAAGATACACCTAGATGCCTGCTAGAGTCAAAAGAGGTAGTGAACAAAGCATCTTTTGAAAGTAGCTCACTCCATCTGTGGAGAAATAGTTGAAATTATTTGGGGATGACATGAGGATGCAACGCTCTCCCATCCCTTTCTGCAGATTGTAGGGGAAGCCTGGACAACTTATTCATTTCCCCCTCTGATTTTTTTCAGAAAGACTAAATTATTTATAGCCCAGTCTAAATTATATTCTTAGCAAAGACAGATGCAGAAGAACTACAGTACACAAGGCCTCCAAATATCTCCATGTTAGGGATGTGTTACTGGGATGTCATTTATCCAGTGATACTAAAGTTTCCATGCCTCCCTGTCTCACCTCAGACAATGTGCAAGATTGAGCTGATTGGCAGCCCTTGACTTGGGCTTTTGAACATTTCTCCAGTCCTCTTCATATTTTTAAATGTTTTTCCTAGTGCTCATCTAATCCCATGAGCTGCCACTTTGTCTCTGAAGGAGTGCAAATGTGAAGCTGTTCAGACTCACAAAGAGTTGCGCTGCTTTCCTTGGCTGAAGGCCAGCACTGACATTCCCAGATTTGCCTTCCTTGCTCAAGGATAGCTGGAACCATGTGCCATGGAGCCCTGCACTGGGTGCAGTAAGTAGATACCTTAGGGGATTAAGAGCAGACACAGTGGGAAAAATAAGTTAAGATCATACATATCCTCACATCTTCCCAGCTGCATTTCCGCTGGCCAGAAAATGTGGCCAGAAAGACTGAGAGACTTGATTGCAATAAAGCAGAGCTGTGACTGTGTGAACAACAACCACACCAGATTAGACAAAAGATTCAGTAGTGAGGGGTTTAGCATGCAAAAAGGCAAAGGCTGTGCCTAGGAGTTAGCTACATCCATCCACCATCCTCTTTGATTGCCCATTCAATCCTCAGAAATATAAAGAAAGTTATCTCCACAGCTAAGTTTAAGAAATGAAGATAATCTCTTCCTCTCATGTGTTCACTCCCTGCTATTTCTTTTTGCCTCAGTCAAAGATGTGAAAACAAGCTTGAACTGCTGAGGAGAGAAGCAGCTGCACTGCAGTCAGAGCTTCTCCGAGGACATTTCCCAACAGGCCTGGAAAAGGATTACACTGTAGCTGGTAATAGTAGGGGATGTTGATTTTCAAATCCCTTTTATTCTGCATTTGTGTCAGCGTTTTCATGCGTGTTACCTCTGGGCTGAGCCAAACATAAATCTGTTCTTACCAGTCCAGTCTTCTCATTAGCCTGCATGAAACAAACATTAGCAGAGAGGGCATGGGCACCAAGCGATAGCAATCCATTTACATCACTTTGGGAAGCAAGCAGGAGGTGGGGAGCAGTGGAGTCTGACACATGGGCATGGTCAGGCTGCTGCTGAAGCCTGTCCATGGTACAGTGTCAGGCTGCTGCCTGCAAGGTGGGGCATGAGACATACAGGAAGTCAGAAGCAGGTATAGTACCAGAGCTTTAGTCTCGGAAAACAGGGGAGGTCCATTGTTCGTTGGTGAAAGAAAAAAATTCTTTCATAACAGCTTTGTCATCTGCTTTTACATCCACAGCCAGAGAAGAAATTATGTGGTTTTTTTTTCTCAGTCACTGCCACAAACCAGGCTCGCAAGAAGAAGATCCCAGATTTCTTTTAGCATTTTGATGGTGGATAACTTATGTATTTAAACTACATGGATGTCCTACATCCTCAAAAGCAAGAGGATCACCAGCAAAACATAAAACATTGAAGATTGTGAAGGTTTTCTGCTGTGAAAAACCCGCTATGCTGAACAAATGTTGCTTCATAATAAAAATATACCTTTACCTGTGAACATATGTTCTGTGTTAAGAGTCATGCTAATGAATAAGCATTTCATACATCCCTGTAACTGTAGTGCCTGGACTTTCTCTTTTCATGCAGCAAAGCTAGTGCAAACAAGGCATTGTACCAGACTCTGCAGCAGATTCCATATCGCTAATAATATTAGAAGGCTAAGAAACTAGTGTCTATCAACAACACCCCTTGTGTTAAATTAATGACATGTACCAGAAGCAAAGTAGGAAGATTGTTATTTTGGTCCCATCTGGGTCTGTGCTGGCGAAGCAAAAAATGATGGCATTTTTTGGGGGGGAGAAACATTTGGCTATCCAGTCAACATTTTATTTTTTGTTTAATAAGTCACAGCATCAAGCTCTGGTTGCTTTCCAATTCTTCTCCAGTGCTTTGGAAATGCTCTAGTGAAGAAGCAAAGAATATTGCAAAGAGCATTGCCTTAGCATGGAAAAGGCAATGTTGTCCTACACAGCTGACCTGAACATATGGAAGTGGAAAGACTGTATCTCCATTCTTTAGTGAAGTAAGAGTTTGCACATGGGTGGAAAATGCTTGAGATGCAGTACCTCAACTCAAAGGTCTCATTCAGCATGTCTGGAGGATCAATGCAAAGCCTTCTACCTGAATTGACTTCACAATGATTTCACAACTCCAGGAACCTTGGAAAGAGATGATAGAACAGGATGAAAAGGCATCCCTATTTATCCCTTCTGTGTTGTGGACAGCAGTAAAGTACTCCATTAAGATCTATCAAATACTTGTGCCTGTGATGAACACTGAGTCCCTTAAAGGTGTGATGACTGTCATTTGAGTTTCTTTCTCCCACAGGCAATGTTTGAGTCTTTCTCCAGGGTAGTATCATACCCATACATCCAAGAGTAAAGTACCTCAAAATTCAGAGTGCTTTTTTAAAAACAGTCAGGTCTAACATTAGACAAATATGTCCCTTGGTGTTACTGTCTGCAGAAACTTGTCCATCTCAGTACACTGAGCCAACAGCTTCATATTGCTTATTTAATTGAGCTTCTGTAATGGGGATGCACCATAATCTTCCCACGACTTTTGTCAAGCAAATGATCAGCATTTAACTCCCCTCTGTCCACAAGTTGAGCACAGAGCCTTACGCTGTCATACCTGAGCAGATTCTCAGTTACCTTACACTCAGAAAGTTGAGTCCTTCTAGCACAGCTATCCCATATTTGTTTGGAACAAGCTTGCCTTATCACTCCCCAAAAGCAACTCTGGACAAATGCAGGGCCTCAGGCTGTCTGTTCAGGTTGGCCAGAACCCCATCAGAATCTGATTTTGCGTTTTCTAAGTCATGTGCAATAGTCCCATTCTCATCAGAGATTTAGGGAACTTTGTGGTTCTGGTATGCATGCAAGTGTCATAGTTCTGCTCCCTTTCCCTCAGTCAGTGGATGCCACTGGAGGAAACCTTCAGGCACTGAATGTGTTCCCTCTCCTCTTGTTCCCTAGCTGAAAAAGCACAACATTAACCTGCTGTGATTTCACTTACATCAATTTTAGGGATTCTTACTTGAAAGGTGTTTGAAGAGCCTTAGAGAGTGTATTTTGTGTTATCTAGTACTATTCTAGTTATGGAATCTTTTACTCTAGGAAATTGATCAACATCCCAAGGAAAGCTTCTTTATGGGACATCTGGACACATATGGATTTCAGCAGTGAAAAGTATCTACTGCTGGCCTAGGAGTAGGAAACTTGAGTCTTTCTTTCTTTCCTTCATTACAAGTAAGTGATCTAGATGTACCTTACATACCACTCTTACTGTGCTTTTCTGGCTTCCAAACACTGAGGCATCATCAGACTACTGAAACCACCAGTTTGCAGTAACTTAATTGGTCAACAAGGTCTGTTTGCATTTCTCTCATGAATTATTCTCCTCCTTGTACAACAAATGCATTCACTGTTGGGACACATTGAGACTCCAACAGCATATTGTTTTAAAGAACTGAGCTCCATGCTGAGATAGTTCAGACGCTCTGTGGCAAGGTGCATTCAGAACACAGTCTTTTAGAAAAGGCAACACAGGAATGCTGTCTTGGTTTCAGTTGCCCCAAAAGCAAGCTGCTGACAAAAGGGGCAGCCTTAGCCTCATCTATTGTTTTTTTCCCAACTCCATCCCTTGTTCTGTACAAATGTTCATGGGGCATAAGGAAGCTGGATCACAGGGCTGACCCAGCTGAAAATCAACCTGAACAAACACAAAAGCTGGCTGTATAAGTGCTTGCACTGGCACAGGGCAGGGACTGAAACATGCTGCCAAGTTGTTACTGAAGGGAGGAAAGGCTTCCAGACTCTACTTTGGTCAGCTTCACCAATTAGGAAACCACAGCCTGACAGGAAACCACTCAAGGGAACTAATAGGAAATGCTGCAGGAAACCTCCCAAAGGACTAATAGAAAATTCTGTGATTAAAGGCTTTTTACTGGGCTTTAGCATGAAAGCAGAAGGAGGAAAAGAGGGCTTTCATTAAATGATTAAAAGCATATCTCAAGAGTAGCCTCTGCTCTATTTCTTACCTGAAAAGGGAGCCTGTGTGCCTCACAGCATACTGAGTATCTTAAGTATTGGGTACAAATCTGCCTATGACAGCAAAGGCATGGCCTTATGCAGCGGTGCTGTTTTACCCCTGTGTGACTTAAGCACCCCTGCCAGGTCAGGCCCCACCAAGGAGGCAACTCTTCTTCATCACTTGCAGTGGCAGTACAGGGCCAAGGTTTGGAAGGCATTGAGCAGCTCACTGGCTTTGATTTGCTGTAGTGAACAGCAGAGGTTTGAAATTTTACTGATACCTCCACAGCTATGGTGAGTGTAAGGTTAGTGAGAAGTATCTGTAAGCTGTGAGTAGTGTGTTTCAGCATTGATAGCCTGCTTGTTCTGTGGAGATTTTTATGATTATTTAATTCTACTTTTAGTTTTTAAATCTGGAAATGTTTTGCTAATATGTGTAGATCTAGCAACTGAAGATTAGTATGAGGCATGCCAAGAAAAATCTAAATTCCTCACCCATTACAATTTTATAATTCTAGTCTTGACTTGCATATATGCATAGATCTCTTTCATTGGGAGAGAAAAAAATAAATTCTTAATTGAATAAGAATCATTCCTAGCTTGGTTGGCATTGGATTTCTGGATTTCCTTTTCTAGTTGACTCTTTTTTCTCTTTCCTATGTCTTAGTAAAATATCAATATGTTTGCCATGGAATGCATGAGTTTTTCTTCAGAGAAAAATTAATAACCTTCTGTTAATCAAAACAGAAACAAAAATATCTCTCTAATATTAATGTTTGTAATCTACCTTTAAAAAGACATCAGTTCCCTCCCACATATACTTCCCCCTGATTCTAAATAAATTGCTGGTGCTAACAGTGCCATCTCTTGCATGAAACCTAAAATGGAGTTCCTGATCACGTACAGTCATTGATTCCTGTAGGTCTCTTATAAAGCACTGGCACTACAAATCTACACCTTTCCTTTCACTTCAATCTGTTATTTGTCAGCTTTTATCTGAAATTTTATAGTGTTAAAACTGTTGAGTAAGTGTTCTGCTTTGGAAGTAGCCAGGCTGCAAGGTGAGCAACATGGCTTCCTATAGAACCTCGTGGAGAATTTTGGACTGGGTAAAGATGGCATTCCACAGACAAGAATTAGGTGCTACAAATACCTTCTGAGGAATAAAAGGGGTATTGCTGCTTGCAAGTGATGAACCACCAGTACACCACAGATCTTATTTTAAAGTAAAGTTCAGTAATTATAATGAAAGGTGAGTGGAAGTGAAAGCATGTGAAGAAATGTTACTAAACAAGGAACTGCCTGGGCTAATGTGTAGGAGGCTGGGAATACTCACTGAGAGAATAGCCTTCCCTTAAATGCTAGGCATGCTTGAGCAATAAGCCATCGATGTCCTTTTTGTCTGGAAGTATTAGCTAACAACACAAGATGTCAATATTGGAACCAGCAGGCAAAACTGATGCTTGAGTCTGTGCTTTAGTTGCCGACCATGTGGCTTACCACAGAGCAGATCTGGATCCTGTGAAGGAGGCTGCCCTGCCTAGGTGTGGGTAAAACAGCTCAGAGTTTACCCTATTTGCAAAAGTTATCAGCTGCACAGAGAGATTGGGGTTCATGCTGCTTTTAGTGTTGAAGAATGCTGAGACCAGCCTGGCTCATCAATCCCAAAGTTAAACACTCTGAGGAAGAATATTGTTTCCTGACAGCAATTGGCATGGGCTCTGGTGAGTATTGATAGTATTGATCTGATCAAGTATTGATAGAATTGATAACTTATGGAAAGCTGTTGAGTTACCATAGCTGGCCTGAAGACATAACTAATATTCACTTTGCACTATAAAAGCCCAGTCCTGCTTTTTAACAGTAGAGTCTTCTAAAATATCCCTTCTTGGAGTGTGTGTGGAGGCTCTTGCATGACATGGAGTTGCCCCTCAAGGTTACTCCTTGATGATATTTGCCCACTGTCATTGATATGGGTGAGTGATATCAATCTCTAATAATTATTTTGGTTCCTCAAATAGTGCCCTATACTAGTAGTTTTAGCTATCCTGTACTTTGTAGTAAATAATTCTGATTAATATATTTTGGTATAATAATTTCGATGAATTTAAATAAATAATTTTTTTTAAATGTAAATACATTTGGGCTGCTATCCTTTTTCCTGCAGGACAAAGTCATAGTCAGGATCAATTACACCTTCCTGGTGCTTTAGACAGAAAATGTTGACTAAGCCTTGGACAAAGATTGTATTTAGCTGCACCACAGACTCACCCCTGAGAAGGAGTTTAGAAAGTAAAGGGGATCTTTTTTGCAGCTCATGATTCAATGGGATGGTCTCCTTGTTAACTTTCTCTGAAGCTTCCATTCTGCCCGTGACATCCCATAAGGATGTGGGTGCTGCAGTGCTTAGCTGTTGTGGCCCTTGGAGCCCAGGCTCCTGGCTTAGGCTCCCTGTGCAGTGTCTGAGGGAAGATAAATGGCACAGAAAGAGCAGAAAGCTGCTCATTAAGCAAGGGCATAGCTCAGGGTCAGCTGGCAACTGGCAAAACCCAGGCAATTGGGAAGTTCTGGGCTGAGCAAGTCCTCGTCCCTGCTCACACAGTCATTACACACAGTGAGGCCCATCTGCTTGTCTAGGACTTGCTACTCTGAGAGAGGGATTTCACTGTGTGGGAATAACAGCAGGAATACTGTGTTGTGGAGCCTGCTGCTCCCTCAATACCAAGAGTGGAGCTTCTGCAGGTGTGTTGGTTTAAGGGCTGGATTATTTGTCTCATGTCAGGAAACAAAAAGACAAGGGTAAGAGAGAGTTTAAGAGAAATGCAAACAGTTCCTCCATGGCCCCAAAGAAGACAGTCCCTCTGTGTTTACTGAGGGACAAATAACTTGTGGCAGAGAGCAGAATCCATCTTACATATGTATAACTCTCAGATCCTCTGCTGTTTGCAGGTGTGTATTGCTCTGCCTTTCAAACGAATAAGCAAGCAATTCTTGTCCCTTAATGCATCCCGAGGGGAGCCTCTCTAGAACAGGACCATGGTCAGCAGTTGTGCATAATGTGGGGGAATCCAGGTTTAAGTGGTTTGTACCTACTACTTCAGCTCCAGGCAGGGAGAGGTATGAGCTCAGCACAGAGGTGCTCCCATCACGCACACAGAGAAGCAAAGCTAAGTTTGGAAATCCATGATGTGCAGGTGTTACCTAGACAGGAATGCAGATGTGTTCTCACTGTTCATCCCCTCTATGAAAAAAGCAGTAGGATGGAGTTGTCTGTGGAGAGGTTTATCAAGCCCACAGCTCTGCACGAGCAGCACTGTGAACATCCTCTGGGCTAAAGGGACCTATGGACTTGAGTCCTACAGTCTCGGTGAATGGGGGAGGGTGGTGTATGATGGGAAAGGAGATTAGGGGTATTGAATTGCATTTTTAGATCTATGCACTTCTGTCTAATTGCCACTATAGGTGCTCCAGCCTGTTACTGGATCTGCCTAGTCCCAAGTCTGCATTTCAGTCCTTCTGGCAAGTGTTTTACTGCTGCTCTGTATTCTGCCAAAAGCTTATTGGATATTAATGGGCCTCCCTGTGGCTTGAATTAGCTGGGTCCCTTTAGCCTATTTAAGAAATACAGGAAAATGAGTGATCCCATTTGCTTTCAGCAGACCAGACGTCTTTGCTTCCCACTGAAACAGGTCTGAGAGCTGCAAATCCTCACGTCTCAATGCTTCACAGGAGACCAGCATATCAGAACCTCTGTTCTGACCATTGGCACAATGGGTACAAAAGGTAATTAATTGGGTGTGGTGTGCCTCTTCCATCTTTCTGTGAAAATCAGTCAGGGTCACAGCTTCAGATAAAGACAGAAGCTGAATGTGGGGTCTTTTCTTCCCCCAGAACAAAGAGCACATCCAGCACATCCTGTGACTCCAGCATGCACAGCCTGCAGAAAGCACTATTCTGCTCATACTCAGCTTTTCATCAGACCAAGCTCTGAATGTTCCCAGTTGCTTTTCAGCTACCAGTTGTCCTTCAACAGACCTGGTCAATAGATCAGGCCGAGCTTTTGCTAAACTCACATTTCATGGTTTCCACTGGATTTCCATGCTGGGTTTGTTATACAGTGACTGTAGTTGTCCCAGAGAGATTTCCTCTTCATGCTTGAATCCAGCATCCAATGTCACAGTGACAGTGAAGCTGAGAGCCATGTCTGTTCCAGTAAATAAAAGTGGAAGTGTAGCATGTGCTCACATCCTAGTACTTGCTTACTGTTGGGAGTGTAAATGTCTGGTTGTGGTGAAGATTTGACAGTAAGAGCTAGTAGCCAGAACAAACTGGTGCCTGGCCTTTGGGCACAGTCTAGTGGCTAGGACACTTTATCCATAATCATATATTTTCACTGCTCTCTGGATCCTTCCTGCTTTCTATGGCATGGTGCTTTGAGTTCTGCTAATCTGAAATTTATGAACTAAATTGGGGGTCTGTACTGGGAACAGTATGTCCCCAGTACAGTCTGACAAATGCCAATGTTGCTGGATCTCACATGTATATTCAGGGCCTAAGTCCTTCCATGTGGCTCTATGGAAGGATTGGACTGAGTCAGAGATGATTCTGTGAACTGTGCAGTGTTTGAGTGCATCGGTGCAGACTGGTTCATCCTGCCTTTCCTTTGAAATTATTCTAATCAAAATGGTGAAAACACTTGCCAACTTAAATATAGCAGTACTCAGAAACTGAAGGACTTGAACTTCTAATAACCCTCCATTTTCTTCTCTCTGTTAGGATAATTAATCATATGTAGCTTAAAAGGATCTCAAAGCATAATATAAAGAAAGTATTCCTATTTTTAAAATAGGCTGGCAGCAGGGTGGGGTGAAGTGCTGCATGTCAGGTCAATAGCAGAGATTACAGTAAAACTTTCTTCTCTAGAACAATGACTCAATGTTCTAAGCACTACATCCACTGCTGTAGTTAAACTCATCTTCAGTGAGAAGCTCACATTCATAAACGTTTGCAACAGTATAAATAATATGCCATATTAGGGCTGTAAATCAAATGCCATTTCCTTGAAATTATTTCAAGGAAAAGTTTCTGCTTTTTTTCCCCAGAATAATCTAAAAGAGCTTTATTGATGTCCTGTCTACCATCTGTTTTACATATGAACCTTGTGACTCCTAGTCTTTCAAGCTTGTTAATTAGGCCAATAAGAAGCATACCACAGGAGCTCTGAAATGCAGCTCTAAAATTAATGCTGATGGAACATTTCTTTTCCCAAGTATGCTAGTGATGGGGGGGTCCTTCTGTGATCAGTGCCCTTTACTTCAGGGAGTGGTGCAGCAGTGTAGCTACTTACATTTTCTTTTTCCTTTTCACCTATTGCAGAAGGAACCTGGGAAGAGAAAGGCTTTTGTTGTATTTTTCTCCCTTGCTGCAGCACAGGCTGGATTTTTCTTAGCTGCACCACAACTCCACTGAGGTCATCAGGAGCTCAGAGCTTGAAGGCTGCCAGATGTACAGAGAGTATGAGCATCAATGTACCTACCTGGGTGGATTATGCAGGTAATTGGAGGAGATGCAGTTCGAAGAAACAGAGGGCCCCATTTGGTATGCAAGCCACTGAAAAGTGCTGAAGTTTCCTCTTATGTTTGCTGGTTGCTCTTTCTGAGGTCCAGTTTTGGTATAAACTATGCAAGAATATAAAACAGTAACAAAAGTGTAGGCATGTGCCCACTTGTTCTCCTCTTCCACCTCCCCTCCTCCACCACCACCTTGTCGTATAAAGCTATATGTTCTGAAATAGAGATGCAGTTGCCTTTCCCACTGTGCCACCAGCTGTGGAGGGATGCTGCTTACCAGGAGACTGCCATGCCTTCTTGCTGGAATAAAGGCAGGAACGGCAGCTGAGGATGGCATACCAAGAACTGGCTTGGATTTTACTTACAGGTGAGTGCTAAATTGTCCCTAGAAAATCTAAGGCGTAAAATCAGTTGTTATCTCCCTAAACAGATGCACAAAGCCTTAAATTGAAAGTCTGTTCTGAAATGCCATCTGACACAGCACGTCTTTTCCTAGAAAGAGATGTGTGGTCAGGCATCTCCCTCCTCCCCACCTTTCCCAGCGGAGGGAGAATGCTGCCCTCTATTGGATACAAAGCCATGTTTGCCACCAAACTACCCCAGAGGGGCTGTGTTTCTGCCACCAGAAGGACACCATAGCTTGCTGCCAAGGTGTAGTATCAGGATGTAGATTACAAGCTCCCAAGAAATGCAGACCAGGCATGTCATCTGATGTGCTGTTACAGGGTTGGTGGCAGGGTCTGGTATCAAAAAAGCTTTGGTGGGTTTCTATCCATCCAAGTGGTCAGTGGAGAGGCATTTAAAAAGAAAACACTATTTAAAAAAAAAGATATTATTGTTATTTTGGAAAAAAAAAAAAGTCTTAATATCCTCAACTTACACATAATTGCCTGGACTGAACTCTGAGCCCAGAGCCAGGGTGAAAGCTAACCAGATCAGTTTTCCTTCTATTGGTGAAAGGGTCTGGAACTCAGCTCTGGTCTACTGGAAAGGAAATGCTTGTGTTGTCTCCATAGAGCAGTTGTGCAGGGATAAGGACTGGGCTAATTTTCTCTGTCTTCCTCCAGTGTGTGCAGAAATGGGCTGAGTGCAGGCACCAAAGGGGAGATGTAGCTCTGCCATACATAGCAGCGCAATGCTGGGGCTTTCTGGGGATTTACTACCAGGGAAGCTGCTCTACCTTCCACTTCACAGCAGAGTCTACAGTGACAGGATTTCTGTCCTTCAGCCATTTGGGAGCTGTTTACCCTACCATCAAGCTTTCCTTCTAAATTATTGCCTTCTTGCATTCCTGCATTATGAGGAGTTAGAAGTCAACCAATACAGTTTTATTGTAAATGCAGGTGAACCTGGTGGGAAGAAATGATGATGTCTGACTTCAGTTCCAAAGGCTGGATTATTTCTTTATTATAACTATACTGTAATACATTTATATACTATTTAAAGGAGATGCTAAAACTACATACCTACTTTTTCTAACTACCATATCTAACTCACAACTCGTGACCTTCTGTCAAGAGTTCAGACACAGGTGGATTGGATTGGCCATCAGGCTCAAACAATTCTCACCAGAATCCAATCAGGCAATCACTCCAGATAAACAATTATCTGAACACATTCCACATGGGAAAACAAGGAGCAGAAATAGTTTTCTCTTTCTTTCCTCTGTGATCCTCTATGAAAAATCCTGAAAGAAATAAGAATGTGCCTGCGACACAGTTTGAGCACTGTTTTGCTCTTCACCTCTTTACTTTCTCTGATCTGCTCTCAACCCTCACCATCCCTTCAACCTCAGCTGGAGTGCAGTTTACCGTTGCTTTCTCTCCTAAAAAAGTTGTTACATCAGTTGGAGTATTCCTTTGAGGACAAAAGGGGGTGACCAGCACAGTTGAGAGAGCTGGCTGAAGTTAAATTTATTACTAGATATGAGCAATCCCAATGTATCTCTTGTTCACTTGTGAGTGGACAGAGCAAGCTCAAATACAAAGCTGTTCAAATTACTTACTCCTCTCCAAGTCTGTAGTTAGATGTAGTTTTTCCTTGGTAAGGTGTGCTGATTCAAAGCATTCCCAGCATCTCCCAGAGCTAATATCTCCTTGGCTTCTGGAAAGCCATGTGTTACTCAAAAGTTTCAGATTCGTATCAATACATCAACAAAGCACCTTCTCTTACAAAGAATTTGGAGTGCACTACAGACAACAGATCAAAGCTTGTACTGAGAAATTGCTGTAAAACTTACTGTTTAAACTCAGTCTGAATAAGATTAAGGAATATATGAGCTATAGCCCCTGTGTGCAGGAAGACAACTACCCTTTGGGTCCAGTGCTAGCTCTGAGGGCTCAACAGCAAGAAGCAACAGTGCACAACTGAACACAAAACTTTCCTAAGAGGCAATGGCAGAAGGGACTCAAAGATGCAGTTTTTCATCTTGGAAAGACACCAAGTTTGGAACCCCAAAATTTGAAAGAATACCCTGGGAATGACAATATCAACACTTGTTAGAGCCTTGCTTTCTGAATGAGGGGATTATGGTGGAGCAGTGGCTCTGCAACGATCCAAAAGGAACACTGCCATCTAGTGCACTTATTTTCATACTAAAAAAAGCATGATTTGCATCTGTTTGTGCAAAGGCTGGAGGTGCTGCCAGGTACAAGAAGGCATTGTATTTTTGTTGTATACAGAAACAGCATTTTAACCTGCAGGCGACCACTAAGTATGAAGATGAGGAGGAATGAACAACCCCTTCTAACATTCTAATTATGCATAAGAAATTATCTTAGCTGAAATCTGTGCTTGATCTATGAAACAGGCTTTCATCAGCTGGCAGTGGGTAATGTGTCAGGAGGGTGGCATGCCCACCTATCTTTTGTGCTCACTTGCATACAGACTGTTCCATGTCCACAGGCTTTCTCTGTGTAACAGCAAGACTCATGGTTCTAAGAAACTCCTGGTTGTAAAACTGGATCACTTTGTTTTAGGAGAGGTGGCCTGATAGGCTCTATTAAAGCAGGAAAAGAGCAGGAAGGGGCAGCCCTTCCTCTGGGAATAACTCTTCTGCCCTGGCACTTGGGATTGCCAGATGCTGAGATGCAGGGTGGGAGATGCCTGCACGTGGCACCAACAGCAGATGTCTGCCTGGTGGCAGGCAGCTGAGCTCTGCACTGTGCATCTGTAGGGGGCCAGTGGGGAATGAGGCTCAGGAGCTGGCAGAATGAACTCTTCTCAAGAAGGAGCCACTCAAGCTCATTTAAACCTGTCAGAAACCACCCCCCGATTATTTCAGTGCAAGTCAAAATAATCTGTAGAGATCTGTACAGATGGTTCATTCTACTGTCACTAGGATGGTTTGTGACATGCCCTGCTCACCTGACCTATTGGTGAACAGTGCCTTCTTTCAGGTTAGGACAACTGAACATGTTTTGGCTCTGCAGCCTCTTCCATGGAGGAAGAAAAGACATCTCGCTCTCCCATCCTGCCTATGAAGCAGATGAAAGCTTTTTCAAGTTGGATCATGATCCTTATGGGGCTGTAGGGGGATTCAGAGGGAATTGCAAAGTGTTTGTTAGTCTCAAAATGGCTAATTAGTTTTAATCATTGGCAGCAACTAAGAAATTACAGCTGGTTCTCATGCTGATGCCCTGGAGCAGCAAAGCTGTTGCCCACAGTTAAAGGTTGCCAGTTGTTCCTTCCTAGTGAAAATGCCTGACATCAGGGTAAACTTTCAGACTTAATTTCATGTCAAGAAATGCACCAAATCCATTCTGCATGGGGTGAATCACCACTGTGAGCGTGCTGTGTGAACTGCCTGCATCCTGATGAGGCTGATAGCTCTGCTCCTACACTCACAGCAGAAGTATGTGCTTACTTAGCAACAAGCAGCTGATGAATTCATCTGATCCCTCCACTAGATGGGATGCAAGCACCATAATTTCTAAGTGTTTCTGGTTGAAATGGGAAGTTCCAGCACAGCCTGCTCAATATAACTGGCTCCCATGCCAGGTACTACTAGCTAGAGGCTATGAAAGCGAAAAGTGTTTAGTTTCAGTTCCTCTTCATCAAAAAGAGCACAAAAAGGGAAATGATTCAGTGCCCCAGAAACATGAGACATAAGTGACTGGGGATGACATCATTCAGCAATCAGGCAACACAGTGTCCTGCAACCCTCTAGGTCCTAACCTAATGTGAACAGAAATGGTGGAGCAAGCCAGGGTTGAGACTTGTCACTTCAGCATTGTCACTAGATACAGTGAGTGCTGTCAGCTGTCCAGAGAGACATAAGCTTATTTTTGGAAGCAGTAAAAAAGTTAACATTTTTATAGATCTCTAACCTTAACACAGTCCAATCTCACTCTATTACTGCTAGTACAGTAATGTCCACTATACTTACTCATTATCCTAGATTAATGATAGTAGATATCGTGAGTATACCCCTCTTCCTTTATGCTTTTAAATTTTTGTGTAGAAGTTAGCAATATTGTTATTACTACTTTTTCCTGGGGGGGGGGGGGGGGGGTGGGGGGTGTGGTGGTGAAAGACATAACAAATGAATAATTTGTCCAAAAACCCTGAGCAAGTGTACAGCACAAACAAGCAGTATCTTTATGTCCTGGTTCTCAGTCTCATGAACAGTATTCTTCACTATTAGGGCCCTTCATCACCATGAAACTCGCAGGCAGCTAGACACAGTCCCTTCAAAAAGCCTCTTGGATTTTTATCTTGACAGAGCAACAGACTAGACATTGACTGTGTTGACTCTAATCTTAAAGATACATGTTTACCAAAATTAAATGTGAAAATAAATACAAACTTGAGGTCACTAGGTCACGTGGTATATTTTTATAGTCAGGTTTGTTTCATCTCTTTTGGTTTTCAGAATGCCAAACATTTTTGTCCTGACACCACTCAGAGAGGGCTTGGGTACTGTCAGTCCAAATTGGACAGCTGAGTAGAAAGCAACATGAACTTGTGGGATCTGGGAAGGTGTAAGGAATAAGTAAGAATTCTAGTATGAGCATGAGTTGATTAGCAGTGCAATGATTATATGCTTTGTAATTTAATGCCTAGCATTATGTTCCAGAGTTAATGTCCCCTGGAGAGGAACAGAACACTTGTAATTCCTCCCAAGCTAAAGCCTCAGAGGCCACTGAAGCAGTTAGGCAATACTGCATCAGGTACGTTCAGCTCATGCTTTCAGTGCTTCCCCAGGAAAGAAGCAGTTTCATGGCAAAATGATGGATACTGTTCCAGGGGAATCAGGGAATACCCATGGCCCTTTAGGTTATGTTTACTTTGAGCTAATGGCCTCTCAACTTCATTTTGGTACAGCTTTGTTTCATTTATCCCTAATGGTGCAATTGCAGCCACTCTAACCGTTGCTCCTTTGATATCCTGCAAGCATTGTCACATATCAGATACCACAGGCAAGGTAAGATCTCCTTTGTTCTGCACGACAAAGAAATATTAGAGGGTCAGAAATGCAGGTACAAGTCTCCTGGATGTTCCCATGATGTGCTGACATCACTCACTTTTCAGCAACAAATGCAACTGAAAGGGCAACACCAGTGCCTAGTATGTGCCTCTGGTATGCCTGCAAGCAGCATTTTCTCACACTATTACTTTTGACCATAATTGCTGTTTTTTCCCCACTGTCCTTCTCAAGAGGTTTGCAGGTCACCTTTGAGTGCTGCTATCTAGCTATTGCTTCTTGAGATGTGTATCATCCATGCTTTAATGTGTGTTATGGCTTTCATATTCTGTCAATGTTGGCACAATTGTAAGGGAACAGCATTTGACTCCCACTGTAGGCTTCCCCTGGCTCAGGTGATACCCACCTTGCCTATGGTGATGGACCAGTTAAGACAGATGCTGGCCATATTGCCTTTTGGTAATATCTGTCTGTGTTCAGAAGCTGTATTCCACAGTGAGGTCCTCATTTAGCAGACAATAACAAACAGATAGTTCCCACCCACCGAGAGCTCGCTGCCTAGGGTTATGGAAAAATATATCAAATGGAGGTCAAAGAATAGTAGAGGGCAATAATAACACTGGCCACCCTGCTTTCCATGGGCCTCTTGCCTCAGGGGTAACAGTCAACCTTGCCTGTGTAGGACCAGCTGTCTCTTGCTTAATACATACATACACACATGCACACACACACAGCCTGAGCATCAATTAAACAGCCTTTAGAGTGCTAACAAAGAGCAAATGCTAAATTCAAGCCAGATGTGACCCACTCCTTAGACACCAACAAGCAGCTTTGGGCTGGAGTTCCATGCTCTTGGGGGTGACTGGGATTGCAGACCTCATGGAAGGCTCCAGCACTTAAAATCCAGTCAGGTTCTTGAAGGTCTCATTCTTCCTCCCAGATTCCTGTCCCCAGGCTATTCTCCAACTGGCAGACTGGCTGTCCTGGTGTCCCTGCACCTTGCCTAAATCCTATTCTTCTTGGAAGAAAGGTGAGGCAGGGTTTATGCCAATAATGTCACTTTAATTATGTTCTAATTATGTACTTGGAAAACACATGGATGTAAACCTTTAGAGCCTGACAATCTAGATGATCCCGTTCCTATGTATCCTGTTCAGTGTAGGCATCTTTTGGGGCCTATGTAATCCAGAATTTTCCTGCTAATGTTGGATCTGAGACTCTCATTTCCAGTGCAGCAGACAACTGAGTCAATGCAGGGCTGAGCAGGCAAGATGGGGCAGAAACCTTGCTGCAGAGTATCCTGCTCCATGGCTTCAAAATGAACAGTGAACCTGAAGAAAATATCAGTGCCCTGGTGCTTAGAGAGAGTGCCTGTGGGAAAAGAGCCATCAGAATGGATTTGTGGGTTAGGAAATCTCTTGTGAACAAGTCCAAAGCTGTCCTGGAAACTACATTTTTAATTTCAAAAGACAGCTTCTTCTGAATCTTTCTTGTTTGATTAACTAGAAATTGCATCAGCATTCCCATTATTTTTGCTAAATAAAACTGTTTGAGTTTCAGTCCATAAAGCTTGATCAAATGCATTTTACTATTGCTGTCTAAACATTACATATGGTTAATGTCTAACTTCAAGTATTTTTAATATTTGTACTTACTAAATTATTCGGAGAGAAGCTACTGATCCTAGGCCAAATGCTGATGTCATTTACACCAGCAATTAGCCCAACATTGCCCAACTCCCCTCAGGTGCTGGCAGGGATGAAGGCTCTGCTGTCCTCCCTTGTTCCTCCGACAGATGGCAGCCTCTTGATTTGGCTTTTTCCTGCTCAGCTGCTGGGTAAAAGGTGGCAGGGAAAATGGCCTGACTGTATTTTTGCCTTGAACATAAAAGATTTTTGTCCTTCTTGATTTAACCTTCGCTTGTCAGACTAATGGTGGTGGGGGAAAGAAGCCAATCTCCAAAAGTCCAGAGAAAAAGGACAGGATTTCACATTAATGCATGAAATATCAGGGGCAGTTGCATGGTCAATATGTCATGAAATAGCTGTCAGAAAAGTCTGAGTCAAATGCCAAGTGAAATCTTCACAGGAAAAGGAAGCAGGCCGAGCTGAATGCCCCTGCTATGGCATGTTTTGGGGTACAGCTACCTCTTGCAAACACATTTTAGAGACTTAAAAAAGCTCTGTGACTGGCTAAAAATAAGCCCTGGCACATTTCACAAAGACTTTGCAAAGCCCTGTTGCAAATAGGAACTAAAGCTCATAAACCCTGCAAGGAAAGGTGTGAAAGTCTTTCCTGGATGGAGGAAAGTGAGGCAGCAAAGATGGCCTGTGCATACTTCAGTATTAGGTAGAAGTATTTTGGCAAGGGGTGAGATTTTTATCTTTTTGTTATAGCAGTGCTCTCTGCTGTGCCGACAGTAGTAATGGTACAAAGGTGTGTTACAGTGGTAAGATTTGCCTGACATGAGCACATTATTCTGATAAAAGTACTTGAATGTCAGTATAGTCATGTTAATACTGGAGTTTGTATAGCTTTACTGAACTAAAGTTGAAGCAGTACAACCTTGGTATATAGATAAGGACTGAGTATCTTATCCAAATACATGGAGCAAGTAAATGACTGATCTGAAAATAGTTCACAGCAGTCCTTCTTCCCAAGCTGGTTTTCAGACTGCCCAAAACTATTCTATTCACATTTCTTCTCACTCAAGGGTAACACAAAGAATCATTTGTCAAAATGTCATGATTTAATAAGTGATGCCACACTATTATTTATAAAACCAAGTGAAACAAAACATTGGAAAGTGTTTCTCTCTGGTCCTCCTTTCAGTGACACCTGTAATTCTTGTGTGTGCTTCTAGAGGAGTGAGTTTAGTTGAGCCTGGCAAAATGCAGATGTTTCTGTGGAATCGCTTGTGATAGTTTGCATTGTTTGGGTTTTTTTTAATGTATATTTACCAACATAAATTTATGCAGAGACCAGCATACCCATCTGTCAAGTGAAAGTATGACAGTGGCTTTACAGTATACATCTAACTACTTGTAATATGTTCATAATTGGAAATGGCTCTGTCCCTGAGGAATTTCATGAAGCCTTGGACATCAGGCTTCCTCTCCATGTAGGTGTGGGACTCAGCTCATGGAGCCCTGAGATAGAGACAGCCTCAGTAAGAGACCAAACAAGGAGGAATGCAGTCTCCAAAGGGAGAATGAAGCGAGGGGACAGAGGACAAAGAAAGGCTTGGCAGAGCTACCAAATACAATAATCCAAAACTATAATGGGATGTGCAGTAATGCCAAATGAAAAGGAAATGACCCTTTAATGGGGGAAAGAGTAGGGCAGATCCATCACTGCACCCCATGTGAAAGTTATGCTTTAGTTGTGCTGTTCTCCATTTGAGCTGCTTTATATCCATGGCTCTGCATCCCTGTCTGAGCCACCATACACCTACCTCACTTTTGTAGTAGTTCAGATAATGGACCTTCCTGTTATCCTCTTCAAAACAGCCTTTGTAAATTGTCTTCCATGCATGTTACACCAAAACTTGTATTTCTTGCTCCCCACAGAAAAGCTGTATGGGCAAGGTGGAATGGCCATGGAGCTGTTCTCTCCAAGGAGCATCATGAGGCAAGGCCACAGAGCACTAGGGGCAGCTAAGACAAGCACAGATGCCTCTTCAGCTAAGCCAGACTGAAAAATTTCAAGACAGTCATCAAACCCAAATTAAATACTTCTGAAGTTCAGAATATTTTTTTTCAAACTTCATTTTTTCTGTTAATTCAGTATTTTGGGACAAAAATTCATTTTGAATTATCTGGATTTCCCTCGGGAAGGAAATTCTGCTTTTCCATGAGCTGGAAGTGATGTATCTTAAAATTCCCAGGCAACAATCTTATATTGGTATTTTTAATTCTGAGGACCATTCCCATGAGTTTCTAGTGTTTTTAAAGTAGGTCAAATTTTGAACACAAAAAAACCTTAAGAGTTATGCCCCTTTCATCTTTTCTTAGGAGCAATAAGCCTTTTTGGTATTCTTGCTGGCTTAAATATTAAACAGGAAGCAAATTACATTTCCAGTCATTAAAGTACAATAGAACAGCTCTATTGTGTGAATCAGTGCAATATTAGGTCAGATTGTCACAAAATGCTCGAAAATGAAGTCATATTGAAAATATGCAGTAAATTAGACTTTTTATGCTTTCACTATGAGCTCTGCCTGATGAGGGACTATTTCTTCATTCCTGCCAATTAAGGTAGGGCATTCATCCCCCAAAACTTGAATTCTGTCAACATCTATATGGAATTTGATATTCACATGCATAAAGCTACCACAAAAATGCAATGCATTTCAATGTTGCTGTGTACAAGAGTCCAATCTTACTTCACCAATAAAGACATTTGTTTGCAACTCTACTGGTGTGAAAGGAATTGTTCCCTATGTGATTTGAGCTCAGGCAGCACAAAAATGTGGATCTACAGAGTGCCCTTTTGTTATGGTGCTCTTCTAGTCAAACCTCTGCTCACAATGCTAGGATAGAATGTAATGCTAGGATAGACCTGAAAGGTCTTGTAGGGACAAGCGTAGACAGCACTCAATAGGATCTGACACCTAATGCCTGGTAGCCTCCCAGAGTGTTGTCCTGACTGTATTTGTAATCTTGGATTTGCCATGAAATCCAACAACAAAGCTAAGCAGAAGCTGGCACATGCTGCTGCTTAGAGAGGTGACATGCTACCCTGGAGCTGACTGGTGCTATCATGTCTTCAGGAGGAGCAGGAAGCCCTGGGGAGGTTTGGGTTGTTTTTTGCAGATGCTCTGTTCCCAGTGTTGCAGTTCCCAGCCTGTCCCAGCAAGGCAGCATGCCACTCATGATCTTCCTGCTTTGCTGCCTGAGGCAACTGCCCAGAGGGCAGTTGACCCCAATCTGTTGTAATTTTAAAAGCATCCACCATCAGGGATCCTATGGTCTCCAAAGACTATTACAGTGCTGAACCCACAGAAGTTTACTGCCAGAACTTTGTACTGTTCCCCTCATTCATTCTTCCCTTTTCTAGACTAAACAAATCTAGTTCCTTTGTTCTTCTTTTGTAGGCCATGTTTTCTAAGACCCTTACTATTGCCACTTCAAAGATTTTAGTCTCTGATCTTTATAACCTCTTTTAAATGCAGTGTATGAAACCAAATACTGTATTTCAGCTGAGATGTCCTTGACACTGGCTATAGAACTATTTCTCCCTAGGCTTACTTTTGGTGTGACACTTGTGTTTGGATACCCTAGCTAAGATTTGTCCTCGTCTCCTTTGCTTTTTATTTCACTTGTGATTTAGCCTGACCTCTCTAGTCCTTTTATACCATCTTTTTGCCTCCTTGAGGAGGAAATTTCTTAACTATAGTTCTTCTGTAGTTGATTTATATTTCTATATCATGCTAAGCAATTATATAAAATACCAGGTACTGGTTGGATTGCTTCCTGAAAGTAACACAATTGGTTCTCTTCACAGCTTCTGAGAGGTTTGTAACATAGAGGAGCACGATTTCTAACCCTAAATTTTAAAAGTATGCTCACTATCTTATGATTGTTAATGATGGCATCAAAAAGAAGCAGACCCACATCACCACTGGAAATGCTGTTCCCTCTTGTGTGAGGAAATCACTGCTGACTTGCTGGGCATCGCTGATACAACAGCAATTCCCACCAGAAATGTGGCCTTACAAGCCATGGTGGACAATAAACGGTGTTCAAGGAGAAGAACCTCTTCTTCTGCACCTCTTTGAAATCAGTGTCCTGTCCCTCCACGACACGTCTCATAAATGTACATCCATGCAATAATTAATTGCCACCTGCACATGGTGTTACCTGGAGTTACTAGCTGGGACCTATCTGCTCCCTAATGGTCACATCATTTCTCACTCAGTGGAATAGCTCAGCTACAGGAGCCTTCAGCTCATTCTTGATACTTATCTACAGACTGGGGAAGATTTATGTGTATGAAGTGTGCTTAGTTTAACTGTCATGCGACATTGTTTTGACAGCCCAGATGAAGTTCCAGGTATGACATTATCAAACAGAATATGCCCTAGAGGAATTATTTTTCTGAGTATTTTATTTCACACTCTGTCTCATCTTAAAAATGCAGAACAGGCCACAAGAAATGAGAAGGAAATTAAAGATCTGATTGGGCACAGAACCTCAGCATATGCTTATGTTGAAGCAGCTATGCAGTCAGAATATGCCCACGGTTAAAATCTTAGTGCTTCGCTACATTACTGATCTGAGTCTGATGGGGGTCTTTACCTTCTTCTAGTACCAGATGAGATGTAACTCATGTAAGTGGAAAAAAAAAAGATAAAGGTAATACCCTGTTTAGGGAGGTAATAGGGGAGGAAAAGAGATGGCCTTGTTTTTTATACACCAACTCTGAAATGTGCGAAGGGAGTGAGGGCTGCTTCAAGAGAGGCCCCTGAGAATTATGAGAGGGAAGATGCCAGGCCCTGTCCTGGAAAGGACCTCCCACAAATTCATGGGACAAAGGAGTTTTCTCCAAGCAGGTAGTGGAACCACCCAAGCTCATGGCAATGGGACAGGCAGTTGTGCAGGAAGGACCACAACAAAGGACGTTTCCTGGAACACTGGTGACAAACTTTGACATGGAAGATGGAGAAACCACTTGGAATGGGAGTGCTTCCCTGCATGGCTCCAAGGGACACATATAAACACTTGTGATGGGAACGTGGGAAGAAACTTGGGTAAGGCTGGTCACTTTACATTGGGTGAGACACACTAACAGAAGGACAGAGAAAAGCAAACATAACCAATCGATAGGATGAGGGAATTGGAGAAGTGTTAATGCTGGATCACACAAGAATAGTCTTTGGGGAAAACAGGCAAGTAGGAAGCTCAGCGTTCTCCAGAGGAATGATAACTACCAAATCTCAACTAACCTAGTGCACAGGAAGGAAGGATAGTAAGCAAATAATTTAGATAAAGTGTGAGTTTAATTTGATCGGACACAAGAAGGAAGCGTGCAGAAAGGGGAAGGTAGGTCAGATGGGCAGAGCTCTACAAACCCCAGCAAAACCCAAAAAAACCCCAAGAAACGTTGAGAACAGTTAAGAATACTATATAGTAATAGTGTAACAACAACGGAAGGCCTGGGCCTTCCCTTTAACGGGAAAGGGGGAGGCTGACACAGCGCTAGGGTCCCTCCCGCAGGCACCAGCGCTCTGCGGCTCAGCGAACGCTCCGCACCTGGCTGCAAGCCCAGCACCTATGAAGGCGGCCTGTGCTTGCCAGAACACCTGTGGGCTCTGCTCCTCCTACGGGCAGAGGCCCCACAGCGCGCAAGCGAGGGATCCCCGGGTCAAGAGACGGAAAACGCCTTCCCTCGCTTCCCGGGGTCAGCGCCTCACGCAGGCTGCTTCTGCGTGCGAGAAAGGAAACCATCCGAAGCATGCTGCGTCCCTTCCTCCCGCCCCGGGACACCGCGGCCGCCCCCGCTCCCCGGCCCGGCCCCCCCGACACCGCCGCGGGCTGGGGCTGGGGCGGGGGCGGGGGGGCCGCCCCATTGGCCGAGCTCGGCCCGTCTGCCGCGCTCCCATTGGTCCGCGCCGCCGCCGGCCCCGCCCCGAGGCCGCTCCGCCATTGGTAGCCCGGCCCAGGAGGGCTCTGCCCCGGCCCCGCCCCCTCCGGGGTCATTTAAGTTTATGGAGGAAAATAAATAAATAAAGCGGGAAATAGAAATGCGTAG